>BTPG01000006.1:172496312-172888812 GCA_036245525.1 Semisulcospira habei | reverse complement strand
TCTTTTCTAAGCGTGTCTTCGGATTTTTTACGCTTGGCAGTCACCATTTGGGTCTGGAATTCAAGGGTGCAATTGTTCAACTGTACAGCGTTTTAAGTCTGCAAGTCGCGATCCGGCAAGATATAAAATCATCAAAAACACATACAACAAACTGATCAGCACCATCTGCTAAGAATTTACAGCTCTTGACGCACACGCATGGACAGAATGAAAGGTCTGCCATCTGAAACCTTCATCTAACCTGGACCCAGCTGCCAGCAGTACTACGCTGATACGCTGTCCTCTTCGGTGAAGACAATATTGTATAGGGACCGAGTGACGGGCGTGCGCCACTACCCACTTATTTATTATTCACAAGCCGTACCAAACCCGGACAAAAGCGAATTCAGTTAGCTGGCTGAGCGCAAAAGGTACTTGGGAAGACGTCGGCCTTTCGCTGGCCCGCGCACAAATGTGCGCGGGCCAGCGAAAGACCGACGATGGCCTGAGGATCTTTTAGGTGCTGGGGTTCTTCCTCTACTGCGCGGCATCGGGCTTCTCGTCAGTCAACTCCGCGTGACCACAGTTTGGCGGTCTACAACCCATATATGTTCAGGGTTGAAATTTATAAGCTGTTAATCAAACCACATTGTTTTACTTATTTTTAATTATTAAGTATCCCAAAGCCAGTTTCGAACGCTAATTTCTCATCCAGTACGCTGTACATCTCGAATGCGAAAAATGCCCGACAAAGCACGCACACACGTGGAAGACACGAAACCGTTTATTACATTTTTGGGTTTAGCGCCTTCCCTGCCAGTGGACGCAGAGTGCGATTTGTTTTTAAATTGCTAATTCGACGCCAAAGATGCTCAGCCATCCAATGAACATGAATGCAAAGTGGCGTCAGCAAGAGATATAGATTCTCATGAGCCCTCCCCACCCCACCCCCACCCCCACCCCCCACCCCCGCAAGTGTAGGGGCTCGTGAGGACATAAGTTTATTGTCTGCATGATTATGCTTAGTTTTCCTCGGCATTGAAAGGGTTAGTTATTTTTTTATATGGACATACGGAAATACCGGCAATGGGATACTTTTTTTTTAGACAAGAGATACACCTTGAATGTGTTTTCGGGCATTTTACATGTAGAGATGTCTCGGCAACACCATCGTCATCAAAGAAGTACCCAACGGAGAAAGAAACACGCTTAGAAAAAACGGTACAACACAATTTATTAATATTTCGGGTAAATACCCTTTGTCAAAATAGACAAACAAACAGATAAGTAGCAAATAATGTCTCTGTTTGTTTGTCTATTTTGACAAAGGGTATTTACCCGAAATATTAATAAATTGTGTTGTACCGTTTTTTCTAAGCGTGTTTCTTTCTCCGTTGGGTACTTCTTTGCATTTCACACGCTTGGCAGTCACCTTTTTGGTCTGGATTGCATCGTCATCAAGCCACCGTGGTTTGGAATTGTGAATTTGCATGTCGCCGCCAGCTATGATGGCATGACATGTCGCGTAATCCACGAAGGGCAGTTCACCAGAGAGCTCCAGGTCAGAACTGGTGTCAGGCAGGGGTGTCTGCTGTCTCCGTTCCTCTTCCTACTGGCCATAGACTGGGTCATGAAGATGACCACAGAGCACAGACGAAGTGGAATACAGTGGACACTATGGACACAGCTTGACGACCTCGATTTTGCAGACGACTTGGCATTACTGTCCCACACTCATCAACAAATGCAGGACAAGACCACGAGGCTTGCTGACATCTCGTCCCAAGTGGGCCTCACCATTCACAAACAGAAAACAAAGACAATGAGGCTGAACGCAACCAGGGAAGAACCAGTCTTGCTTGCTGGCACCCCGTTGGAGGAGGTGGAGTCCTTCACCTATCTCGGGAGCATCATAGACAAAAAAGGCGGCACTGATGCAGATGTCCGAGCACGAATCGGTAAAGCCAGAGCAGCCTTTCTCCAGTTGAAAAAAGTGTGGAGTTCCAGAGAGCTGTCACAACACACCAAAGTCCGGATTTTCAACTCCAGTGTAAAAGCAGTTCTCCTATATGGAGCAGAGACATGGAGATTGACAAAAACCACAGTCAACAGAGTACAGACCTTCATGAACAGTTGCCTTAGAAGAATTTTGAAAATCCACTGGCCAGAGAAGATCAGCAACGTCAGACTCTGGGAGAGAACAGAGCAGATAACAGCAGAGAATGAAATTGGGCGAAGAAGATGGGGATGGATCGGTCACAGTCTGAGAAAGCCAGCTTCCAGTATCACTAGGCAGGCATTGTCATGGAACCCCCAGGGAAAGAGGAAAAGAGGTAGGCCGAGAAACTCCTGGCGTCGAGACCTCCAAGCAGACATCAAGAGACTGGGAACCACCTGGAGTAGAATCGAAGGAGAAGCACAGGACAGGAGTTGCTGGAGGTCTCTCGTCGACGGCCTATACCCGGGTAGGGGTGACAGGCGTAAGTAAGTAAAGTATGTCGCCGCCAGTTGAGGCATTGCAACTCAATTGCAATTTGTATGTGTCGCTTGCTGCGGCAAAATCCCTTCATGTAAAAAACTTTCTTCTAAATGCGACATGCTATAGTTGGTAAAATAAGCCTGTCAATCTATCACAGACATAAGCCTGTCGTCTATAATTTGATACTCACAAACCAGATAGGCGAGGCTAGCGCTGGTAGAATAGTGCACCATACCTGGTGCATCCTTTTGGGTGTATATGATGGTCTTGTTCTTTACCTGCGTATTTTTCTGTGGGCTGGCGACTGACTGCCTGATAGGCGGGGGCAGGGGGTTTAACTGTTTGTATGTCCAGCGCTGAGTAATTCCCCTTGGTATGTGCACTATAATTTGATAGGCTTATGTAATAGATGACAGAAATAAACTAGCAGGCACATCTAATCAAATAATGTTCACTGCATCACTGCTCACCGCATGAACCTGCCTCGAAAGGCGTACGTGTATGGCGTACCATTTGTGATTACTAGAGTCACAAGCAGGCACATCTAATCAAATAATGTTCACTGCATCACTGCTCACCGCATGAACCTGCCTCGAAAGGCGTACGTGTATGGCGTATCATTTGTGATTACTAGAGTCACGAGCAGGCACATCTAATCAAATAATGTTCACGGCATCACTGCTCACCGCTTGAACCTGCCTCGAAAGGCGTACGTGTATGGCGTATCATTTGTGATTACTAGAGTCACAAGCAGGCACATCTAATCAAATAATGTTCACGGCATCACTGCTCACCGCATGAACCTGCCTCGAAAGGCGTACGTGTATGGCGTATCATTTGTGATTACTAGAGTCACGAGCAGGCACATCTAATCAAATAATGTTCACGGCATCACTGCTCACCGCTTGAACCTGCCTCGAAAGGCGTACGTGTATGGCGTATCATTTGTGATTACTAGAGTCACGAGCAGGCACATCTAATCAAATAATGTTCACGGCATCACTGCTCACCGCATGAACCTGCCTCGAAAGGCGTACGTGTATGGCGTATCATTTGTGATTACTAGAGTCACGAGCAGGCACATCTAATCAAATAATGTTCACGGCATTACTGCTCACCGCTTGAACCTGCCTCGAAAGGCGTACGTGTATGGCGTATCATTTGTGATTACTAGAGTCACAAGCAGGCACATCTAATCAAATAATGTTCACGGCATCACTGCTCACCGCTTGAACCTGCCTCGAAAGGCGTACGTGTATGGCGTATCATTTTTGATTACTAGAGTCACGAGCAGGCACATCTAATCAAATAATGTTCACGGCATTACTGCTCACCGCTTGAACCTGCCTCGAAAGGCGTACGTGTATGGCGCATCATTTGTGATTACTAGAGTCACGAACTTTAAAAAACGCAACAAAACACATTATCGTAAATTCAAAGCATGAGGACCCCAGCCATCCCATGAACACGGATACACAATACGGCAAGCAAGGTGCATAGTACCTCATGAGCCCCTTTACTGCGGGGGCACATGAGGTTCTATGCCCCTTGCAGTTAGGTGGTTCTGTCTGTGTCAAGATGTCAAGGGGGGACTTCAATAAAAAGCAATTATTTAACCCATTCAGCCCTGACGCCCTACAGCAGGAGATGGATCGACCATAATAATTCAAGGGCAGTGCCAGATTAGCTTAGCGCCTGTCGGCGCCAAGCTAATCTGGCACTGCCCTTGAAGTATCATAGTCGATCCATGTCCTGCAACAGGTGCATAGTCGTTAGATGACGCCTCCCAAATTTGGGAAATACATGCGCCGAGCTGAATGAGTTCAAATGTGTATGCGGCGGCAGAAACAAAATTGTTGATAACTATCTCGTCATTGTTCTCGCTCATCATGTTACAACTGGCGCGCAGCAAGCTCGTGCAGCTTAACCCTTGGTGTGTCGGTAGCGGTTTTTATCGCGATGATTCCTGAAGATATTCAAGATTCAAGATGACTTTATTGTTGCTGTAATAGACGATAATCATACACAGCGAAAATTGTCTTGCCACCGCAGGTGCTGCTCGCATTCACTCACTCGCTCATTCCACAAATTACAAATAACCGAGCTACAATATGGACAATGACTCGGGATGGGTGAAGCCCGTCGCCAAGGCATCTAATGGCCGGCGCCAGTGGCCTCATCCCGACCCGAACCTCCCTGACAAAAACAGAATGCTAAGACAGCCCTATGTCTCCTGAACACACTAGTATATGCTCTTTTGTTAAATTCCTACAGGCATCTAATGGCCGGCGCCAATGGCCTCATCCCGACCCGAACATCCCTGACAAAAACAGAATGCTAAGACAGCCCTATGTCTCCTGAACACACTAGTATATGCTCTTTTGTTAAATTCCTACTTGACTAAAGCTAGTACATAAAAATACAAATTAACAACAGAAACAAATTACCGTCGAAAGGAAAATAATCTCCCATCTAGGCAACATAAAACAACGGTCAAAGCTGCACCTGGAGGCCCGTCGCTATAGTACAGCGCCGGTGTCGACAATAACCGTTAACGACACGCAAAAGGTTAATTTCTTCACTGCAAGACGCTGGACGAAATGTGTTTGGAACAATGGCATGATCACTGCCGGTCAACCCCGTCTGTCTTAACCCCTTTACTGCCGAAAAAAATGAACAAGATCCATGTTATAGAGATATTGAGTCACATTTTGCTTGATATAGTGCCGATAACCGGCAGATGTCGCGTTAGCCGAGGATATTTTGTTTCCGGTCAAGTAATCCCATCTGTCGTTTGTCGGCACTATTTCAAGCAAACTTTGGCTCAGTCCAAAAGAAAACGTTACCTCCAGTCATTTAGTTTGCAGCTGAGTTCGGTGTTCAGACAAAACAATGGCAAACGAATGCGTATCAGACCGTCGACTCAGTGCGGCGATTCGTCGGACTATGTGGAATGCAGTGCTTTCTATAATCATATGTGCTATTGAGTAAATTCTGCGTGTAATTACATCAAGGATAGTGACGGAAAATTATATATCAGGGTTGTCTATTAGTCCTATAAATCTCAAGTTATCGCAGGTTATCGCTTACGTTAGATATTTGTGCTGGCGGACATCTAGTCATCTTCATAAGTGCATCGATTCGCTTCGCATGTTTGCTGCTCATATCTGTTCTCCGTTCGTGTGTGTGTATGGAAAAGAAATTTTGAGAATACTTACTAGTTTCCATAAGGAGGCTGTTCTTGTAGCAGTATGAGCATATTTTGCGTTTTCTTTGTGACAAATCCACGTAGTCAGGTTATTTCTTCTCGGCAGGTAGGGACTTTTGGGAAGGAAAGAATATCGGGCAAATTTATGAATATCCTAATTTGTTTTATACAGTGTATAATGTCTCAAAGAAGGGAACACTTTATGGAGTGGGCACCAAGATCCATCTCTATGAGCCCCCTCAATTTTGGCGTTGAATTAACATATTTCAGAAACACAATCTGCGATCAATGACGGCTAGTGAAGGGTTTAAATCCATCACTGCCAGTGGGCGCACAGCGTGTTTTTCAGTTAAGTCATTGTAAATTCAACGTCGAAGATCCCCAGCCGGCAAAGGAACATGGATATAAAGTGGTTTCAGCAAGAGGCACAGATCCTCATGAGCCCCCGCAACTGCGGGGGCTCATGAGGATCTATACCTCTTGCCGGTGGGTGGTGTTTAATTTATCTCGGCAGTCAAGGAGTGTACTACATCAATATGCTGTGGGAGAGGAGGAGGAAGACGGGCTCATGAAGATCCACGCCTGTCGCTGCCTTTAGTGCTCTGTGTTGCTGTGCGCCGGAGAAAGTCTTGTTTCTTGCAGTATGTAAAAGGACAGATCCGCCTCGAGTCTCCTCGAGCAAAAGACTGAAACCTCTCTCATTTATTCTGACCGCATGCTCGCCTGGCAGGTGCCCGCGTCTCAAGGGAAGTAACTCTGTCAGGCAAGACGCGGGTCACGTGACAAAAACGTGGCTGCCGGGATGGATTAATGTGTGCGCCAAGGCCTTTGGGATACAGGTGATAGGGTGGTGGGTGTAAATGGGGGGGGGGGAGAGAGAGAGAGAGAGAAAGAGGAGGAAGGGTGCATGTTGTGGGTGACTATTGCAATGCGGCAAGTCGAGGGCGCAGGCGGCTAAAAGGATTTTCGTCTGGAGTGGGTTATGTGACATGCAATTCTTCGGCGGAAAAGATACAAAGCCGTTGAATGCATCGCGTGACCTTCGGATCACATCACTTCAAGGGTCAGGCCCCGAAGGTGCACCTTCGGTTTGGCCGCAGAGCAAGTGGAGCTGTGCCTCCATGCTGACGGCTAGGATTCGACGAATGATTCATGATATGGACTGCGCGCGCGTTTATATACCTTTTTTATTTAGGCAGGCCGACGGTTCATTCACTATGTTCACTTCATAGACTTCAGAGGTACGTAGAGTGGCCCCGGCCTAAGAGTTCAAGGGTAAAGGCAGATTAGCTCTTCGCCTGTGAAGTGGCCAATTTTCACATTCAATCGTTCACACAGCTGACTCAAAAATTCAACCTATCCGCCCTTGACACTATACTACTGAATGTGGGTCGCCCATGATAGTTCAGTCAAGGGTGATGCCAAAATAGCTTGGCGCCTACAGGCGCCAAGCTATTTTGGCATCATCCTTAAACTATCATGGGCGACCAGCATTCTGAAATGTATTTTTGTTTTTAGAGAGAACAACTCCCAAATTTGGGGATGGCGACCTTAAGGGTCAATGTTTTAATATGTCAATAGAGACTATGTATCGGACTATAAGAAGGTTTGGTAATGGTCGTTTGAGGGTTATGTCAGCCTGGCTTAGATAGCAACAGACACACACACACACACAGACACTCAAAGACAGACACGCACACACAGTTATTTTTTTCATATAGGGTCCACGCCAAGCATGCGACTAAGACAAACATATGCCTCAGGAAGGCAAAAGACAGCAAGTCCATTTTTGTGAAAATCGATCTTTTCATTGTAATACAAAGAAAATATCGCTTTTCCGAAAAAAAGTACTGACTGTCTTTTGCTTTCCAAGAGCAGACATACCCTCAGAGAAGACACGCACAGCGGTAAACACAGGCGAAGCAAATAAATCGCCTCTGTCTTTGTTGTTCTGACAGATATGTTCACGACTATACTCAATAATCCCATGCACCATAGTCACACAACATTTCGACATTCGCCCGCCGTAGATGGACAAAATACAACTTCACAGAAGTATATAATAAAACGACGTTGAATGTTAAATGGTGTGACGCCATTTTCATGTGCAGCCAAGACAACGCAAACCGGGGAGGCTCCGATTTGCGTGACGTTGACCTCAGTTTCACCTCTACCTCAATTTGGCCTTCACCTTGACCTGAAATAAGCAGGAGCCCGAGGAGCTCTGCAGCTTGCCACCGCCAAGTCCGAGAGAGTTTCCTTCACACCCGAAAGCCTGCAAAAAGTCACGGTTCGTAAAACTGATTTTGTTTTTAATCAGTCACGTTGATACGTTTGTTAACAGACCAGCACCTTGTTCGGAAATCAAAAGTGGGTCAAACTTATTTCGAGGAAACCTGTGTATTAAAAGCCCGGACAAACATGCGATATCGCATGTTTGTCCGGGCTTTTAATTCAAAGGCTTCCTCACAACAAGTGCAATTTTGACCTGCTTCTGATTATCACCTTCTTCGGAAATCGTTTCTTGTCACAAGCTTTGTGACTGTAGCCATTTGTCACAACGTGCGTGCTTTTTGTAAAATTGTCACAATGCTTGTGGAGATTGCTCCAGCTTTGTGACACCCCACCCCCCTCTCCTCCGAAAAGAAATCGTCACATAGCAAGCAGAGACTCCAAGGAGAGCCTTCGAGCTTAGTTTCCGTTGTCATATGATCACACAGCGCGATACAGTAAATACTGACGAGCAAAAGAAATGCAATATCATTCGCGTCATCGGACTCACTGACTTTTTCCCGATGACTCGTATGATGCCACATTTCTTTTGCTCGTCAGTAACTATTTTAGGTGAATCAGTTATCATCTTCATCGTCAAGTTGCTGGATGGTGTAAAGACAAACCCAGCTAATAACAACACATCCCAATGTTCAACTAATTACAATAATGACAATGATACGCACGACGACGGCGATGATGATGATGATGAAAACGATGACTGATCTCGCCCAGTAAGCAAAGTCCTCGGCCCACGACGGCCGCAGTGGACCTGCCCACGGCTGTGCACGGGCCCACTACGGCCGTCGTGGGCCCGAAGACGTTTTTGCTACCTTTTACACTAACGTTTTGATCAACAACAACAACAAAGATAATGCTACTAACCATGCATTTGCCCTTAACACAATATCTGGAGATGCCCTTTTGGTAATCGTTAGTGGTGTCTGTCCCGCTGCAAGGAGTACCATCAGGTAGCATAAAGGTGTCGCTGGACCATCTGCCGTTCGTTCGCTTGCACTTCGCAAGGCATTTGTCCACCTCTGTCAGCAAAAAATATATAACACCAGAGATGTACAAAATCTAGACCAAAAAAGGTGACTACCAAGCGTGTAAAATGCAGAGAAGAACCCAAAGGAGAATTAAACACGTTTAGGAAAGACAGTTACAACACAATGTACGAATATTTCGGGTTTTTTTCAAAACAGACAAACAAACAAGTATACAATTCAGTCGTTACTTATCTTGTCAGCGAAGAAAGGATAAGCAAGATTAGCAGTGACTGAATTGTATATTAATATATCGTGTTGTAACTGTCATTTCTAAGCGGGTTTCTTTCTCCGTTTGGTTCTTCTTAACTCAGTCTACCCCAACACCGAAATCCCAAAATTTTTACGTCGTCCTCTGAAGACTTCATTGCAGTGCAGGACACAGATCGACCATGATAGTTCAAGGGTGATGCCAGAATAGCTTGGCGCCCATAGGCGCCAAGCTATTCTGGCATCACCCTTGAACTATCATGGTCGATCCTTATCTTGCTGTGGGGTGTCTGGGGTAGAATGAGTTAAAACAAGAGATGAGTACACTCATTATCATCGCAGAACTTTTTCTCTTTTTTTTTTTTTTTTTTTTTTTTTTTTTTTTTTTTTTTTTTTTTTGTCTGTGGTTTGTTAGATTGGTTTTGTCGATGCGCAGGGGCAGTAGTAACCTTTGAATATTGCGTGTGCTTAATCACATGGATTGTAAAAAGGAAGGATATACTGTAAGACTTATTTGAGGGAAGTTGTATCGACGAAAGAGTAACATGCAAAGCCCGTCTTGACACGAATCGCTTCATTTCAACGCCAAAGAGCCACAGCCTACCAAGGAAGGTGGGCGAACTGCACGTCATTTTCAATAGCAGTAACTGCTTGTTACAGTCCTAGCGGCTTTGTTTCAGTTCTTTTTAGCCCCAAGCAGAAATCTGACTACAATGCTGAGGGACAGTTGGATGGCAGTTATTGGCTTTAAAAAGTTTCCTGCAAATGGCGAGTGGGCCCAAAGCGGAGTCACATGGGCTTAACCCCTGCCCTGCCATTATACGTACGTTTTTGTCTACCGTATTAAAAAAAAAAAATACGGTAGACTTTGAAATGGGGCTGGGTCGGAGCGCATTCCGGAGCATGCACATGACGTTTTTGGCGTGCGGCGCGGAAATTCTGGCAAAGAAGTAACACGATAAAAATGACGTCAAGTGTTTAGAATCTACGCAAACCTTGCTAGAGAACGTCGATTTGGCGCCAAACGCCTTGTGTGTGTGTGTGTGTGTGTGTGTGTGTGTGTGTGTGTGTGTGTGTGTGTGTGTGTGTGTGTGTGTGTGTGTACGTGTGCGTGAGTGCGTGCGTGCGTGCGTGCCTGCGTGCCTGCGTGCGTGCGTGCGTGCGCGTGTGTGTGTGTGTGTGTGTGAGTGTGTGTGTGTGTTGTGTGTGTGTGTGTTGTGTGTGTGTGTGTGTGTGTGTGTGTGTGTGTGTGTGTGTGTGTGTGTGTGTGTGTGTGTGTGTGTGTGTGTGTGTGTGTGTGTGTGTGCGTGCGACAGCGACTAGAGCCCGCGTTCGAGGACGGACAAGCTTGAAATTTTAGAATATTGTCCCTAAAAGAATTATCTCGGGACTTTTTTTTTTCGATTTTTTTTATTAACTGAGATGTTCATTGGCGAGAAAATGGCCGTTTCACAAAAACAGTTGATCCACACTAGAGTCCGTAATTTTTCTTATTTTTACTAGATATTTTGCGTATAACTAGATAAAAGAGAGCTACTGAATGAGTTGGCTAACCAGCATTGTACCTCTAGAATTTTCTGAGTGATAATGAAATATTTTTTGGAAAATATATTTTCACGTTTTGGGGATTAATCTCACGAATTATAAGGGTTAATCTTAAAACAATTGAATCTTTTTTATTTAAAAAAAATCTTCTCATTAATAATCGCATGATTTTTTGTATACAGTATTTACATAAGCCTACAGTTTGTCTCGGCTGTCAGGTACGATTAGGTCCATGTGAACTGTATGCCCTAGGTGTGAAAATCAGACAATGTTCTGCATCACTTTTATGAGTCATTTGTAAAACAGATAATATAACTTTAATTTTTCTTTTACGAAAAAAATAATTTTCTTCTCATTAATACCTGCATGATTTTTCATTAACAGTGTTTGCATAAGCCTGCTGTTTGTCCCGGCCGTAGGGTAGGGTTAGATCAAATTGTGACCTGTAAGCTCTAGGCGTGAAAATCATCAAGAAAACTGCAAAGTTGATTCTCTGATGCGTCAAAATTAATGTTAGTACTGCGATGAGTGACGTATAATATCGAGTCGTCACTATGAACACAGCGTCGTGGGACTAATGATGCCATGACGTGAAGCATGAAGTGACGTCATTTCGCTGTTGGTGTTATTATTCTTCTTTAGAATAGCTATGCTACGCCAGACCACGGAGCTTACGAATGGCGGGAATCGCCGTGTGCCCGTCTTTATTTCTGTATGCCCATGTGTGTTGATCAGAGGGTGGGTTAGAGTACAAGGGGATGGATTCCTGTCGCTACACGAGCCCACAGAGCGTACTAATGGCGGGAAGCGCCGTGTGTCCGTCTTTATTTGTGTGCGCCGACGTGTGTGTTGATCGGGGGTTGGCTTAGAGAGGAGGAAAAAGGATCAGCATAATAAGCCTAAAATTATGAACAACTCTGAACGTTTCTGAAAGATAAACTCACCTGAGCTCCAAACAATACGGTAGACTTTGGGATGAACTCCTCATCTTGTTGTTTCTGAAATCTGTGGTTCATTCAACGAGCAAAAGCCAAAACCGTCCAAGAAACATGGATACAAATTGGTCTCAGCAGGAGGCATAGATCCTCATGAGCCCCCGCAGTCGCGGGGGCCCATGAGGATCTATGCCTCTTGCAGTTGGGTTGTGTTCACGTTTTCTCGGCAGCGAAGGGGTTAAGCTCTTCTAAGCGTTGATATACATGCATGTCTCCTGGAATGGGCAGGTAGTATTATGAATACGTCTGCTATGCGTTAGCGCAGGTCGCCTATAACGGGAAATCCTTAGGAAATATCTTCAGGTAATCGGAACAGCACATAACCCTTTGGCTGTCGGTAGCGGCTTTTGTCACGGTGATTCCTGCAAGAAATCATCGCGACAAAAACCGTTACCGACAGTCAAATGGCTAACCCACGCTATCATGGTTTATCAATTTTCCACTGTTGTCAGTGGAATGAAAAGATCAGAATAACACAAAGTGTGTTGAAAGTCAGACTGCACGGTGCCCATACCTCCTGTTGAAGCGACCCGAGTGCCGACGCCCGTAAAGTCGAAGTAGGGCTTCATTCTTTGACAGACTTTTGTCCGCTCGCTGGCTCATCAGGGTCCGCTCATCGCTGTTCTCCCCGGAGCACGACTCTTGACACAGACGCAAAGTGAGTGAACATCATTATAATCGCTTCACTGCCGATGACCACAGATTGTTTTTGTCCCTGTTCTTGTAAGGCTCCAAAGACGTTAAAATACAAGCAGCGACAACTGGAAACAGATTTTATTGCTGAACTCTCGGTTTATTCAACGACAAAAAAGCTTCAACCGTTCAAGGAATATGGATACAAATTGGTCTCAGCAAGAGGCATAGATCCTGATGAGCCCCCGCAGTCGCGGGGGCTCATGAGGATCTATACCTCTTGCGTTTGAGTGGTCTGTTTCAACGTTCAGTGAAAGCTGACGCAGTCTGTGTTTCTGCAATCTCCGTGGATTCAACACCCAAAAAAAGCCCTAGATGTCCCGGAAACATGGATTCACAGTTGTTTCAGCAAGATGTATAGACCCTCATGAGCCCCCGCAGCTGCAGGGGTTCATGAGGATCTATACCTCTTACAGCTGGTGGTGTTCAAATTTTCTCGGCACTTCACTCCCAGGGGCCATGATTAAGGTCATGGATGAAACGTTGGAGAACTGGTTTTTCTCCCAGCACTTATTTGCTGTTGTAAATTTGTTACGGTGCACTAATTGTACTCTACAAACGTCGCAGATTGACCGCCAGATGACGTCGTCTGTGGAACATGGATATAAATCAGGCAAAGAAAAAGCATATAACCTGACGACACCCCATCCCACAGGCATAGATGATCGCCGCGTGATTAGTCACCTCATAACACGAGCAGTAGGAAATTTCCTGAACAACTACCAGCCGATGCCTGTGCCATACCTCCCATCCCGCAAATGTGATCAGAAGAATTCTGATCCAAAAACAACCAGGAATAGTGTGTACTGATCTGTGAAACTGGACCTCACGGCCTAAGGCCGTGAGGACCAATTTTACAGATCAGCACAGAAATCGTGTGTGGAAAAATTTACCGGCTGTTTTGAGCAAGGCTGAGCCTTGAATTGATCCCCGTCGCAATAGGCTCCGTACTGAGGCCTGTGAAACCAAAACAAGAGAATTTGTGCTGAGACAGTGGAGTCATGAAAGAAAAAAAAAACGTTCATCAAAAGTTGACCGTCATCTCTTCAGTGACTTCTTGCCTTACTCTAAAGGAAAAGTACACGTAGTCCATTTCTTTCTCTTTGTCTAGTTTTTGGAGAGAAAAAAACAAGAAAATACAATTTGTTAAGTTTTCGAGTTAAAACTGGAAAATTTATTAAATTGAGATGTACTTGTACTTTTAAAGCGTGTGTGTTTGTTTGTTTGTTTGTTTGCTTGCTTGCTTGCTTGCTTGCTTGCTTGTTTGTTTGTTTGTTTGTTTTTGTTTTTGTTTCTGTTGTTTGTTTTTTTTGGGGTGGTCATCCGTTTCTTGTTTGTTGTTAATGGGTTTCTTCTTGTTGTATTTTTTTTTCGGAGGGGAGGGGAGGAAGGTGTGGGGGCGGGAGGGGGGAGGGAAGAGTGCATTTCTTTGCTGGTCTGTGATTTTGTACCTTACAACACGCAGCCGCAAAATCAAAAATCAGGAAAAGCACACTTTTTGTGCGTAAAATTATCAAATTTTCTTTTTCAGCTTATGACGTTTTAAATTTTTTTTACTTATGTTTCTTAGTATGCATTTATAAGCATTTGCACGTGTATACATCTACTTGCGAATATTTTTTGACATCATAAAGACGGTTGACCATACACACCTGGGACTGTTACACTGACGTCTTGACGTCTTAACGGCCACTCCACAGTTACTGCTACAGCCGGACCACGCCCCGAAACTGCCCCACCCTCCGTCCGTCAGAAGGGGCCGAACTTCCTTCTCGTCAATAGTGATCGAGCTGGTGTCGAGAGAAACGCACTCACTGCTCCCGCAGATCTGAAATTGTTTTAAAATAATCTGTTTCACTCATTCACTGATGAGAAAAATTGAACACCACCCAACTGCAAGAGGCATAGATCCCCAAGAGCTCCCGTATGCGCGGGGGCTCGTGAGGATCTATGCCTCTTGCTGAAACTACTTTGTTTCCATGTTCCTTTGACGGCTGGTGATCTTTAACGTTGGATGTACGATTACAAAAACGCAATCTACGTCCGCTGGCAGTCAAAGTGTTAACCCATTCAGCCCTGACGCCCTACAGCAGGAGATGGGTCGACCATGATACTTCAAGGGTAGTGCCAGATTAGCTTGGCGCCTGTCGGCGCCAAGCTAATCTGGCACTACCCTTGAATTATCATGGTCGATCCATCATCCTGCAACAGGTGCATAGTCGTTACTAGTTGACGGCTCCAAAATTTGGGAAATACGTGCGTCGGGCTGAATGAGTTAAAATGATCATTTCCAGTATTATTTAAATGCCGGGTTTATGAAAATCGTACACCCGGACACGTTTAACCCCTTCACTGACAGAGAACGCAGACTCTGTGAATCTTCCTTCAGGCAATGACAAAAGGCCCCAGCCGTCCAAAGGAACTTGCATCTAAAGTGGTATCAGCAAAAGGCAAAGATCTGCGTGAGTGTGCGGGGGCACAGAATGTTCTAAGTCTCATGCAGTTGGATCGTCTTCCCTTTTTCTCGGCGACAAAAGGGTTGACAATGTTTTATTCGTGTAGTTATGTATTCTTTTATTCATAACTCAGCCCGCCCGCCCCCGCCCCCCCCCCCCCACCCCTCCACCCCACCCCTTGCCGTTGGAGTTTCCCTATAATCGCGTTTTGTCGGGGTGATTCCGACGGGAATCGCCTCGCCGAAACTAACTACCGACAGCCAAAGGGTTAAAGAATGCAACTGGCGCAATAGGACCAGCGAGCAAAATTTCCTCAGGGACGGCCCAGTATGGGCTTACGTCGGTCTGAGGTCCGTTGGCTTACTTACATTTCGATCCTCTCAACAACGTACATTTCGATCGAGCTTTTCAAAATTGTTTTAGCATTATAAGACTGATGTTTGGCTTGAATAGATAAGTATGTTTTCAAGTATCTTTTAAACCCGTAGGCTGTCGGTAGCGGTTTTTTGTCGCAATGATTCCTGCAGAAATCATCGCGACAAAAACCGCTACCGACAGCCAAAGGCCGGGTAAATTAATACCAACTTACTTGGTTTTTTCCGCATGGTGTACCGTCCAGTGCCGAGCTGACTTTCACAGAACCGTACAACTTGTTGCTCTTGTCCGTCAGCACGCACGCAAACCTGTTGCACACCTGTCCCGAGAGAACGCTCAGTTAATGGTAGCTGCAAAATATTTAACCCCTTCACTGCCGAGAAAAGGTCAACACCACTCAACTGCAAGAGGTATAGATTCTCATGAGCCCCCGCGACTGCGGGGGCTCATGATGATCTATGCCTCTTGCTGAGACCATTTCGTATCTATGTTTCTTAGGACGGTTTTATCTTTTGTCGTTGAATAAACAGAGATTTCAGCCACAACATTGTACGTACAGCGGCAGGGAAGGAGTTAACCACCTTGTGAAGACATGAAAACTGTACTGTATGTTTACAGCACCCGTGGCAGCCTGCACACGACGCAAGAGCAAATGTAACCCCTTGGCTGCCAGTTGACGCAGCTTGTGTTTTTGAAATCTTCGTTAATTCAACGTCAAAGAGCACAGCCGACCCAGGGACGTGGATGGAACAGCGGTGTAGGGAGAGGCATAGATCCTCATGAGACCCGGCCACTGCGTGGGGGCTGATGAGGATCTTTACCTGGTTGAGTTGGGTGGAGCTCATTTGTTTCTCCCCAGCGTCAGAACGGGTTAAACGAGAATGCGTCAAACTAGGGAAAGAATAAAAGCGAGATGATTATTTCTGGAAATGTCACATCCACTCCCTTGTGTATGCCGCCACTGGCACTGTAAAGAAAAAGAAGATACACTTTATTGCCCTATGCATAAACATTAGGAATTTTTTTTTGGCTGGCATGAAAACGAGCATCCTTTGTCAACACATAAAGCAGTTCCTGTGGTTGCATGCGCAACTGTGTTAATCCTATCACCGCCGGGGAAAAAAATGCGAACACAGCCCAACTGCAAGAGGCAAAGAACCTCATGAGCCCCCGCATTGATGGAAATATAATTTTGGAGGAATTTGCCCTGCTTTCAAAGACACAGATTTGCGTCCCTTGGCAGTACAGAGGTTAACACAATGGGGGCCGAGACACCACTTCGTTAGAGGTGGATTAACCCTTTTCATCCCGATACGCTACTGCAAGAAATAATTTTGACTATGTAGTTCAAGGATGGTGTCAGAATAGCTTGGCGCCTGAGGCGCCAAGCTATTCTGCCACCACCCTTGAACTAAAATGGTTGATCGATCTCCTAATCTGCAATGTAGCCTTCATAGGACAATAAGCAAATTAGAAAATATGAGCCGCAGGATGTAATGGGTTAAACTTGATACTTGCAGGATAGTGCCAGGTTGAGTTAAAGTGCCTGGAAAGGTGACATGAATTTTATGCTGTAAAGCTTTCTATTGCCCATTGTCTGTTTATGAATTAAAAGTGTGGTGACAAGTCACGGGCAAAAGATGGAGAAAATTGAAAATCTGACAGTGTCTCCATTGCCAGTGTTCAGGTACTCGTAGCCTTGTCCATACTGGAGCGGGCATTGGTCCTCAACACCCACAGTCTGACCTGAAAGCGAACAGTTTGATATCGATAACAGTTCGATTCATGATTATGAGAGAGAGAGAGAGAGAGAGAGAGAGAGAGAGAGAGAGAGAGAGAGAGAGAGAGAGAGAGAGAGAGAGAGAGAGAGAGAGAGAGAGAGAGAGAGAGAGAGAGAAGAGAGAGAGAGACGGACAGACAGAGACACAGTGAATCAATGAATTAATGAAACTTTATTTTATAACGGTATAAGTGTATTACGATCAGAGACCACGCTATTTTTCGTGCAGAGAGAGAGAGAGAGTGAGAGAGAGACAGACAAACAGACAGACAGAGCCAGAGTTACTGAGGTTTAACGCCGAGCTGGCGAGAAAGGCCATCTCACGGTGGGAGAGAGTCAGACAGAGAGAAAGATAAACAGAAAAAGAATGAAAACGCGCACCCATGCACAAGGCCAGAAGACCGAAAATTTGGGCTTATTTGTACTGAAGTGTTGCTGTTGTTTGTTTCTCCTCATGTTCTCTCTAGGTGGGGCAGTGGGCAGATGTTCACATCTGCACGGGACATAGACGACCCCGCCCTCCACGAGTCGCCTGCTGCCTTGCAGGCCTGGCCGCTTGGCTGCGGAAAGGCTAAGGGAGGAAACCCCTGACATCAAAGCCCCCGTGTCTCCGGGGAAGGCTTTTGAGCCAGAGACTAGGACAAGGACAGTCTGATATAAAACCTACGACCCGAGGACCTCGATGCCATCGTCCCAGCTTGCTAGGCCATGGCAGATGAACCAAGGGTTTAAAGGGTGGGGCCAGTACTGCGCACACTGCACTCCACCAAAAAGCTCCACCGCGCAGGCTTTAGGAAACGTCCACGGACCATGACACTGACCATTCCAAGTCCTGTAGCGATGGGCGAGGGGCGAAACGGCAGGTGAAAGATGTCACTGGAAGCCGCAGTCTCAAACCTGCATGCAGGCGGTTCAGGATATTGGTCGCCTGATGTTGACCTGGGGATGACAACATCACTCGGCACACCCTGAACGACCAAGCAGCCTTCTCTAGGGACAGCACTGCTTGCTCCACACGGAGAGGGGCCTAGAAAAGGTGGCCTAACCAAAGCTCGTCCCCTCGCAACCCCAGTTGGCTAGCCGCGGTCAACGGGCATCTTCTCATGCGGTCAAAAAACAAGAAAGAATAACGGATCCACTCTGATGACGACCACGACCGGACTCAACGTAGCATGCTGGAACATCCGAACCATGCTCGACAAAGCAGACAGCGGACGCCCCGAACGTCGCTCCGCCCTCATTGCCCATGAATTGCGGAGGTTAAACATTGACATCGCCGCGCTCAGCGAAGTACGCCTTCCGGACGAAGGCAGCCTCCAAGAACTTGGCGCTGGGTACACCCTCTACTGGTCAGGCAGGCCTGCATCAGAAAGACGGCTCTCAGGCGTGGGTTTCATGGTCAAGACCTCCATTGCGACTAAGCTGGAAAACCTACCAACGGGTCATTCAGACCGCATCATGTCCATGCGCCTCCCACTGAGACACCAGCAACACGTCACCCTTCTCAGTGTGTACTCCCCAACCCTCTTGGCAGAGCCTGCTGAAAAGGACAAGTTTTACACTGACCTGCGCAGCCTCATACAGAGCACCCCTGCAGACGACAAAGTCATCATCCTTGGCGACTTCAACGCCAGAGTGGGCCAGGACTCTGAAGCCTGGAAAGGAGTCCTCGGCAAGCATGGCGTGGGGAACTGCAATGACAATGGCCGCCTACTGTTGGAGTTCTGTGCAGAGCAGCAACTGGTCATCACCAACACTACTTTTCAGCAAAAGGACAGTCGAAAGACCACCTGGATGCATCCTCGCTCCAAGCACTGGCACCTTATCGACTATGTCCTAGTGCGTCAGAGGGACCGCAGTGACGTCCTCCTCACCAGAGTGATGCCCAGCGCAGAGTGCCACACTGACCACCGCCTTGTCCGCTGCAAACTCAGGCTCCACTTCAAGCCAAAACCCAAGAAATGGGGGCCCCCCAAGAAAAAGCTTGATGTTGCGAGCCTTCAGCGTGACGACGTGAAAGCTGCCTTTCAGACAGATTTACAGCGCAGGCTCAAAGACACAGCGGACCCAGCAGACTCCTCCCCTGAAACACTTTGGGAAGAACTGAAAACTGCTATTGCAAAATCCTCTGCAGAAGTCTTGGGTTTCGCTAGAAAGAAGAATAAAGACTGATTTGACGAAAACGATGTAGAGATCCAGGAACACCTAGCAAAAAAAAGAGCCGCCCATCAGGCCCACCTAGCCCAGCCTTCCTGCCCTGTGAAGAAGTCTGCCTTCCGCCTCGTCTGCAGCAGTCTCCAGCGCAAGCTCAGAGATCTCCAGAATGAGTGGTGGACCAGACTTGCACAGAGGACCCAGCTTTGCGCAGACAATGGTGACTACAGGGGCTTCTACGAAGCATTGAAAGCAGTGTATGGCCCCAGGCACCTGGTACAAAGTCCCCTGCGAAGCGCGAATGGCCAGGCACTCCTCACAGATAATACCTCCATCTTGAACCGCTGGTCGGAATACTTTCAGAGCCTCTTCAGCGCTGAGCGCACTGTTCAAGAAGCAGTCGTCCTACAAATCCCACAGCTCCCAGTAAAAGTTGAATTGGACGAACCGCCCACCGCTGAAGAGACCCTCACAGCCATCCACCAGCTCAAGAGTGGCAAAGCAGCAGGCATTGATGGAATACCGCCAGAGATCTGGAAACATGGAGGCACAGCACTGCACAACAAGCTCCATGACCTCTTTCTCTGCTGCTGGGAGGAAGGAACACTACCAAAGGATCTCCGTGATGCAGTCGTTATCACCCTGTACAAGAACAAAGGTGAGAAGTCTGACTGTTCCAACTATCGGGGAATTACACTGCTGTCCATTGCTGGGAAAATCCTTGCAAGGCTGCTCCTGAATCGGCTGGTACCTGCCATCGCTGAAGACCAACTCCCAGAGGGCCAGTGTGGCTTCAGAGCAAACAGGAGCACCACCGATATGGTCTTTGTGCTGAGACAGCTACAGGAGAAGTGCCGCGAGCAGAACAAAGGGCTGTACGTAACGTTTGTCGACCTAACAAAAGCGTTCGACACTGTGAGCAGGCAAGGCATGTGGCAGATCCTGGAGCGACTTGGCTGTCCCCCAAAGTTCCTCAACATGATTGTCCAGCTACACGAGGACCAGCAAGGTCAGGTCAGACTCAACAATGACCTCTCAGAACCATTCCCCATTCTCAACGGCGTAAAGCAGGGCTGCGTGCTGGCACCGACCCTCTTCACCATCTTTTTTAGCATGATGTTGAAGCAGGCCACAGTGGACCTCGATGATGACGATGCAGTGTACATCAGGTATCGTCTCGATGGCAGCCTGTTCAACCTCAGACGACTGCAGGCCCACACGAAAACCCTAGACCAACTGATCCGTGAGCTGCTTTTTGCTGATGATGCTGCCCTCGTTGCACACACAGAGAGAGCCCTGCAGCGCATCACGTCCTGCTTCGCAGACGCTGCCCAGCTCTTTGGACTCGAGGTCAGTCTGAAAAAGACAGAGGTCCTCCATCAGCCGGCACCCAAGACAGTGTATCGCCCTCCTCACATCACCATCGGCGAGTCTGAACTAAAGTCAGTGCACCAGTTTACTTACCTTGGCTGCATTATCACGTCGGACGCCAAGCTGGACAAGGAGCTTGACAGCAGGCTGGCAAAAGCGAACAGCGCTTTCGGGCGACTTTTCAAGCGGGTGTGGCACAATCAACAGCTGAAAACAGGCACCAAGATCAGCGTGTACAGAGCTGTGGTCCTCACCACCCTGCTGTATGGTTCCGAGTCCTGGGCCCTCTACCGCAGCCAACTACGACTCCTCGAACGCTTCCACCAGCGCTGCCTGCGTACCATCCTGGGCATTCACTGGAGTGACTATGTCACCAATGTCGAGGTCCTTGAACAGGCTGAAACCGTGAGCATCGAGGCTTTGCTGCTGCGGACACAGCTCCGCTGGGCGGGGCATGTCTCCAGGATGGAGGATCATCGCCTACCAAAGATCACCCTGTTCGGCGAGCTTGCTACTGGACACCGTGACAGAGGGGCACCAAAGAAGAGATACAAAGACTGTCTCAAGAAGTCACTTAGTGCCTGCCAAATCGACCACCACCAGTGGTCTTCGCTTGCTGTGGACCGTGACACCTGGCGCTCCACTATTTACAAGGCAGCTGTCTCCTTTGAGGACTCTCGCAGAGCTAGCCTAAAGGACAAGCGGCTCAGGAGAAAGAACAGAGATGCCGCAACTCAGAACTCTGGCCATACCTTCCCCTGCAGCCACTGTGGTCGAACCTGCCTGTCCCGGATTGGCCTCCGCAGCCACGAACAAGCCTGCAGACGTCGTGGGCAACTCCTATAAAATCTTCGTTCGCGAAGTCCAGCCAAGAGACTCTCTAGGTGACTGCGACGGTGTGGGCTCATGAGGATTCATCATCTCTTGAAGATGGGTAGCGTTCGCGCCGTAGCGGCAGTTACTGGGTTAACCCTTATCATTCTGATACACTGCTGCTTGAAATTAATTTGACTATAGATAGTTCAAGAGTGGTGCCAGAATAGCTTGGCGCCTCAGGCGCCAAGCTATTCTGGAACCACCCTTGAACTAAAATGTTTTAATATATCTCCTAATCTTATACAGCCTTCATAGGATAATAAGCATTTCTTTTAATCATCCTCAGGATGTGATGGCTTAACTCACTCGGCCGGTGTTCCGCTTTCTTGTTTTACAGTTTTGCCATGCATAGTCTAGGTTAGCTGGTCTATAATTTGTACCTCCTAGAACCGAAAGGTCACTAAATCACAGAGCTTCACATGCATTTTTTTTTTTTTTTTTTTTTGGTTATAAATCCTGAACCTGCAAACTATCAGCCAAACTAAAACACACCCGGCAGAAGAGGCTTCACAGGAATAGATGATGTGGACGTCTCATGATACAGGCAGCAGTGGCCACGAAGTATCTCATAACTCTCATAAGGCCCCGCCACACATGCCGATTTTGAGGCCGATTCTCGAGCAGTTTCCAGAACCGTTTCAATCGGAGTGTGATCGGGCCGGACTACAAAAACGTGTGCACTGCCACACGTTCTCGACTTAGCCGACCGGTTTGAACCGAAGATCAAGGTCGTAAACAGCTTCCTGTTCTGCAAAATAGATGCTAGTTTTGACAGTGATGATGATGTGCTTGCATTAACATCAGTTTTGCATCATATTCGGAAAGAGGCGGGCGAAACAGCGGCAACGAAGTTGGTACTGATCTTCCGCCATTTTCACACTGAAACGACGTGCCTTCGCGAGAAGCGCTCTGATTGGTTGAAGCTTACAATCGGGGGCCGATTCGTGTTGCAAAAATAGAGCAGGCTCTAAACACAATATTCCCAGCAGATGGGGATCGGATCGGATACAAAGAGGCATTCTGACGTCATCCGCTCGCAATCGGATCGGAATCTGCTACAAAATCGGGGCACAATCGGCAAGTGTGGCGGGGCCTTAATTAAAACCAACGCCAACTAGCGATAATGGTAAGGTTACGTTTATCACGAACGACTCCCAACAACGAACGCGAGCGAAGTCAGGTCGGGGAACCAGTTTCTACCAGATGCGGAGACAACACTCCAAACATCTCCAAGAGGCATTGATCCTCATGAGCCCTGCGGGCTCATGAGGATCAATACCTCTTGGAGATGTTCTGAGTGCTGTCTATACTTATGGTGCAAACTGGTTCCCCGACGTGACTTCTCTCTCGATCTTTGTCGGCCGGGAGTCATTCGGCGTAAACGTAACTTCTCTAATGAATGACTGGAGAGGCCAGCAAGGGGCATAGATCCTCATGAGCCCCTGCGTCTGCCGGGGCAAATGAGGACATATGCTTCTCGACTTGCCTCTGCCTAATGAAACACACATGATCATTGCTATTTCTGTAGAAACGGTTTGAATTTTCCCAGGCTTGTTAACAAGAATACTCCTAACAAGCGATGGTAAATTTTTGTCCCGGCTAACTATATGCTATACTCTTTCGGAATGAAAACTGAAGTCTATTTTCCGCCAGCCAAACTGCATTTCAGGCTTCATCGCAATCTATCTATCTATCTATCTATCTATCTATCTATCTATCTATCTATCTATCTATCTATCTATCTATCTATCTATCTATCTATCTATCTATCTATCTATCTATCTATCTATCTATCTATCTATCTATCTATCTCCCGTAGTCTTGCTGACCGTTGGGGCACCACTGATGACTTGGCAACCAGCTCCCTCCATTCCTCTCTGTTCTCTGCCATTCTTAGCGTATCGCCCAGCTTCAGTCCTGTCCACTCTGAGATATTGTCTTTTCCTCTGTCTTCCTCTCCTTCGTCCTCCTTGCAGTGCCTTGCAGGATTGTTTTGGCAAGCCCTGCTGATCGCGTGACATGCCCATACCACTTCAGTTTGCGTTTTTTCATAATGGCTAATAGGTCTTCATAGGGCCCTATGGCTTGCCTGATTCTGCTTCCCACTTCCTCGTTCGTGATGTGATCTCTGTATGAAATGCCAAGCAGTCTTCGAAACCATCTCGTTTCAGTGGCTTGTATCCTCCTTTCAAGGTTTGCTGTGAGGGTCCATGACTCGCAGGCATACAAGAACACTGAGATGACTAAGGAGCGCATCAGCCTGATCTTGGAGCAGAGTGTGATGTTTCTGTCTTTCCATATGGTCTTCAATCTTGTCAGTGCTGTTGTCTGCGCAATCCTAGACAGTATTTCTGGTTTTGATCCCTCATCTTTCACAAAGGCTCCTAAGTATTTGAATTTATTAAAAGTTTCCAGTTTTTGGCTTCCAATCATGACGTCAGTGCCAATGCCACTGGTGTTATTTGTCATCAGTTTGGTCTTCTCTGCACTGATTTCCATCCCATACGCAATGGCTGTTCTGTACAGCTTTTCCACCAGCTGAGCTAGCTCCAGACCTTCTCTGTTCCTGCAAGGCCATCAATGTCGTCCGCAAAGCGCAAGTTCGTGATCGTTCTGCCTCCAATACTGACAGTTCCGTCATGATCTTTCAGAGCTTCTGTCATGATTCTTTCCAGGAAGATGTTGAATAGATTAGGTGAGAGCAAGCAGCCGTGTCTGACTCCGACTGTAGTCCTAGACCAGTTTCCTATTTTGCCGTTGAAGCAGACTGCGCTAGTGGCCTTGTTGTAAAGGTTTGCTATGACTTTGATCAGGTTGGCATTGATGTTGTATAGCTTCATGGTGGACCAAAGGACCTGCATGCCACACCCTGTCAAACGCTTTCTTAAAATCCACACAGACATGATAGAGGTCTTGCTGGTGCTGGAGGTACCTCTCACATATAACTCTCAGGTTAAAGATCTGCTCAGTTGTGCTGCGCCCTGGTCTGAAGCCTGCCTGTTCCTCAGCTATGATTTCCTCTGCCTGTGTCTTCAGCCTGTTCAGCAGGATCTTTAACATGACTTTGCTTGGGTGGCATATAAGACTGATCGTGCGATAATTCTGGCATTGATGTAAGTTGCCTTTTTTTACTTCTTTTTTTTTTTGGGGGGGAGAGTTATTATAAGTGATTGGGTCCATGTTGTGGGCCAATCCCCTGACTGCCAGATCTTATTGCAGATTGTTAGTAAGGCGCTTATCATGTCTTCTCCCCCTTCTTGGACTAGCTCTGCAGGGATGTTGTCTGCTCCTGCTGCCTTCCCTTTTTTCAGCGACTTCACTGCAGCCTCTACTTCTTCTCGCAGGATCGGATAGTTGCCATTGTTGGTCACGAGTGGGTTGACAAGTATGCCTGGGTCCCCTGTAGCTCGGTGGTTTTACAAATCTGAGCAGTAGTCTGTCCATCTCTTCAGTATGTCTTGGTCTTCCGTAAGACAGTTCCCTTCACTATCTTGAACGATCGAGGAGCGTCCTTGTTTTACACTGGTCAGGTCTTTCACCAGCTGGTATGCTTTTTTGCTATTATTTTTGTTCAGATTTTCTTCTACGTGTTTACACTGATCTTCAATCCACTTATTCTTTGCCTTTTTCATGCTTTTCTTGATATCCTGGTTAACTTCCCTGTATTGTTTAGCTCCTTCTACCTCTGATTTCTTTTTCTTTAATTCTCGACGCTTGTCACATAGAACAAAGATGTCAGCTGTAACCCAAGGTTTCTTTGCTTGTCGGTGTTTGCCAAGGATCTCACTGGCTGTTTGGGTTACAGCAGTGTTAAATGTGTCGATCAGTGTGTCCACGTCATTGTCTTCTGCACCTAGAAGTAGCAGTGGTGCGAATTTTCCTCCTATCCTTGCCTGGAAGGCTTCCGCCACCTCTGGGTCTTTCAGCTTCTCGAGGTCAAACTTGATTCTGGTGGGACCCCGCTTGTTGACCTTCTTTAGGCGGAGTCGGAAGGTCATCATCACTAAGTCATGGTCGCTTCCAATGTCTGCTCCTGGAAAATTTCTTGTCTTGGCATTGTTCACACTTGTTTGGAAGCGTTTCTTCACCATGATGTAGTCAATTTGGTTATGGTGCTCTCCGTTCGGGCTGTGCCATGTCCATCTTCTGGGTGCTTTGTGTGGGCCAAACGTGTTCATCAGCTTTAGATCATTTGAGCTGGCAAATTCCGGGAGCCTTAAGCATATGTCGTTGGTCTCTGCATTGTAGTAGCATCCGCATGTGCCTTTCCAGTGC
The DNA here is from genome assembly GCA_036245525.1 of Semisulcospira habei. Lineage (NCBI taxonomy): Eukaryota > Metazoa > Mollusca > Gastropoda > Semisulcospiridae > Semisulcospira > Semisulcospira habei. The sequence continues at coordinate 172,863,099 of BTPG01000006.1, read as the reverse complement.
CTAGCAGCATCTCCTATTTTGGCATTCCAGTCTCCCTGCACCACAAAAATGTCTTTCTTGGGGGTCTGGTCCAAGACTTCTTGCAGTTGGTCATAGAAGTCTTCTATTTCCTCATCGCCGTAGTCTGTTGTTGGGGCGTAAACTTGTACAATGGTGATATTGAATGGGGTTGCCCTCAAGCGTATGGTGATAAGCCTACTGGAGACTGGCCGACAACTCATGACAGTGTTCACGATGTCTTTGTGGACGGGAAATCCGACACCCTGTTCGTGTTTGTCTTCTCTGCCACTGTAATACAGTTTGTGGTTTTGCTGGGTTGATGTTTCCCCAAGGTTCTTCCATCGTACTTCGCACAGTCCTAGTATGGTCCAGTGGTATCTGTTCATTTCATGTGTCAGTTCCTCTACCTTTCCAGGCGTTCTTAAAGTTCTGACGTTCCAGGTGCCAATGCTGATGTTGTTTCTGGCACGGAGTTTTGGTGGTGCACCAGAAACACACTTAACACCTCTGCCCTGGCGCAAGACAGAAGGCGCGGTCCTTGTTCCGGGCGACGACCGATCCGGTATTGATTGAGGTAAGGTTGTCATTGCATGTGGTGTGTCTTGGGCAAAAGAACCTGGCGGAGCCCATCCCTCTCCAGGCTGTTAACCACAACCGAAACTCCACATAACTTGTGGCTCGCCTTGGTCCTGGACACGTGGCAGATGAGACCCTCATGGGACTCCTTCGCCCTGGGTGGTGACTTCATCAAGGAAGTTCAATCACCCAGTCAGGTACCGTGTCAGCACCCTAGCCTTTTGTTATCCAAAACCTAACCTGCAAGGCAGCAAGGGACTCGTGGAGGGTGGGGTCGTCTATGCCCCGTGCAGATGTGAACATCTGCCCACTGCCCACATGGCAAGCTGTAGCCCAATTCCACCATTTATTTTATACGATAGGAGTGCACTCCCTTTGTATTTTTGCTTCTACGCAATCCTAGGCTGTCGTTTGGTGAGTATTGTGTTGTTTCTTCAGTCAACACAATGGATGAAAGTAAGTTCCTGATCGCACAGAAAGTAGTGTTAATTGCGTTTCTTAAAGTGACGGTGGCAAAGAATGGGACTTATTGCGGAATTTGCGCCAGAAAATATGATTGTCGAGATCAGGAAATGGGAAGACAAGTTACATGTAGTACTACTTGAGGGACAGGCGGATATCACCGACGACACAATGTGTGATATATCGGCTATGAAAGCAATCGACATGCCAGGGGACAAGCAGTATATATCTGTGACGACGAGGAGTCGAGAATTCAGTTCATGTTCATGGAGCTGTGTCACTGACCGACACACTAACGCTTGAGTATCAGGTCTACTGAACCGAGTCTTAGAATGAACGTAATGGAAGTAAGTGTTTAACCCCTTCCCTGCCACTGTACATACATTTTTGTTTCTTTGTTCATTCAACGAACACAAGACAAAGCCGTCCCAAAATAACTGAAACTGGTCTCAGCAAGAGGCAGAGATCCTGGTGAGCCCCCGAAGTAGCAGGGGCTCATGAGGATCTATGTCTCTTGCAGTTGGACTGTGTTCACTTTTTATCGGCAGGTAAGGGGTTAAACAAACAGCCGCAGGGGTGACAGGAGCAGTGTATGTTTCCTACTGATTGTAGTGTTTTCGTTGGAATGTGGTTTCGGAGCCAGTTACGTTCAGTCAGCATGATGTAAGTATATTATTTTGAATATTGTTAGACAGTATTTGAATGCACACGCCTCCTTCTTAGTCCCCATAACTCCCTCCCGACCCACCACCACCGTTCGTTTCAGTGATAATTGGAGGACGTGCAGCTTGTCGTCTTTTCATACCATGGTGAACACTGTGATTAATGGCCAAGAGGTTGAAATAGTTAGCCAGTTTAAATACCTTGCTACAGTCTTTGATGAAAAACTGAGATGGGATGGAAACACAGACGCAGTGGTGAAAACAAAATGTAACCAAAGGCTATACTTCCTCAGGAAGCTAAATTTCTTTTCTGTTGACAGAACATTTCTGAGGCTCTTTTACAAATCGTTTGTGGACATTGTTTTGACTTTTTCCTTTATCTGCTGGTTCAGCTCCTTAAGTGCCAAAAAAACAAAAAACAGGCTTGAACGGACCGTGAAAATCTGCTCTAAGATCATTGGTAAGCCTCAGAGAACTATGCAGTCTATTTTTGACCAGCAGACTGTGAAGAAGGCAATGTCCATTATTAGCAGAAAAGACCACATTTTAAATACAAAATGTGAGCCCTTGCCCTCAGCCCGCCGGTACAGGTGTCACAGCTGTAAGACAAACAGAAGGAGGTTCCCTTTTATTCCTATCGCTGTTATTCTTTTGAACAAAATGGCATAGACTTCTACTAAATGTATTCAGCTGTGAGATCTGTACTCGAGCATGAGGGGGATGGAAGGTGCCAGTTTTGTTTTTGTAAGGTTTATGTGATAGCTGTCAGTATTAGTATAGATGTCAGTATTAGTATAGTTCTAAATCCTGCGTGCATGGGTGCCTGTGTGTCTGAGTGTATGTGTGTGTATGTCCGTCTTGTCCATTTTTTTTACTTTACTTGATATCTACATATATTATATGCTCCCGTCCAGACTGAAATTGCCCCTTCATGGGATAAATAAAGTTTTTTGATTTGACTTTTCTGAACGCTCAGTGCTTTCAATGAGATGGGTGGCCTAAAATGACTGACCCTCCCACAGGTATCCGCCCCTGAGGCCAGTTACATGACGGGTCATAGTCCTGCACAAGCCACAAAGCAAGGTGCTCTGCTATAGCGGAGCACCTTGCTTAGTGGCTTGCACAGGACTAAGCTCACTCACGCAGCTGACCCCTAATACCTTGATGGATGCAGCACGCCGTAAGCTTATCAACGCAAAATGGACCCCCTTGTTCAATCAGGCTTTGATAATGTGTACAGTACAGGCGCCTGCATGTGCAAGGGAGTTGGATAACAAGGTCGTGAACTATTTCGTTCATGACAATGGTTGTTTGTTCACAAGCATTTGTAATCCGATTTGAACAAACGAGAGATTTCGTGAAATCTTCGCATTTTTTTAAAATCAATACATAAAAAGAATGTGGCCCGTATAGATGTATGTGAAATTCCATCTGCAAGGCAAAACTCAATACAAACCTGTGTCCAAACTCGTGAAACTCTGTGAAGTATTTGAAACTGGCTGATATCACGGCAGCGCAGCGGTACGAACCTTTGCACGCCCCACTGGTGTAGGACAGACCTACTCTACCGCGGTCCGACGTGGACCTGAAACAGAAATAAAATCATGACAACACGGGTCGTATTGTAGCATAATCACTTGTGTTTCGACAGTGAAAGGCTCCTGCAACAGGTGCAATGTCGTTAAATGACGCCTCCAAAATTTGGGAAATCCGTGCGCCGGGCTGAATGAGTTAATGCATTTTGTTTATATATATATATGATTTCCCTGTACATATTTTGTAACTGAATTGCTTTTTTCCTATTTTGTAAACTAGGGTACGATAAATTAGCAGGAGTGTGCATCGTCCCCAGCATGTCTTATGTTTATTTGGCATAATTATTAGATCGGCTGGCGACATACATGCAATATTCTGTTTACTTTTCCCACAAGCGGTGCAGGCACATCATGAGAAGGTTTTGTTGCTTTTGGGACGTTAAGCAATGTAAAACCAACCAACCAACTCATGTTCTGGATGTGGTTGTTGTTGCAGGTCAACACCCAATGAGTGATGGGGGACTGGGGCGTGGCGCTGATTGTTATAGTTCTCCTGGCGGTGATAGCTGTGTCGGTAGCCGTCCTTGTTCGACTGTTCGGCGTGTACCGCCTGGTCCACTGCTTCGCTAGTGACGAGGAGAGGGCGGTCCTCACGAAGAGCGAGCAGGGCAACGGATGTCTGGTAGGTTTCAAATATGAACAAGAAATTCAGACCAATAAGATGGCTGCAAAGCGTGTAAAATGCAGAGGAACCCAACAAAGAAACAACCAAGTGCGCAAAGGCCATCGGGCCGACGTCGGCCGACGTTGGCCCGCGCACGCCTGTGCGCGGGCCAACGGCGGCCGACGTCGGCCCGATGGCCTTTTGCGCATTGGGAAACGCGCTTGGAAAAGACAGTTACATCACAATTGTGTTTTTACTGTCTTTTCTAAGTGTGTTTCTTTCTTCGTTGGGTTTTCTCTCAAAATGAACGAGGTCTTCGGGCCGACTTCGGCTCAAGGGCCTTGTCCAAGTCTAGTAGGTCGGGAGAGGGGGGGAGCGGGTGGTGGTAGTACTGTAGAGGAAGACAATAAACGGCAAGTCTATCTTTGTGAAAAGCGAGATTTTCATAGCAATGCAGTGAAAATCTTGCTTTTCACAAAATGGACTTGCCGTCTTTTGCTTTGACGGGGCAGTATGTCGCGTGTTGGCGTTCATATATATGTTTGCTTCATTCGGACAACACTCTGTGGTTTTAGAGGCATTGTTTCTTGACACGAGGCAGTGGAGGAGTGACTGAACAGAGCAAAGAAACTGAGAGAGGGAGAGAAGATTTATACGCAGCTGATGACGTTGATTTTGATACGAAAAGCCCTGTAAACATGCTAAACAAAACATAAAATATTAACTCATTCAACTCCGATACGCCATGGCAAGACATGGATGGAGCGTGATAGTTCAAAGGTTGTGCCAGAATAGCTTGGCGCCCATAGGCGCCAAGCTATTCTGGCACAGGGCAACTTCGAAATTTTCGGATTTCGGTCCTGGAGAAGAATGTGTTAAAGCCCACTAGCGCCGCATCTGTTCAAAGAAACACTTCTGCAACAGATAGCTAGAAAATGCTACGTGTATGTCTATCTATGGTTCATTTAGACACAGGAGAATCCTAACTAACACGCCGTCTTTTCATCCAGCAATTTGACAATGACTCCGCTGCATTCTATGAATGCAAAGCTATATGTATAAGCAACAGCTACAAATAGATTGTCGCGCTAATGGCTGCGCAAAATAAACAGGTGTGGTTACGCGTGTGCGTTTGCTGCACGTCCAAAATTGATGTAGAAGTTCATTAGATGTGTCGACAAAGCATAACAAACACAAATGATGCTAAATTTTGGTCTTTCATATTTACGTGGCTTTTTGCCGCGTATCCTGATACGACACGACTAAAATGTAATAATACAACACCAGTACACCCAGATACATAATGTAATGATTATACATTTTTTTAAAAAGTTCCTGCTAAATTACGATCAAATTAGCGAAATGTGCTCTGAGGTAAATGTCAGACTATCTTCTTACACCTTCTGACGAAATGATCTCCGTGCCAAAACAAAAAATAAGTAATCATCCAGGACAAGGATGGGATCATTCGATCCACACACAATCGATCCAAGTTGCAATTTGTAATTGTATCTCTGCAAGGAAACTTGCTCACAAAACGCCTGCAGCTGGCCATCTGTTGCAAACCAAAAGAAAGTGAGGCGGCTACCTTAACACTTCTCGGTGTTCAAAGGCACAGTCAACACCACCCAGCTGCAAGGGACATAGATCCTCATGAGCCCCCGCAGTCGCGGGGGCTCATGTGGATCTATGCTCCTTGCTGGCCTCTCTCTATCACTCATATGCGTGTGATTCAGGGATACAGTAGTGATGTAATGGTTCTAGATTTAGATTTTTTTTTGGACGGGGGGTGGGGGGGGTGGGAGGGTAGGGGGGGGCAACTGTTTTGTGAATCCACCTCAACAGACAATGTATGTCCATATTTTTAAAAGCGAGACTTTCATTGTAATACAATGAAAATCTAACTTTGCACAAAAAAATGGACTTACCGTCTTTTTCACTCACAGAGCTATAACCTCTAGCCGCTGGCAGTGAAAGGTTAACTGAACGTCGAACATAAAATCAGCAGGCCTGGGATCGAAGAACACGTCCAGAATTCGCAATGTTGTACATTATACTCGCCGGCCAGAATAGCTAACACTTTTTCCAGCGACATAAAAGCTAAGGTCCTCCCCGCAGAACGCCCACAAATATAATTACGCTGGCGTGTGCTTTTTTACCTTAACTCATTCTACCCCAGACACACCACAGGAAGATAAAGATCGACCATGATAGTTCAAGGGTGATGCCAGAATAGCTTGGCGCCTATGGGCGCCAAGCTATTCTGGCATCACCCTTGAACTATCATGGTCGATCTGTGTCCTGCACTGCAACGCAGTCTTCAGAGGACAACGGTAAAATTTAAGGATTTCGGCGTTGGGGTAGAATGAGTTAACCCGTTGACTGTCGGTAGCGCTTTTAGTCGATGTGATTCCTGCAGGAATCACCTCGTTTAAAAGCGCTACCGACAGCCACGAGGTTCGGGCTTTTATCCGTAAGGTGTAAAATCACAGAGCAGCGTGAACAGTTTTATCCACAAAAGGGAAGTTGTCTAAAAAAAAAAGACTCAAAATGCGCAGGGAGAGGTTTTAGCGCGTAGCGTGTGTGAATTCCATCAAACACATTTTTCTGTCGGTCAGCAAGCAAATGTTTTTCATTCCAGACAATTGGGAGATCTTGATAAAGCCCGACTAGGACGCCCCCGTATCTGTGTTCACAGAAAATTCTGAATGCACCGGAATACAGACGATCTGAAATATGTGAACATAGAAAGGAAATAAAATCTTGCAAATATTGATTTTTATTTTTGATTTATTTTTAGGCTGGATAACGATCGCCACTCCCTATCATCTCCTCTCCCTTCCCACCGCTCACACATATTTAGTTAGTCCGTTAGTGAGTGAGTGAGTGAGTGAGTGAGTGAGTGAGTGAGTGAGTGAGTGAGTGAGTGAGTGAGTGAGTGAGTGAGTGAGTGAGTGAGTGAGTGAGTGAGTGAGTGAGTGAGTTTTTTTAAATAAATGATACAGCTTTTTTATTTTTATATTTTACTTTTTTTATTACCCGAGCATAACCGCCCTCCCCCCGCCCCTCCCCTCCCCCCGCCCCCTCCCCTCCCCCCCCCCCCCGTATCCCTACCCCTCCCCCCCCCACCCCCACCCCCTACCCCCATCCCTTTTCTGATTCTACCGAGCATAGTTTCCCTCTCCCTAATTAAAACCGGAGGATAGTCTCCTACCTCCCTAATTATACCCAAACATAGTCATTCTTAACACATTCTACCCCAGGACCGAAATCCCCAGATTTTGAAGTTGCCGTCTGAAGTACTGTATTACAATTCTGGAGACAGATTGAGCTTGATAGTTCAAGGATGGTGCCAGAATAACTTGGCGCCTATGGGCGCCAAGCTATTTTGGCACCATCCTTGAACTATCCTGCTCGATGCATGTCTTGCTGTGGTGTGTCGGGGCTGAATGAGTTGAACCGGAGGATAGTCGTCCCCTTTCAGGCTGGTACGAGTGAACAGTGAACGAAATTTGAAGTTATATTTAACCCCTCACACGTCAGTATGATAAAATGTTTCAGTGGAAAAGGCAGTTGAGAAACCTGTTATGATCAATGTTCAATAAATTAAGTAATTTGTTGGTAATTTGAAACGACGTGTATGTATGCTGCGAACATAATTTTGGTCGATCTTATGTATGTCGCAGTTTTATTTATTTCAGTAGAATTTCCGATTGCTTTTTTGACTGAATCTTGTTAACAACAATGGCCGCTCAGGTTATACTGGTACTAGTAGTGGTCCAGTGTAGCTGTGTGTTTCCTGTGTGGTTGGTGCTTGCTTACTGAATTACATGAATGCATGCTGTTCGTGAACTGCCGAGGTTCTGTGTTGTATTGGCCTTCGTGTGAACTGAACTTACAAGCATCTTCTCAGTGGCGTATCGTGAATTTTTTTATGGGATAAAATATATCTGGGACTTTTTTATTCGTTTTTTTGGAAAGCGGTACATTGTTTGTTCTTCTCCGTGCTTGCTCTGTGTGTGTGTGTGTGTGTGTGTGTGTGTGTGTGTGTGTGTGTGTGTGTGTGTGTGTGTGTGTGTGTGTGTGTGTGTGTGTGTGTGTGTGTGTGTGTGTCAGTGTTGTTTGAGAGCTGTAGGGTCCACAATCGTGTATCAGCACGCCACTCTAGATCTGCTCTAGCTTGAGCAAAAGCGACAAACAGACGGCGTGAGTCCCAGAGGGATTTCCCCCAAAACAACAACCCACAATCGATGATGTCTATGGTTGTCTTTCTTGGCCCGGTGTAACGCATAAAAAATGACCCCTATGCAAGATTTGCCCGGGGTCAGTTTAGTGGACATTGGATCGACCTGGTGGTCAATTTGTTGTGATTTTGTGTGAGGGGAATTACTTGACATGCCCAGTGCCTCTAACACTAGAAAATCCCTTGTCCGCCAAAGTGACCCGAGGGCGCTTTGGCGTGAGAGTCATTTTCGTAAAGTACACCTGGCTCTCAGCCAAGTGGTTTTAACGGTGACAACAGCGAATATCAAGCACAGTAATAGAGGTACGAAGTTTTACATGTCGGTTGCGGTAAACATATATATATATATATATATATATATATATATATATATATATATATATATATATATATATATATATATATATATATAATATATATATATATATATATATATATATATATATATATATATATAAAACCAGTCCAAGAAAGCTGGCACCACACACTCCAAATATGTATCTGTTTTGACGCACTACATTCTCACACGTAAATTGTTTTTTTACCTAGTTACCTGTTACCTGGGCATTCCCCTGAAGAAGCCCTCGCTGAGAGGGCGAAAATTTGTGCATAATTATAATAAAAGTGTAACTCCTCCGAAACTACGTGGTGTATGTGTATCTTTTCTTCACATTTTAAGTGTGTATATATATATATATATATATATATATATATATATATATATACTATTTATATATATATATATATATATATATATATACTATTTATATATATATATATATATATATATATATATATATATATATATATATATATATATATATATATATATATATATATATATATATATATATATATATATATATACTATTTTCGCTTCGTGATTTGCATGACAAATTGCACACAAAAACGAGTTATCAGTCTGTGCCAATGCCTATAAAATTGTGTACTCCTTCCACTGCAATAGCTGACATAGCATATTAGGTAAGGTACTGATTACTACATGAGAATAGGCTCTATCAAACGAAAGAAATGTGTTGTTATGGATTAAACACGGTACATTCAAGCTGGATCCTTCTATATGAAGACTAAAGTGTAATTTTCCGTACATCAGAAATCATCACTTTTGGATATCCCTCCTGCTGGAGGTAGATGCTGGAAGGGGGGCTACAAACAGTGACCTAGTTATATACTATTATCAACTTAATAACCACTGCATCCATCTCCCCACTTTAGTATCATTTTTGTCTTGGTTAAAATGGCGTGTCACAACTTAGTCCGTGTGTAATTTACTTTAAAATATGCAGTCACGTGGCAATATGCAACACGAATATGAAATATGCAATCATTCTTCACGGATTTCGAAAAGGAGTACAGTGCTGATTGTGAGTTTTGCGAAGTAACATTATAATTTGCTGTATTAATAAAAAAAAAAATAATACATCGTATGTCTCACGCATACCCACCGTGGGTTTTGTCCGACTTGTCTGTACCAGTCGTCCAAATGGGAAGTGTCCCTTTCAAGCTCTACGCCAAAACAAGGCAAGTTTTTCTGTCTTCTGAGCATTGTTTCCAAGTCGCGTAAGAGGATCCCCCGTGATATTTTAAGGGTAGTGCCTGATTAGCTTGGCGCCTGAAAGGCGCCAAGCTAATTAGGCACTACCCTTGAAATTTCACTGTCAATGAACTATTTTTGAGATGTTGGTTCTGATAGTGAGAGAGAGTCTCGTGTAGATGCTCTCACTCTCATTAATGACCCATGACCGCAGAGCCCGCGCAGGTCGCCCGTGGACGGCTCATTAAGAGGACCTCGTTATTAAGAGACAACAGAGTAAAAACAGTGTGTGCAGATGCTGGTGTACGTACGATTACTGCTTGATATAAATGCTGTGAAACGCGTTCAATATACCGCTCGTTCCAGAACTGTTTTTCAACTCTTTGATGCCAAGAAGACTTAAGGTGCTGATGACGTTCACTGTGAAAGTTGTGTGCAGTATTCTGGCCGTTTATTTGGTTTGTGTTTTTAACTGTTGGTGTCCCTTCACTGACGGAACACAGGGAATAACGGCCAAACGCAAGATGCACAGAGGGTGTATGCCTCTTGTCTCGTTAAAATGTGTATCTTCCTGTAGCGGATGGGGCACTGTGGAAAGTCTACGATTGTTTCAGGGACATTACTGCCCTGTGAATGAAAAGACATCAAGTTCATTTTTTTTTAGAAGAGCGAGATTTTCATTGTATTAGAATGAAAATCTGGCTTTTCAAACAAATTGACTTACTGTCTTTTGCCGTCACAAGGAACATTGTTTCTGTCAGTTTCACAAGGCACATTGTTTCTGGCAGTGAAGGAGGTTAACCCTTTGGCTGTCGGTAGCGGTTTTGGTCGCGATGATTCCTGCAGGAATCATCGCGACCAAAACTGCTACCGACATCCAAAGGGTTAATAGAAGCATGATCGTGTGTCACACTAGTGGTTTTTGTGTCTCAACGCCCAGTTTCAAACTGGAGTGAAACTTGAAGCAACTGGAGTCGTGGTGTTGTGGTGCCAAAGTTCCGTAATGCCAAATGGAGAGTACGTGCATGTAGTTACTTGTAAATTAGGTCTTCTTGTAGTTTTGGAGTGCAAATAACAGAAGCCCATTATTTTGTGAAAAACGAGATTTTGTAATACAAGAAAATCTTGCTTTTCATACAAACGAATTGACTGTTTTTCGCTTTCCTAGGATACCGCCATGAGGTGGTCTTAGTCGCCTGCTCGGCGTCAAACCCAGATAACTAACTAACTAACTAAGCTTAATTCCTAAGATAGATTTAGATTGTTAGTTTCTCACCAGTGTCTGTCAAGCAAGAAAGTACTAATGAATATTTACTGATAGGCCGTTTCCTATTTTCAGAAGTGCACTCCGAGAAATGAAATAGCTGCAAGCGGCACAGATCCTCGTGTGCTAACTAACGTGACCTACACTTATTCGTGATGTATATATAATTCAGTTATTAGGTGGCTTTCATTGTCCATCGCGGGATTAGTATAGAATTTTTACTCAAGTTTGACGTGCGAGCTGCAGCAATATAGCACCAGAGCGTCCAAAGTCCCAAAGAGCTTTTTGTTGTTGTTGTTGTTTTTTCTTATCGAAGGTAGTTAGGTTTCTTCTGAAAAGTAACGGTTTCCCGTGATGATTACAGAGCTGAGTCTCTTTGTAAGCTTTTAACACCAGCTTTCCAACTAGGTGCGCATTATCCTGCGCGGGAAAGTAGAATTTTATAACAGAGTGTCACGTGAGATTCGCAAGTGACCTCTTCCTTAACCTCCATCGCCATCTTAAGGATCTGGGTCGACTATGACAACCCGAGGGTAATGCCCAATTAGCTTGGCGCCTGGAGGCGCCAAGCTAATTGGGCATTATCCTCGGGCTGTCATGGTCGATCCAACTACCCTGACTTTTATAATATGCTGCGTAAGCAAGGAGGACGTTCCAAGAGTGGGCGTAGGTGGCCCACGTATTCCCATCATCTTTGGAAACACAGGTCCGGAAATCCGACACTTCGGCTGTTCTGCGGGAAATAGTTACAGTTAGGAAACTAGTTCCAACAAGAACTGCAGTCAAGGGACTTCACTCGTCCCGGAATCCTGCGAAAGTCACAAAGTCCCCTGACTGCAGCTGTGCGGTTGGCGGGTGGGGGGAGGGGGGGGGGGGCGGGAGTTTACCAATAGTAACATTTTCCATCAGAAGGTGGTGATAATGGTAATTATTTCCTACCAGAATAGCCACAATCAACCGACTTAAATCCTGTACGATTCCTACACATGTGTTCGCCACACCGGAAAATATGCTCTGGACATTCAGGGACTAAATGTTCATATTAATTGTGCTTCACCGATACCTGCGAAGACGAACATTAAGTGTGATTTTTACGGACAAGCTGCGCACATTGCAAGATAGTGTTTCTCAAAACCACCTGCTAGAAGACGAGTATCAGTGTGATTTTGTCAAACAAACTGTGAGCACTGACTGCTGCGACATCTGCGAGAGGCTTAATTAGATCCGTATTAGCTCCCACCGGTATTTCATTATGACAGTGATAAAAATAGCTGTCATATACTGAGAACAGCTGGTATGCTTCAAGTGGAGAAAATTTACAGCTTCTAGCAAGAGGACCGAGAAGTCAGCGATAAGTAAGTGTTATTAGCGGTACACCAATTTTAACAAGAATCAAGAAAGGGGAAGAAGCTGGCCAGATTAATTTGTCGTGTTGCTGTAAAATGCAAACCTGAGGGAGAGAGAGCACGTATCCGATTCAGCCTATGTCCTTTTATCTCTTAAACCCCATTCACTCCCCAAAAAAATGAACATCACCTGCTTGCAAGAAGCATAGATCCTCCTGAGAATCTATATCTCTTGCTGGCCCTATTTTGTAGCCATGTTCCTCAGACGGGTGGCGTTGAATTTATCGTGGCTTTACACACAAAAATCTTGTGGCAGAATAGGCCGCAGGTGATCCAACAAAATGTCAACTTGCGTACAGCGCAGTAGGAAGAACCGAAATAGGATTTGATTTCTTGCCATCGCTGATTATGGACACCATTCATATCGTCCTGGACTGTACGGCAAATCGAATAATGGCCGCCATCACCAACACAGAAAAGAACAGGTCAAGGGTGGTGCCACAATAGCTAGGAGCCAAGCTATTCTGGCGCCACGGTTGAACTATGGTGTTCGATATTTCTACGTGACAAAGATGTAAAGTGGTCCACAGCAAGAGGCATAGATCCTCGAAGACCCCCGCAACAGCGGGGGCCTTCGAGGATCTATGCCTCTTGCAGAGATACAATTGAAGATGTCTGGAGTTTTTTATGGATGTTGGAGAAACTATGGTCAGAGCGGCGTCGGTTGTTCCGGGCACAAAGTGTGTTTGTAGTTCACAGCTAGAGTAATCAGTCTCCTGTCAAAACCAGTCTTGGGCAGCAGAAAGTGGATCTGGTGTGTGCTAAACTAGGACATTTCTCTGCAGATCATGTCAGTTTTGTAATGCGTTTAATATGTGACCATCTGTTGTACCGGATCAGCAACTGACATTGGGGAAACGTGTTGGCTTGGCTTTTGATTTTCGGACCAAATAAGGAGTACATTCTAGATTGTTGTTTTGTTTTGAGGCTTTCCAAAGAAGCTGCTTGATGGAATATTGTATGAAACAAGACTTAAAAAGCGGGGTTCTTGCATTCCATTTTTCGAAACATTTTTCGAACAAAGGAGGAGTACATTCTAGATTGTGTTTCTCCCTGGGCACTTTTCTGCATGGATGAAAATGTTATGTGAAACATTTCTAAACGAGTGAGGAAAATCGTGTGAAACAGGCCTTTTAGTATGGAGTGAACGATGTTACGGCTTGCCATGTACCGTGTTTATGTGATTATATTGCTTTCCTGGGGGACGCTACAAACACCTCTGAACAGTGCACGGCGGCTTTCGTGTGATTGTCATATTATATAATTGTTAAGCCGCTCTTAAAGAAAGCTTCACTTGATCCCAACAGTTTGAACAACTACAGACCCGTATCCAACCTACCTTTTCTTTCAAAGCTTCTGGAAAAGATAGTGCTCACGCAGCTGCTAGACCATATCAAGAATAATGGTCTGTGGCATGTGTTCCAGTCAGCATATAGGTCTGGTCATAGCACGGAGACAGCATTGCTGCGTGTTGTGAATGACCTACTTGGTGCTAGCTATGAAGATCTAATCTCTGTTCTGACTCTGCTCGATCTGAGCGCAGCGTTTGATACCATTGACCATGACATTTTACTTGCCCGCCTTCGTGATGTGTTTGGCATTCAAAGCACAGCACTGAAATTTTTCCAATCCTACTTTGTTGGTCGCTTGCAGATGGTTTCAGTGGCAGGATTTGAGTCCCACCCTGTTGAGCTGCTTTGTGGCGTTCCACAGGGGTCGGTCTTGGGGCCTGTTCTCTTTACTTTGTATACACAGCCCCTGTCGCAGGTCATTGAGCGTCACTTAGTTTCTTATCATTTATATGCAGATGATACAGAATTGTACAAACACTCCCTTTGTGAAACATGTCGATCAAATGGTACAGTCTTTGGAGGCTTGTATTTGTGATGTTCAGAAGTGGACCACACAGAACAAGCTCCAGCTGAACAGTGACAAAACTGAGTCCCTCCGAATGATGTGCTCCTCTACGTGCAGTGCTGATCTCCCTGAGTCAATGATGGTGGGCGAGAGTGCCATCTCCTTTTCTAGCTCGGCCCGTAACTTGGGTGTCATTTTTGACAACAGGCTGACAATGAAGAAACAAGTGAAGAAAGTTTGCCAGCTTGCCTTCATTGAACTCAGAAGGATCAGCATTGTTCGACATCTGCTGACTGTTGAAGTTACCAAAACACTTGTTACCTCCCTTGTGCTGTCCCGAATAGACTATTGCAATTCTCTTTTGTCCGGTGTTCCGCAAAATCTTCTTGACCAAATCCAGAGAGTCATGAACTGTCCTGCACGTCTGATTTTTCGTGTACCGAAACGTGAACACATTATGCTTCTACTAGCTAATTTGCACTGGCTGCCAGTTTCATACAGAATTCAGTATAAAGTCTGTGTTATTTGTTTCAACATCATCTCTGGTTCTGCCCCTCCTTACTTATCTGATCTTGTCCAGCTGTATACACCGTCCCGCTCACTACGCTCTGCTTCAGACACTCGTGTTTTCCGTATCCCTAGACGTAATAAGGTCACTCAAGGTCATCGTGCATTTTCGTATTTTGGTCCCATTACATAGAACGCTCTCCCAGCTGATGTGCGTCACTCATCATCTCTTTCCATTTTCAAATCCAAGCTTAAAACACACTTTTCTCTGTTGCATATACGTAAAGACCATTTGTCTGCCGGCTCATCATGCGTGTGTGTGTGTGTGTGTGTGTGTGTGTGTGTGTGTGTGTGTGTGTGTGTGTGTGTGTGTGTGTGTGTGTGTGTGTGTGTGTGTGCGTGTGGTGTGAGTTTTCGCCCTTGTAAATTAATGTATTTTTTGTTGTATGTGCTTGTTTGTGTATTCTGCTTCACTGTTTCATTACAGTGATTGTAAAGCGCCTAGAGCACCTTGGTGATTAGGCGCTATACAAATTACCTTTATTATTATTATTATTATATTTGGACACACTGTTAGGTGTTATGATTTTGATGTCATACTTCTGATATCCTGTTATCGATCCTAGTCGGTTTTAACTCATTCAAGGCGTCCTGCATCAATTGCTGCAGAAATGTCGTATAGCGGTGCCTACGGCAACGCTATACGGCACTTCCGCAGCAATTGATGCGGGACGCATTGAATGAGTTAAGAAGAGGAATTGCCTACAGAACTATGCAGAAGAGTGTCAGTATGGTTTTATCCAAAGAAGAGTGAAAATCGTTTTTCAATACTTTATCATGCAGGGAAATTAATGTTTCAGTGTTTAACATGTTAAAACAGTTACTCACATGGAGATTTTGCTTCGAAAGAGATCATTTTCTTTTCTTGTGTATGTGCACTTGACTTGGCATAGAGCTAGATATATTACACTCACAATAGGTTAAGGGTTACACTGAAAAATGGTAATGATTTCAAATAATCACGACTTAGATAGTTATTTGGGCTTAACTCCGAGCAGGCGAATAAGTCCATCTCACGGCGGAAATAATTACGACTTTGTCTTGATCCAAGACAAGACTTGTGCTTATTTTAAAATTATGACCATTTTCAGGGTAGTCAATAACCTATTGTAAGTAGTATAGTGCTGATCGACATTCCAATAACGCAGGCCATCTCAGCCAGGGTGCCATTGTAATGAAGTGGCTTCAGCAGACAGATAAATGCGTTGACCGGTACTGGCATTCGATGCAGAATTAGTTCAGTCTTTCACAGTTTCGTATAGGTCCTCTCGTAAAGTAGCAATTCTCGGCGGTGCCGTTTCAGTAATAATGGCATTATCCAGCCGACTTCTCATCTACCTGTGCAAGATGGACAGATCCTTATGGGCCTTCAGCATTCTTTGAGGTTCAGTAGTGTGTATGCCTCTTTTCAACCAGATGTCCTACAGTTGGAGGTCGTGTGACTTTTTTTCAAGGAGTGACAACTACAGACAGTGTCGAATCGAACAGTCACGGAGCAAGAAGCATAGATGCACATGAGCCCCCGCATTGTGCGGGGGCCCATGTGGATCTATACTTCTTGTCTGGATCCATGTACATGAAGGCGTCGTCTATGTAGGCGGTAAGGGGAACTCAGTTTCAGCTGAAAAGTACACAGACAATGTGCAAACAGTCCAATTGTCCTGAATGGCTTGAGGCACGACAATACAAGCATAAGTATGTATATTGAAGAGCACAAGAAATGCGACATTTTTTGAATCATTGGAAACACTTTGGTATTTCCGATGATTCCGAAAATGTCGCATTTCTTTTGCTCGTCAGTATATATAACAAAATCTCTATGACAACCTCCATATGTGGAACTCGCCTCAAGGCTGCCGGCGAATCGTGTAAATCCTTAACTCAGCCCCAGCAGCCTGAGGAGGCTCGTGAGGATCTTTGCCTCTTTCACACGGACAGTGTTTGCTAAGGGAATAAAGGTTCTTTTTTTAGAGATGCGCAATAACGAGAAGACGGACTACGCGCAATGACGATATCTTTTCGTACACTGCGGAGCTGTGTGGCTCAGGTGATAGAGCATTCGACTCTCGTCCGAAGGTCGCGGGTTCAAAACCACCTGGGGTGAGTCAAAATTCGTTCAGACCCTATTTGGTGCCACATCTTTGAATTCATCTTCGTAGTGGACAAAAGAGGTTAACCTCAAAACGTTTAATGTTTAACCTTATCGGTGCCATTGATCACGAATTGCGTGTCTAGAAGTAGTACCGCTACACACTGACCGACATTCTCGAGAAAACAGAAAAGGATTACGAACACACGATTAACAAGAGATATAAATCCCCATGAGCCCCCGCGACTGCGGGGGCTCATGGGGATTTATATCTCTTGCAGCCGGGTAGCGTTCGCCGTGCAGTTGTGTGTGTGTGTGTGTGTGTGTGTGTGTGTGTGTGTGTGTGTGTGTGTGTGTGTGTGTGTGTGTGTGTGTGTGTGTGTGTGTGTGAATGCAAAATTGTGACTGTGTAAGAAAAAAGTGAAAACTGATTATGATATGCATGTATTTTATATAATCAATATAAGCCTGAAATGGTCAGAATAGTTGAAATTGAAATGATCAGAATAATCTGCAGACAAGCTGTTGTCCTATTTATGGCAAGAAAAGACAATTTACCTACAGACTGAACTTTTAATGTCATGTCCACACACTCGGGTTTTCTTGTATTTGTTTGATTGCGTGTTTGTTTGCTTGTTTGTTTGCTTGTATGTTTATTTATTTGCATGTAGTCAGGTGTGACAAGGGCACCCCAATATCAACAGTGGGTCAAAGTGTACATTCTGAATGTATTGCTAACAAACGTAGCGTTGTCGACACGTAGTTCTCGTGATACGTAATGCTGGCGATATGACCCCCAAACGATCGGCGTGGCCCGACCATGAACTGAAATAAAATGAAACTTTATTTTACAAGGATAAAAGATTAGATCACAGACCTTTTTTCAATCTTGTCCTTGCTACACACTACAACAAATATAACAGTAACACACACACACACACACACACACACACACATACACACACACACACACACACACACCTCATTCTCTCACGTACACCCACAGGTCAATGGCCTAACAGTACAGAAAGATACACATATGAACAGGATATAAGACTACAGTTACATATTCATATAAATGTACACATGTATCAAATCAATAGTACTAGAAACAAACAAACAAACAAAAATGATATGAGAAAAAGAAAAAAGAATCAGGTTACACATCCCCTCATTTAACCCATAATATACGCACACGCACGCATGCACACACTCATGCGCTCGCGGGCGTATGCACAAACTGACACCGCTGTTCTTACTGTAAAAGCAAATCAATAGTCCAGATTTTGGGAAGAAAACAGGCAATGGTACAGTGGGCTTATATTCAGGGCGAGAGTTTCCTGAGAGTTTGTGACCGTAAAATGACGTTAGGTGCTCATACCTTATTTAGGTGCAGTGCTAGTCGGGTCCTAAATGTAGACAGGGATGGGGCGGCAACAATATTTGCTGGTAATGAGTTCCACAGTATGGCTCCCGAGTAAGATAGGCTCGTTTTAAATATGTCGAAGCGTGGCCTAGGTACGTAAGATTGTTCCTCGTTGTCTTGTAGGGGGTGCTAGCGGAACTAAAGAGATCCGTTAAGTAGCGAGGAGTTTTGGAGAGGCTGATTTTAAACATCAACACAATGACCTTATTGTATATAAGTAGCTTACGTAAAGGCAGCATGCCAAGGGCTTTGAGTCGGTCGGCAGTGCTGTCGTTACTATTAGAGATGATTAATTTAGCTGCCTGCCGGTGGAGAGCATTAAGCCTTTTTAAGCATGCATCGCTACTCCCATCCCAAACTGTAGAGGCATAATCTATATGTGAATGGATGTGAGTGTTATAGAAGATTTTTCTTGTAGGCGTGTCTGTAAAATGAGTACGTTTAGAGACGAGGAATAAATTTCTGGACACGGTCCGACATATACTATTGACATGAGCGTGCCAAGTGAGCTGATCGTCGATAGTGACGCTCAACAACCTGTGCTCTCTGACTTGACTAATCGGCTCTGAGCCGAGTGAAAAGCTGAGTGGAGGCGGGTGCTTCTGGCGAGTAGTGATTAACATGCAGTCTGTTTTTGATTGGTTAAGTATCATATAATTTTCATGGCACCATCTAGAAACATCGCTAATACTGCGTTGAAGTGTGGAATTAATTTTGGAGATGTCGGCTGATGAAACGTCTAGGGTAGCGTCGTCAGCAAATGCTGCACCTTACATTTGGCTGTAAAATATGTAGTGGTAGGTCATTAATATAATAGAAAATAAAAGGGGACCTAAAATAGAACCTTGAGGGACGCCATGCTTTATGGCACCTTCCATAGAACGTCTACCGTTAACAAACACAAACTGACACCTATTGTCTAGGTAGGATTAAAAAAGCTAAGGAATTTGTGTTTATATTATACGTCGATAGCTTCTGCAGCAAAAATCCATGATTGACTAGATCAAATGCTTTTCAAAAATCTAACAATACAGTACCTGTCATCTGAGCCTTGTTAATAGACGTAAGCCAAGTATTTGTTAGGTAAGACAGCGCCGTATGACAAGAGTGGTGGGGTCTAAATCCTGACTGCAGGGGGTGAATTAAGTGGTGCTTCTCTAGAAAATTGCTCAGGTGTCTGTGAGCATGTTTTTCTATTGGTTTTGACAACGCTGACAAAAGGGAGATCGGTCTAAATTTGTTAGGATCTGTGAGGTCCTTACTTTTAGGCAAGGGAATAACTTTTACTATTTTCCAACAGGTCGGAAAAGTACCGTGTTGAAGGATGAGATTATAAATAAATGTCAGAGACTCGACAACGGATGGTGCAGCCATTTTTAAAAAGTATGTATTGATGCCGTCATGACCTAGTGAGCGCTTGTTTTTTAGCTGACTTATCTATTTTCCAACATCAAACACGGTCATAAACGGAATATAGAAAGAAACTTTTGGTTTTAGCTTTTCCCCACAAAAGTTTTTTAGTTTCTCTGAGACGGATGGTGTGCCTAGTTCAGCAGTACTGGTATCTAACAATGAATCGGCGGCAGACAAGAAATGTTTGTTAAAGTATCTGCTGATATTGAAGTGCATGGCGCCGTATGCCGCGATTTAGTGAAGACATTGAGGGCACGCCATACAGACACAGTATCTGTTTTATTGTCCATTAAACGCTGAAAGTGCTTCTTCTAGGCCTCTATGACTAAGTACTTAACACGGTTGCGTTGTTTTCAATAAGCAGCAAAATCTGTGTTACGTCTCAGTTCATCTCGAAGAGTCATGGCCTCTTTAATTTCCCTACTTAACCACTGAGGTAACTGTGCGTGCTTCACTCTCTTTTCACGTAACGGTGCATGTTTGTCAAGTACACCGAGAAACAAACTGTACCATCCTGCAAACGCATCTTCATCGTTACTATGGTTATAAACCGCATCGAACGAAGTTTTACTTAGGTCGGTTACTGATGTTTGTCAAGTACACCGAGGAACAAACTGTACCATCCTGCCAACGCATCTTCAGCGTTACTATGGTTATAAACCGCATCGAACGAAGTTTTACTTAGGTCGGTTAGGAACACTTACCTACTGAAATGTTTAAAATACCTATAATGAATGGTAGTATGCTGGTGTTTTCGGTTTTTGTTTGTCCACCTTCAGAGCCCAGTTACAGCATACAGGATAGTGGTCACTGATCGCCACTTGAAGAACGCGGGAACTAAGGACCCTTGATTTGTTAGAAGTATAAACATGATCAATGAGAGTGGCAGACGACTCTGTAACTCTGGTGCGGATGTGATAAGCTGCTTGAGACCTAACATAGTGATCGTGGAATCCCAAGCGGGGTGTGAAGTAAACATATTAGCGTTAAAGTCTCCAAGTAATAGTACATCGGAGCTGCATTTATTTACTTTGTCCACCATTGTTAAAAAGTCGTCGTACCACTCAAACGATGCAGACAGGTTTCTATACACAAATCCAATTAACAATAGAGCAGATTTGTTTGTTTTGACCTCAACCCACACGCTTTCAACAGTCTTTGATTCAAGGTCTGCGCGTAAACTGTGCAAGAGAATCGTGTATATACACAGCAACTCCTGTTTGCTGCGGAAGTACAGGGTCAAGTCTGAAAATGGAAAATGCAGGAACTGAAAGTGACACATCGCTAATATTGGAATTTAGGCGTGACTCGGTGATTCCAAAAATGTGAAAGGGTGTGGGTTGGGTCAAAAGCACACACAAATCGGGAACCTTATTCACCAAGTGGTAAATGTCAAGGTGCCCTATATTATGGAGCTGGTGCGATTTCAGTGTATTATCAGACATTATTAGAAAGGAAACTGAGATATGCTAGTCTACGCAATAAAATAATGCAAAAAACAGTGTAAGCCAGTTTACGGATAATCTGACGGTTCAAAGCTGATATTAAACATACAAAAGCATTGATCAAGAAAACAAACAAACAAAAGAATAATCAACTTCGCGAAGGATGGTTGATGATGCTGAAACCGATATAGGAAACAGAAGGAACACAGTATCTGCAAAGTCAGTCAGAAATAATCGCTGTCTTGAATATCTGAAATGGGAACAATGGCAGTTATATGGCAGTTAAAGTACGAGGTCAAAGTCCTTCAGTCCTTGTGTACTGAGGTGCCACGTCTACGCAAGGGTAGGAATAAGACGGCGTCGTGCTGTAAGGATATCGGTACTGTCCCAACACACGGTAGTCAATTCCATACTCCGCCCACGGAAAAGGCAGGAAATAGCCACTATGATACCAGGGGAATGTGGTAGGCTGCTGTGACGGAATCTGTTCGTCTCGTTGTTGTTGTTGCTGTGACTGTGGTCTGGTAGACTCACAGTGGTTTGTCCGGCCAACGACAGCATTTTCAGGTAAAGTTTGCTGCCAAACGTAACAGTTTGCCGGGACAGTGTCACAGCGACGGTAACTGCTACTGGCGCTGCTGCCAAGGGGGGTGGCTGAAGTCTTGGCCCGGTCGTCGTGTCCTGATCCAGCTCTCTTGATGTTACCTACTAGCCGGGTCATGCCCTTGTAGCTAGGGTGGATCAAGTCCCGTTTGTCCTGACGGAGGAGTTCAAGCCGCGGGACGCCGCCGGGGACTGTGAAGGTGGCAATGTTTTCTATATACACCTATATACACGGCATGCATGACACAGATTAGCGTTGGAGTTGAAGATATGGAGATTACCGGTCTGCCTTGGCGGGGATGATGCTGGATGCTTGTAGTCTAGCCCGGGGGAATACACTCTTACACTGCGTGATGAGTTTGTCCAACAGGCGGCTGGCTATTTCCCTCTGCTTGCAGTCATTTACACCCACAGTAGTTTACACCATAATAGTTCAAGGGTGGTACAAGAATAGTTTGGAATCCTACATGCGCCAAGATGTTCTAGGACCACCCTTGAACTATCACGGTCGAAATGTCCTCTGAACTGTAATGTAAACCTGCCTTAGAGGACAGCTCCCAGTGTTGGAAATGTCGACCATAGGACTGTGTGGGTTTTTCTGGCACCACCCTCGAATTATCATGGTCGATCTGTGTCCTGAACTGTAATGCAGCCCTCCTCAGACTGCAAGCCCCCAATTTGAGCATTTCAAACTTCAGAGTTGAATATTTTAACCTGCTGCGATGATCACTGATTGTCTCCATAACTGTAATCAGACACGTGGAGTAACGGAGTCCTAAGACAGAGGACGTGCAACTCCCCAAGTTTGAAGAGTTCCACCTTGTAAGGACTCTTCTGTGTTAAAACACTACTGCCACGTAATCGACTATTGATCCGATCTGTAAAAGAGACAGAGAGAAACAACAAATGCCGCAGCACGGATTCTGTGCCGCTAGAAATGCTGCTTCGCATCACCGGAAAAAAGTAATGAAGTTGCACGGAGAGCGAAAGGCCCCCGGGCAGGCGTTCACAGCAGTCGACGAGCACGCCGACGTCGGCCCGATGACCGTTTGCTGACCGGGCGTCGACTTTTGCTTGCCGACTGACCTGTCCTCCGATATTCGTCTTTGTGTCACGTGAGAAACTGACTTCATCAGGTTGAGCAGAATGATTGTGCCTGGTCGTGCGTTGGACAAGCTTACGGGACTGTGCGCGGGCCCACTGCGGCCGTCGTGGGCCCGAAGACGATCAGCCTATTGACATATTGACAGGAGAAAACAGGACCGCATCAACACAGCGTCTTGTTTCAGTGTGGAAATAGTATCGGTGAACAAGTGGGTCAGTGCTGACGTGATGGAATGATATCGTCTTTCAGCGGACGAAATCAGACGATTTCAGACGTAATTCAGAAGTAGGATGTCGTATGTTTGTCTGGGCTTTTCATCCACTGTTAGCGTCGAAACACGTGCAATTTTAACCTACTTTTGATTTCCGAACGGCGTCTATAGGCAAAGGACTGGCTGAAAATAACGTAGAACAGTTCATATGAAAATACAAGTGTACACTACGGAATACTGAATGAAGATGGGCCAATGCTATCGCCTATGTCCTGATCCAGCCCGAAGTCTATGGCGGGTAAGTCATCACATAGTCTGAATGAAACAAGGATATGTTGAATCGTACCACCTGCGCTATCGAGAAATGTCCAAGTTGACAATCATTAACTCATTGAGCCCCGATACACCACAGCCAGACATGGATCGAGCATGATAGTTCAAGGGTGGTGCCAGAATAGCTTGGCGCCCATAGGCTCCAAGCTATTCTGGCACCACCCTTGAACTATCATGCTCGATCTGTCCCTAGAATTGTAATACAGTCCTTCAGAGTGCAACTTCACATTTTGTGGATTTCGGTCCTGGGGCAGAATGTGTTAAATTAATTTTCATTTTCTTGGATACATGATGGTCTTCACTTTCGTATTCTTGTGTCCAAAGTGTTTCAGCCTTGACACACTAAGCAGGAGATGAGTCGACCATGATAATTCAAGGGTAGTGCCAGATTAACTTGGCGCCTGTCGGCGCCAAGCTAATCTGGCACTGTCCTTGAATTATCATGGTCGATCCATCTCCTGCAACTGGTACATAGTCATTAGATGACGCCTCCAAAATTTAGGAAATACGGCCGTCGGGCTGAATGAGTTAAAACAAGTGTGCAATGTTCATTTCAGCCCTGATTTTGGCAGGCAGCCTGTCTATGTTTTGAGAAAAGCTAACGTTTCATTGTTATACAATGAAAATCTCGCTTTCCTATTAAAAAAGGACATACTGGTTTGTGGTGGGGGGTTTTTTGTTGGGGTTTTTTTGTTGTTGTTGTTTGTTTTTTTGTTTGTTTGTTTTTTTCTTTTTTGGCTGGGTAGATTTCGTAACACCTTCCGCACTGATACGCTACATTGAGAGATAGATCGACAGTAAATAACTGGGAGTGAGATAATCAGGCTGTGTCCACAAACTGCGAGTATTACAGTCGATCTTTCCACTAGAACTGTTTGTCTACCTGTTTGAGGACACCTTTAAAGTCAGATAGAACCTCTGCCCTAATAATTATATGAGCTTGTAATGTGATTTAAGGTCCCAAATCACATACCGCCCAAAAGAGGCTAAATATCAACCTCCGTATATCACGGTACCCGCGAGCCGTGAGGTCGCACCGCGTTATTCGCGATCACCTTATTTTAGTTTACATAAACTTGTAATTAATCTACGTAGACATAAAAAATAATAATAATAACTAGGGAAACATAAGACCGACGTCAGCCTTAGCTAGTCCGGCACGGCTGTGCGCGGGCCAGCTAAGTCTGACGTCGGTCCGAGGAACCTTTGCTCACCGGGTATCCCATGGGATCCAGAGACCTCCCCTTACGTCAAATACCGCTGGATTCTGTTGCAGGTGAATTCCGAGAGCTCTGAGTTCGTGCTGGATACGAGTGGCAAGTTTGTCCAATACGACACGCTGACCTCTGACCCCAAGTACCTTGACCTTGACTCTGGCGGCACCAACCCGGCTCACCATGACGACAGCGCCCGCAGCAGTCCCGTCTCCGTTGGCAACAGCTCTGTCGGTGAGTGAACTGGATCTTTCCGTAGTTGAATGTCATGTTATTGTTCAGAGCCAACTAACATGCTGTCAGTGAACTTATTGAAGAGCACATCGTTTGAGTACAAGCATAGAATAATCTCGGTCAATCAAGAGCAAAGGTCACTGTATGTTGTTCAACCTCTTGACTGCTACTGACGAAACAGTTCGACGGAAATGACGCGCAATTACGCGTTATTTCCGCCGAGCGGTATCGTCGGTAGCAGTCAAGGATTGGGCCACGGACCACAGTGCTGTTTCCGTACTGTCCAGTTTCTTAGCCTTAGTCAGTTCCAGTCATCCCCTAATTTTTCAATTCCCTAAAAAACACTACCGCCCACCAGCTGCACATTTGCCATGCACAAAATACAACAACAAAAAAAGCACATGACCCGTCTCATTTCTTGGCTATGAAACTGGTTCCTTACCAACCCCACACCCAAGCACAGCTGAAATCAGCGTGCCCCTCAAATCACTACGTCAAAGGCAACTCAACATAGGCCCACAAATGTCCACTGGATAAGCTCAGGATGGTATGAATCAAAGCACCAAACATGTCTCCTCTCAGCTAACCACAAATTTCCAGCAAATTCCAACATTCAGCCCAACTGCAAATTTTCAAACAAGGCAAAAATTATTTTTAAAAACACGGGGCCTCTTACTGCCTGAACTTCCCAATTTAAATGTATACCGTGACCTGTCAGAGAAACGTGTCCCACCTGAACACCATTCAATCTGCCATCAGTGCAACCCTTAGACAATAGCTAAGTCAAACCCAAAGTGACACCCTTGAAAGTTGCTGCATCTTTATGTTATGGCCCATTATGTGAAGTGCCTTGATGTGGCGTTCACAATGCTGTTGATGTGTTGGATCATGCATATCTGATGCCATGAAAAACAGCCTAGATATGGTCAGAATGCCTCCAAAATTGGCATGTACATCAAGTAATATATCTGATCTTCAGAAATGTTGCATTTGAGACATAGGCACATGAAAGTGTTGTTTGTTTTTTTTTTCATACTTTTCCATTGCCTACCCCCCTACTTTTTCTGTTTTTCCAAGTTTACACACGCATGCAATACAGTCAAACTGACTTCTGGTGGGCTGGACAACTTTAAAAAGTTACCATGACACTGACACTGATGAAAAAATGAGCTTTCAGACCCAAGGCCATTTCCTTGTGTATCTTAGGGCAGCCCAAAAGACAACACCCAGGCATCCTCATTGACCCTGTTGTATGGTGACAACAAGCTGGAAGAGGCCTGTAACCAGCTGCCATGCCCTATATGCTGCTGGCAATCTTTCCCTAGGCAAAAGGGGTCATGAAACAGCTCTGCAATTTAAACATTAAGTCTATTGAGCTATCCCACAGGAAAAAGACTACACAAAACAACCAAAACTATGCTACGTGGGACACGCCGCATACGCTAACAAAGTGTCTGGAGTGCTGATTTAGGAGGTAGCATAGAAAAATGGTTATGTACAGTTCATTTTTATATAAAACACACTTGTCAGAGTCTCAAAACACCTCAGCTCACCTTGCAGATGCAGTAGGCATGTGTGTGCCAAACTTGTGAACACTCCTGTAAAAGCCTGTACTGGTGCCGGCAACTGCTGGTCCCATAACAATGCACTCAAATGAACTTTACTCAGTGTACAAGTGCTTGTGTTTGGTTTAGAATAGACACCAGAGACATCCCTCATGACAATTACAGCAGAATGACACCTCAGATGCAACCAGTGTAGCAGTACCATGCAAAATAACACTTCTGCATGTCACATTATTTTGGCCGCTTATTTCACTCTGAGGTCAGCTGTCTGATGAAATGCACATGCTAACACTGTTTCATTGTAGTTTTTATCTTAACCTTTGACCTTAAGCCACCAACCCCCCGCCCCTCTTTCCCCCCCCCCCCCCCCGCCCCTCTTTCCCCCCCCCCCCCACCTCCAGCCCAAACCCTTACCCACCCCACCCTACGCGCACCCCACACAACTTCAATAACTGAAAGAGTGAAATTTTTTTAACGCATTTATCAAACGGAACACCCCAAACGCCACCCCTTTCAAGATCAAGGTCAAAGGTCACAGCTCATGGTCGAAGGAAAGACTCATGACTACCTGTAAGACAAAAAATAAATGAGCAAACACACTAAACCTAGCTCACAGTGCAGGTAAACAGGGTGTTGCCACGCAAAACATGCCAAAACGCTTATAAAACTGCATGCACAGCGATTTTTGGGCAAAATTTCAAATTTTTCATGATTTTCTTACTTTTCCAACTGCAAACATCCAAACTCAATGATCTGGTTACACTAAACCAGTTTCCGGTCTATGTCACATATGGCATGTGGTGCACCTGACAGGCCACGGACCACAGTGCTGTTTCCGTACTGTCCAGTTTCTTAGCCTTAGTCAGTCCCAGTCATCCCCTAATTTTTCAATTCCCTAAAAAACACTACCGCCCACCAGCTGCACATTTGCCATGCACAAAATACAAAAAAAAGCACATGACCCGTCTCATTTCTTGGCTATGAAACTGGTTCCTTACCAACCCCACACCCAAGCACAGCTGAAATCAGCGTGCCCCTCAAATCACTACGTCAAAGGCAACTCAACATAGGCCCACAAATGTCCACTGGATAAGCTCAGGATGGTATGAATCAAAGCACCAAACATGTCTCCTCTCAGCTAACCACAAATTTCCAGCGAATTCCAACATTCAGCCCAACTGCAAATTTTCAAACAAGGCAAAAATTATTTTTAAAAACACGGGGCCTCTGCCTGAACTTCCCAATTTAAATGTATACCGTGACCTATCAAGGTGATAGCTTTCTCAAATTTGTTTCCGTCAAAGAAAGGCGTTGAGGTTGAATCAAAAACGGAATCGTCAGTCAGTCTTTACTGTTCATTTTGAAAGCTTGCTGATAAGGCTAAACTGTCGTCAGCTTTCTGTTATCTGCAAAAACCAAAATTTATATTTCCGTAAGTTCCTTTGAACAGTGTTGGTTATGATAGTCTGACCGGCTCGCTGCTTTCTGAACTGGGTTGGTATTAGGGGTACTCGACCTGCGTTTGTTTGTGTCGGGAATGTCTGGTTTTGTTTATTATTTCCTTTGTTATTTTGATGATCATTTGAGTACGATGTGCATTCCACTACAAGTAGATCTAAAGTTTTACTTCTGCTTACGGTATCCTGTTTCATCACACCAGATTCAAGCCTTTCAGGTCATGGAACTTTGACACACTTTGCACACTGAATGCTTTTGTATGTTGTCACCATGTCTCGTTTGTTGCCATAACGTACCCGAGAGAATAGTTATTTACCGAGATCAGATAGATATTCATTTAAAACTGAATAACCACCCAGCTGCAAGAAGTATAGATCCACATGAACCCCCGCAATTGTGGGGGCTCATGAGGATCATTGCCTCTTGCTGAAATATCTGTGCATCCAAATACTCATTTAAAACCTTCACTGCCGAGAAAACCTGAATGCCACCCATCTGCAAGAGGAATATATCCTCATGTGCCCCCGCAATTGCGGGGGCACATGAGGATCTATGCCTCTTGCTGAAACCTTTTTGTATCCATGTTCCTTTGACGGCTGAGGATCTTTGACTTTACATTTACAATGATTTCAGAAACACAATTCAGTATCCGCTGGCAGTGCACGGATTAATCTCACAGCCACCTGACTCATATCGATGTAGTTTTTCAACATGGATGTAGCTGTTGAGAGAATGGTGATTTCTCTCGCGAAGACAAAAATTAATAGTACAGTTCTACGTCTAGAGATCAGCCTCTAACAAAGGCTCCTGTCATAGCTGCTTTTAACCAAAACCACGCAGGCTGCAGCAACTATTGTTATAGCAATGTTTTGTGGTGATTATCTTCAGCCAGGGTAATATGCCAGCGTAACATTTTTCATTTAGAGATGAAAGAAAATCTTTTAACGTCGGAATGTGGACACCTGGATGATGGAGTAAATTAAAAGCAGCCACTCATGCAAACCTTAAAACCTCATAGGTCGGTGCGTGGCCATCAATACATGGTGGGGTAACTATAGAAGCAGCCATACACGCAATTCTCTCATCCTGCTGGTTGACCCTGGGAATATTCAGCTCAGGAACACAACATCAACTATAGTAGTTTTCTTCAATTGTAAACGTCTATAAAGCACTTGCAGCACGAGTCGGAGAAGCGATGAATCGTGTACAATTGCTCAAGAGCAGTGCTTGATTAGCTTGGCGCCTGAAGGCGCCAAACTAATCAAGTACTACCCTTGACCAATTACGATCGATCCATCTCACGCAGTTCAATGGCGAAGGAAGTTAAAGTGTTCGCTCTGAAAGTTAATGAGACAAGTCACCTATAGAGTACGTTGACACTGTCCAGCCATCAGCACGAAATGAACACTCAACTTCAGGAACAGCCAGAACAGATATCGGTGAACTAGAGATAAATGAAGATTCTCGTGCGCCTCAGTAACTATAGGGCTCGTGTGACTCTGTTTTCATGCAGGTTGAAGGGTGCTGATGGGGTGTGCTCCGATAATGCACGTGAATTTCAAATGAACGGTCGTTGGCCTAGTCTAAAGGAGTAAACGGATGGGTCTGACCTGTTCTTAGGGAGGTCGCAGATCGCAATCTTCACACTCAGTATCCATTTGCAGTGCCAAGCGAGCGCTTCAAAGTTAAATTAGTTTGATTTAAAGTCGGAAAGGTTTCGTGTACTTAGAGTAAGAAGCCAGAGTTACAGCAGGCGCGACACAATTACACAAAGTAATCGTCGCTTACGACAATGTTGTATATAATAACACTTGTCCAGAATTACTTAGTCTATAACAAACTTATAGCATTTTGGTATATGATTATATCCGACGGTTACTTTAACCTGTTCACTGCCAATGAACACAGCCTGTGTTTCTGAAATCGTTACTCAAGATTCCCAGCTGTACAAGAAATATGGATACAAACGGCTTTCATCAAGAGGCATAGATCCACATCAGGATCTGTACCTCTTGC
This sequence comes from Semisulcospira habei, assembly GCA_036245525.1. Taxonomy (NCBI): domain Eukaryota; kingdom Metazoa; phylum Mollusca; class Gastropoda; family Semisulcospiridae; genus Semisulcospira; species Semisulcospira habei. The sequence goes on along the minus strand of BTPG01000006.1, from coordinate 172,833,196 downwards.
AGTTGGGTGGTGTTCAGGGTGTTTTCGGCAGTGAATGGTTTAAAAGAGCTTTTGAGAGAGAGAGAGAGAGAGAGAGAGAGAGAGAGAGAGAGAGAGAGAGAGAGAGAGAGAGAGAGAGAGAGAGAGAGAGAGAGATGATGATGATGATGATGAAACGTTTTTATTCAGGATAAAAAGTTTTAGGCATAGCAATGCCTATCTTCCAAACTGTCCTGCTACTCTACACATATAAAAATACATCAGACGATACATCAAAAGATAAAACATATGTAAGTAAAAAGACCCATCCCCCCTCCCCCCCCCCCCACCACCACCACCACCACTCAAAGGAAAAGAAAAATAGAAATAAAAAATTAAAAAATATATATAATTATATACACAGGTATGAACCTGACATGTTAATGCAGACAGTCGAGCTATTACATAATCCGCAGCAACAGTAGAAGAGTATTAGGTAATAGGAAACTTGTCACTAACTATACGTATAGTAGCATAAGGGAGCCGAACATACTATTACTTCTGAAGTAAATATTTATGGAGGCGATCTTTGAAGACGCTAATCTTACAAATTGATGTCAGGTGTGGAGGTAACATATTCCACGCTTTAGCGCCTGAAAAAGACAGATGGTTTTATAGATGTCTAATCTAATTTTTGGAAGGTGGATCGAACTATTTCTCGTGTTTTTCCTATTATTGTCGGAAAATATAGTTTTTAGATAGGGTGGGGCTTTTCCGTGCATTATCTTGTGCAGTAGAACACAGCGATTAAATTCAAACTGTTTCTTCAATGTTAGTAACTTGAGAGATTTTAATTTTTCATCAGTCAAAGTAGGACCGGGAAGTATTAATTTAATGCCCCAACGATACAAGGAATTAACTTTTTTCATGTGAACTTCGCTGCATCCATCCCAGACAGTAGAACTGTAGTCACAATGCGTTTTGATATGCGCATGGAAAAAGAGTTTACGGATATCAGTATTAACTATATGGCGTAGTTTTGATAACAGGAACAGGTTTTTGGAGATTGTTTTGCATATTGAGTCAGTATGCGGCTCCCAGCTTAATTGGTTGTCCACTATAACGCCTAATAAGGGATGCCTAGTTACTTGTTCAACAAGCCGTCTATCTAAGGAGAGTGTTAAAGGTGGTAGGCCATGCTGGTGTTTCTGACGTTTAGTAACTAACATGCTCTTTGTCTTTGGAATACTAATAATCATGTGATTATCACTGCACCAGCCTGCTACTTCATCAAGACTTTGTTGGAGTACCTTATTAATGGTTGCGATATCTTTATCAGATGTGTGTATGGTCGTGTCATCTGCGAACAGATCGCAGTTTGCGTCTAAATGAGATATGCACAGTGGCAGATCATTAATAAATAGATTAAATAATAAGGGCCCTAGAATAGACCCCTGTGGAACACCGCAAGTTACTAAACCATCAGAGGAATATTTGCCATTTAGCAGTACTTTCTGTGTTCTGTTCCTGAGATAGGAAGATATAAAGGAGACAGTATTTGAGTCAATGTGATAAAATGGTAGTTTTTTTAGTAGGATAGAGTGGTTGACAAGATCAAAAGCTTTTTTCAGGTCAAGAAAGATTGTACCTGATACTTTACTGTCATTTATGGCAGAGAGCCATTTATCAATTAAATGATTGAGGGCAGTTTGGCACGAATGTAGAGGTTGAAATCCTGATTGTGCTGCAGTTATCAGATGGTTTTGCTCCAGAAAGTTTAGAAGATGAGTATGGATATATTTCTCGAGCGGTTTTGAAATACAGGATAATATGGAAATGGGCCTGTACTCGTTTAGGTTGCATAAATCTTTGCTTTTGGGAAGCGGGATTACCTTCGCTTTTTTCAGCTCGTCGGGAAAAACGTTATGTCTGATCGATAAATTATAAATAAAGGTCAGGGATTCGACGACGTAGGGCAGAGATAGTTTTAAAATGTGACTATTAATACCATCTGGACCGCAAGACGATGTGTTCTTTAAACTGGAAATAGATTTGCCTACATCTAGGACAGTCATAAGCGGTACTAAAAATGGGCAGCAGGCTCTCTGTTGACTATGGTGACGTAGTTGATGAGAGCAAGTGTAGTTTACAGAGTTAGGTGTATTTGACTTCGCCAGAGTTTGAGCAACAGTTATGAAGTGAGCGTTGAACGCATCAGCAGTAAGATCGGGCGGAATATTAGGCGATCGTTTACTGTTACCTTTGGTGAAATTGTTTATTACTTGACAGACTGAACGGATGTCTTTGCCGTCGGCAATAATTTGTTCTGCATTTTGCCTCTGTGCTTTACGAACTAGAGATTTGACATGGTTTCGCTGCTTCTTGTATTCAGTAAATTTCTTGTCTCGTTTTAATTCATCTCTTACTTCCATTGCTTGTTTTATCTCACCTGAGAGCCATTTTGGCGTAACAGGATATTTGACGCGTTTGATGCGCTTAGGCGCGTGTCTATCCAGAACGGCGAGAAACAGCTCGTACCAGCGTGACAGGGCATCGTTAGGGTTTTTGCAGTTTTGTATATCATAAAATGGTACTAAAGATAGGTCATATAAAAAAGCAGTTTGGTCGAATTTTTTAAAACATCTATACATTATGGTAGTGTGTCCTTTGATTGACTGTTTAGCTAACCTAACAGACAACGTAAAACAAACAGGAAAGTGATCACTAATGGAAATATTAGGTACGCTAACATTTTTTACAACGCTGACATTTGTGCTATATACATGGTCTATCAGCGTTGAAGATGAGGAAGTCACTCTAATAGGTGACTGGACAAGCTGTTTCAACCCTAAAAAATTCAACATGGATCTCCATTAAGTGTGTCCTTGCTTTTGCAAGTCTATGTTGAAGTCTCCCAAAATATGTACATCACCTTTGGACTCCTGAACCACATCCATCATTAACACAAACTCGTCCTGCCAGGAGGCTGAGGCCGCTGGGTTTCTATATACAAAACCTATAAGAACAGGCGAGGACTTAGTCGTTTTAACTTCTAACCACATGCACTCTATATTAGGGGATTCTAAATCACAACGCCTCTTTACATAGTTGTTGATGGAATTGTGTACGTTAATGTATGGCCAGTATGTCCGGGGGCAGATGCATCTCGCCTGAGAATGGAGTAATTGTATATAGCTATGGCATGGTCACTAATATTAGCTGTTAGACGAGATTCCGTAAATCCAAAAATGTGAAATGGTGAGGACTGGTTTAGGAGAATAGTTATATCTGGTATTTTGTGACAAAGGTGATACACATTAAGATGACCGATATTTAAAAAATGAATGCTGTTGCCACCTGTTGACATATCAAAAGGGAACGTATAGATAGTCAAGCAGAACAAAAGCAAAAACAATAATAACAACAAATACAAAAATAAACAAAAACAAGAAAAACAATTTGTGGGCTGAAGAAAAAATCGTGTAAACACCTAGCATGTAATTACACAACATAAAGTGTCTAAGTATCCAATTGGTACTAGAGGATTCCAATAGTCAAGAGCTGTAGGCGGTTCAAACAAACTATCACACGCTCAAACAATCGTCACACGTGACTGCTGGCGGTGACTAGCGCAATCACAGCAGACAACACGCGGTCAATACAATCCGTCACTCCTTTGTTTGGATTAGCTGTGTCGCCAACTGAGAAACCACTCGAGTATTGAATTGTTTCAGCCTGCACAGATGCACTGGTTAGCTTTTCTCCGGAAAGCAGGGATAAGCAAGGTTGTCTAGCAACGCAATAAAAGTCCACCGTGCTCTATGTTATAGTCCAGTCACAGGTTTGAAGATAGGTCCCTTTGGGTCCATGCAACACCATACGTAGTTGTAATAGTTACCGTGTACGAAGAAAAAGTCACATTCGTGGTATAAATGAGACGTCATGAAACAGTCTGTGATAATAAGTTTATGCAAAAGCAAATCACCTTGTCAATCTAAAACGTCATAAAAAGTCTGTATGTCTGAAAGTCTATATTTACTATTAAAAATAAAGCAATGGATGACATCATCCTCCACTCCAAATATCAGATCCATTGTGTCGAAAAGACTCTCACAACAGTTAATAGAAAACGTTATGAAGAGTCTCTGTCACACAATCTTCATGGTTTCATTCGCTAAATCATTGTTTATTATTGTGTCGCAGTGACTCACATAAAATCAAGCTTATATGATGTTATGAAGAGTCTCTGAGAGAGAGAGAGAGAGAGAGAGAGAGAGAGAGAGAGAGAGAGAGAGAGAGAGAGAGAGAGAGAGAGAGAGAGAGAGAGAAAGAGAGAGAGAGAGAGAAAGAGAGAGAGAGAGATATGTAGCAAGGACAGATTGTAGAATGCATGCGTGCCTTATATCTCAGTCCTTGAAAAATAAAGTCTCTCTCTCTCTCTCTCTCTCTCTCTCTCTCTCTCTCTCTCTCTCTCTCTCTCTCTCTCTCTCTCTCTCTCTCGCTATGTGTGTGTGCGTGCGTGCGTGCGTGCGTGTGTGTGTGTGTGTGTGTGTGTGTGTGTGTGTGTGTGTGTGTGTGTGTGTGTGTGTGTGTGTGTGTGTGTCTTCATACCCCTTTGATCGTGTGATACGCTTCAAAAAGCCGCCACAAAGACACAAGCGTATAGACTTCCTGTGACCCTTGTCTTGTCACGGAAAACAAAGACCAGCCGGAGTGCGGTTCCATTTACGTTAGCTGCAGGGTGAGAATGCTATTAACTACCAAAAAAAAACATCAAATATTCGTCCGCCAGACGCACAGATCCCCATGAGTACCTGCAGGGTGTAGCTAAGGGCACATGAGGATCTTCTCACTTCGTATTTTCTGGTGTACTCGTCTTACGGAGGTATTGGGTTTCACAGTAGAAATGCTATCAACGCATTTAACCCATTCACCGCAGAGGGACACAGAACAAAATCCAGCTGCAAGAGACATAGATCCTCATGAGCCCCCGCAATCGCGGGGGCTCATGAGGATCTATGCCTCTTGCTGGCATCACTTTTTTAATCTTGTTCATCGAACCGATGGTGCTCTTTGCGTTGCTTTCAGAAACACGAGCAGAGTCCAACTGACAGCGGATGGAATTAACCCACTTAGCCCCGACAAACTGAAGCAGGAGATGGATCGACCATGATAATTCAAGGGTAGTGCCAGATTAGCTTGGCGCCTTCTGGCGCTGCCCTTGAATTTTCAAAGTCGATCCGATCTGACACCTGCAACTGGTACATTGTCGTTGGGTTCCACGTCCAAAATAATATTATTGTGAAATGCAAGATGCACAGACCTTCATGAGCCTCTGCATGTTGCCGCGGCTCATGAGGATCTACGCTCACTTCTACTTGTGTATGCGCTCCTCGTACGGAGTAGATGTTTAAGAATTTGGTCTATTGTTGCGCTGCCTATGCTGCCTAGCAACCAGAATTTCACCTGCCGCCTCTGTAACGAAGACACTCTTGCAGATTGCAACTAGGATCGAGCTTTTTCCGTAAGAGTAACACAGATGTAAATGTGCAAGAGGCAAAAATTATCAAGGGCTCCTTTGCAGTCAATTGGTAAAGCAAATTATAACCCTCTCTCACAAAATCAGTCTTAACTCCCATTTTGGATGTTTTGACATATATACATTTCTGAAAACTACAGTGTTTGCTGATTAATTTGATATATGACTGTATGCTGTAGTGCAAAAATTGTAGAAGTTATTAGTGTTTAAAGTTGTTAAAGCCGCCGGCGGCCACTGATTTTGACCAAAAAAAAACTGCGAAGTTTTTGTGTGCAGCATCTCTATCTCTCTATCTATCTCGTAGTCTTGCCGACCGGTGGGGCACCACTGATGACTTGGCAACCAGCTCCCTCCATTCCACTCCGTTCTCTGTCATTCTTAGTGTGTTGCTCAGCTTCAGTTCTGTCCACTCTGAGATATAGTCCTCCCATCTTTTTCTCTGTCTTCCTCTCCTTCGCCCTCTTTGCACAGTGCCTTGCAGGATTGTCTTGGCAAGCCCTGCTGATCGCGTGACATACCCATACCACTTCAGTAGTTGCGTTTTTTCACAATGTCTAATAGGTCTTCATAGGGCCCAATGGCTAACCTGATTCTGCTTCCCACTTCCTCGTTCGTGATGTGATCAGTACGAAATGCCAAGCAGCCTTCGAAAACATCTCATTTCAGTGGCTTGTATCCTCCTTTCGAGGTCTGCTGTGAGGGTCCATGACTCACAGGCATATAAGAACACTGAGATGACTAAGGAGCGCATCAGTCTGATCTTGGAGCAGAGTGTGATGTTTCTGTCCTTTCATATGGTCTTCAGTCTTGTCAGCGCTGTTGTTGTCTGCGCAATCCTGGCCATTATTTTTGGTTTTGATCCTTCATCTGTCACAATGGCTCCTAAGTATTTGAATTTCGTAACTGTTTCCAGTTTTTGGCCTCCAACCGTGATTTCAGTGCCAATGCCACTGGCGTTATTGGTCATCAGTTTGGTCTTGCTCTGCGCTGATTTCCATCCCAAACTCAATGGCTATACTGTCCCGATTTACCACCAGCTGAGCTAGCTCCTCCTCTGTTCCTGCAAGGCCATCAAAGCGCAGACTTTTAAAATCATTAAAATCATTTTTAACCTATTTAATGGCATTTTTCATGATAATTATTTTAGCCATACGATACTTTGGCGTATGTAGAATACATTTTTGCAACAACAAAAAAGTGAAAATGACCCAGATTGACCCCCACCAGTCATATTACTGCGTGTAGCGCTGATCGGCTCGCTGCGAGTTAAGACTGGTTTTGTGAGAGAGGGTCAGCATCAACAGGTATGTCAGCATTGTGATAAAGCGTGATAGACTGACGAGCAGAAGAAATGAGACACTTTTTAAATCATCGGACACACTCAAAGGTTTCCGATGATTCCAAAAATGTCGCATTTCTTTTACTCGTAATACATAACAGTGAAACTCTCGCTGGACTCACGGGCTTTTGACAAAAAATGACGGTAGTTATGTGGCCCGCAGGAGGTCAGCTGTCTTTGGAGCGCGTGGACCGGAAGGAGATGATGTCACTTTCGTTTATCTCGCAGCGTGTTGACGATGTCAGATTAATGCAAAATAAAATCACAGACATTACTGCGAACAAAATAGCATTATACGATGCGGACTCATCAGTACGGACAAAATAACACAGTTTTGTATTGAGAACACATTTAATGCCAACACAATAACATTAACCCCTTCACTGCCGGAAAAAAGTGAACGCGATCCAGTTGCAAGAGGCATAGATCCTCATGAGCAGGATCTATGCCTCTTGCTGAGACCAATTTGTATTCACGTTTCGTAGACGGTTTTGGCTTTTTGGAGGTTTAATGAACAGATATTTCAGAAACAGAAAGGCACGTAAAGTGGCAGGGAAAGGGTTAATGTAAGGACCCGTCAAAGCAGACAAAATGAAACGCTAGTATGATGTGAAACAAATAACATTTAATATAACGACAACGCGGCGCGGACAAAATGAAACGTTATCATGTTTTGAACACATTAACTCATTCGAGACGTGCCGCCTCCGGATACGCGGCTTAAAGCCGCGTATACGGAGGCGGGACGTCTCGAATGAGTTGAGTAACCCCCTCAGGGCCAGTGGATGCAGCTTGTTTTTTTTAAATCGTTGTAAATTCAACGTCCAATTAGATTCCCATCCGTCAAAATAACAGGCATACAAAAGTCGTGTCAGCAAGAAGTATAGATCCTCATGAGCCCCGCAACTGCGGGGGCTTATGAGGATCTATACCTCTTGCGGCCGCGTGGCGTTCATTTTTTGTCGACAGTGAGGGGGTCAATATACCAGGAGGGCGTGCACAATGATTGCTAAATTTATAGGAAATATTTTCTTTTTATTTTCGGGTTTTCGGGCGACCGGAAACTCTGCCGAGCATGACACTATAGAGGGTTGTTGTTGTTGTTCTTCTTCTTCTTCTTCTTCTTCTTCTTGTGTTGTTGCCTGTGTTTTAGGCGAAACGCTGTAGTGGCCACATACAGGGTGAGAGGATTGCGTGTCTAAAACAGTGAATAAAAGAAAAACTCGCCCACATAATTATGATTTATACATGTGTACGGAGATGCCCTTCGAACAGAGCTAAATGTGAATGTGGGCATTCTTGTACAAGAGAATTACGGGTGGAGGCGGAGAGAGAAGGGGTGGGGGGTGCAGTAGACAGCCGACTGGCTCCAGTAAAACACACTGACAGACACAGTCCCAGAGTCTTCGAGATGTCGACATCAGCTGGAACAAAAATCTAACACGAAAATCCACCTGCCAAATTTGCAGTCAGGCCCTCCCCCTTACCCCACCTACATCTGCAAGAGGCATAGATTCTCATGAGCCGCTGCAAATGCAGGGGCTCATGAGAATCTTTGCCTCTTGCTGATTTGAGATTGGTCCTACATAGATCTATGCAGACCTCACATTGAGAAAGGTCACCGAGTGTGAGTGCACAACGACGACTCTAAGCGTTTTGTCACAATCCGTCAGCCAAGTCATAGTGTCTGTAGAAGGCATAGATTCTTATGAGCGCCTGCTCCGCAGGGGCTCATAGGAATCTATGCCTTTTGCTTCCAGAGATTGGCCTCGTATAATATTGACCATCCGATTTGAAGATGTGTTCCGTGTTTAGGGCTAAACGTTCTCTATGACTATTGCTACAGTCGATTCGGCGCCTTCGATGGGTTCTATTTTGGTTGATAATGCCCTCTCTGTCTTTTCGCCCCCTGGTTCAGATGGGGTCAAGTTCGGTACGCTTTGTGGTCAATTTTGGTACTTTTTTGCGTCGGTGTGAGGTTATGCAGATCAACACCTTGTTGTACTGTGAAGGCAGCAGACAGGAAGTCCATTTTTGTGAAAAGCGAGATTGTCTTTATAATACAACGAATATTTTGCTTTTCACAAAAATAGGCTTACTGTCTGTCTCACTTCACAGTGCACTATCGGTAATGGGCACCAGCATACTATAAAATCTCGATAGGTCCCTTCAGAGGTGTGTGTTTTCCATTCATATAAATCCAGCACCAAAATGAAGATATCGCGAATACTCGGCCTGAGCTGATGAGGTAACCTCTCACATGCTTTGTATAGAGTGACAAAAAAGCGCGATTTTCATTGCAATACAACAAAACAACAACATAAATGCTGAAGAACCCAAATGAGAAAAAAACACGCTTAGTAATGACAGTTTCAACACCATTACAACACTATTAACCCATTCAGTCCTGACGCACTACAGCAGAAGATAGGTCGACCATGATAATTCAAGGATAGTGCCAGCTGCTGACGCTGCCCGAAACGGACGACCACGTGTGACTATTCCACGGCAAGACTGCTACATTTTCCGTGCTCACATGCGAAATCGCTTTTAACCGGCCGAGGAAACAGCAAGAGAAGTTATCGGCAACCACCAGGGACCCATCAGTGGCCAGACAGTGCGACGACGGCTAGAGGAGCATAATCTACACAACCGCCGCTTAGCCCGTGGACCTGTTCTTACTGACCGACATCGCCGTGCACGCCTACAGTGGTCGTAGGCTCATGTCGACTAGGCCTGGCGACAGTGGCAGAACGTCCTGTTCACGGACGAGAGCCGCTACTGCATCAGCCATACAGATGGGCGCATAAGAGTCTGGCGGAGAAGGGGTGAACGCTATGCTGATGGCTGTGTGCTCGAGAACAATGCCTGGGGCGGGCCAAGCGTGATGATTTGGGGTGGAATTACCCTGAACCAGACAGTAGGACCTGTGTTCTTCCGTGGACTCGTACCAGGTCGCGGAAATGGCATCACAGCTCAGCGCTACATTGACCAAGTACTACACCCATATGTCCTGCCATTTTCTCAGGGACGCAGAAACTTCATCTTGCAGCAAGATAATGCACGTACACACACTACACGTATCACCCAGCACTTCTTGCAGCAGCACAACATCCCAGTCATACCCTGGCCTGCCCTCAGCCCGGACCTCAATCCCATCGAACATCTCTGGGACCAACTGCAAAGGGAGGTCAACGCTGTGCGCCCCAGACCAACGACAGCAGCAGAACTGGAGAATACCATTGTCCAGGCCTGGAACAACATCCCCAGGGCAGCTGTCAATCGCCTGTTGCACTCTATGCGCGGACGCTGCCAAGCCGTCATCAACGCCAATGGGGGTCACACGCCATATTGACTTTGTGCTGTGCCATGCTTGTTCCAAATACAGAATAAACTTCCACACTGATTACGCTGGTGTCCATGATTTCATTCCTAAAATGTCGATAACATCCGTTGTGTGGTTTGTCCGAAATCGACTTTCAAATGTTGGATTAAATTATTGAAGGGGCTACTTCGCGTTTCTTTTGTTGTTCAGTATATATGATAGGATGGCATTGCGAGTGTATGGCCTCATACTAGCACTGCTCTTAACTCACTTCAGCCCGACGGTCGTATTTCCCAAATTTTGGAGGCGTCATCTAATGACTATGCACCAGTTGAAGGAGATGGATCTACCATGATAATTCAAGGGCAGTGCCAGATTAGCTTGCTGGTACTACCCTTGGATTATCATGGTCGACCCATCTCCTGCTGTAGTGCGTTAGGGCTGAATGGGTTAATGGCACTGCGGTTTTCATTCATCGCTAATTAACCTAGTAGGCAGAGATCCTCGGGCGTCGGCCTGGACTTGCTTACTGTGAGAATTCTATGGACACAGAGCTAGCGATCGTGTTCCAGATAGGTCTTCGGCTATGCTTTGGTCAGCCACGGCAACGTTGGCCGGCCGTCCCGGCTTTCTCTGACTGGGATGGTATCAGTTTATCTATAATTGCTGCAGTTCAGTTCAGTTCAGTTCAGTTCACTCAACATGGGATCTCTACTGCTCGGAAGGCTCATAAGCGCTCCATCCCACCCATCTGAAGTTTTCCCGGAGGAGATCGAAGTGTGTGATGCCATTGGCTCTGTTCCTGCAAATGCATTCTCGGGTTTCTCACCACGTCTGATCTGCCCATCCGTAGACCCTGAGTGATCTCTGCCTTGCCAGCGAATGCGTCTGCTCGATCATTGCCCTGGACTCCAGCATGTCCTGGGCAATAGACGCACAGAAGTCTTCGAAGTTTGTAATTTGGTCAGTGCCAGTCTGGGCTTCCCATTTATTCATCAATTTTTACAGCAGGCATTTTGAGTCTGTGAGAATGATGGCGTGTTTATCCGAGTGTTACAAGTCTATGACAAGCATGACTGTATCTTATTGCTGCCGGCGATCGTAGTTCAAACGAGTCGTGTAGCTGTAAATCTATATAATAGCGATACCTTCCACCATCGATACGCGCTGCCTGGGACCCATGCTCCTTTCATTCGGATGTCCTTTGGTACTGAGTCTGCTGTGTCCTAGCACAAGACAGTCGTATTTTTAAGCGATATTTCCACTGTATTACAATGAAACTCTCGCTTTTCCGGCACACAAAAATGGACTTGCTGTCGTTTGCCTTCAATTATGGGGCAGCGTTGATGGTGAAGTGCAGCACACAGTGGGCCCGCACACGGCTGCAGCCTACATCGACCCGAGGGTCTTTTGCGTACTGAGAAGAAGGCTGTCACCTTCGCGGAACTGAAGATACGTGCTTGTCATAGACTTGTAACACTCGGGCAAACTCAGTTCTCAGTCTTAGCGGGATGGGGTGGAATCGTGCAGATCAGAAGACAAATTATACGTTCTCATCAGACTCATGAGAATCTATGACTCTTTTACGGGCCACGGGGGCTGGCCTAGAGGTTGCCTTATCTCGTCAGGAGACAAGTAGGGGCCAGCCAATCACAAGTGATTTGCTGGCCAAAATAGCAACCAGGGCACAGGGGGGATGAAAACCGAAGTTATGGCAGTCATGGAAAGCGTTGTGCCCCTGACTCGGAGCGTCAGTCTGTCGACGCTCCGAGTCAGGGGCACAACTCTTTGCATAACTGCCATAACTTCGGTTTTAGTCTCCCCCTGTGACCAGGGCTGGTACGAAATGGCCGTCGTCTGCTTCCGTTCCGTTTACCCCCTCACGGCAATCCTTGGGTCCGGGTGCGGATAGAGGAGGAGAGGGGTGGGGTGGGGGGTCAATTGGGAGAGGGAAAGGCGTGGGCGGTGTGACTCTCGGATTCAGCGTAAAAGGCTTTCCTGTTGGCCTTTCCAGTCTGTAGCACAAAGTCAAGTATCCCCATGTACAGCCGTATTTTGAGCTTGTCTGCTCTGCATAATCCACGTCGTCGTGGAATTTCGTTGTAGCTCCCACAATTAAAGAATTTCGATATGCTATTTTTTTGTAAACACCCAACACAATTTCGTTGTGATTCCCACAATTAGAGACTGAGATACGCCAAAATTCGACCACGCCGTTGCCACATTGATCAGTGAGAGTTCATTTTCTGATCAATACAACAACGCGCACTCACCTTCAACCGATCACTCACTAAGCTGCTATATAATTCGTGGAGGCTTGGAATGCTGCAATGCCATTTATTGAATGACGAATCTAACTAAGCAATACCAAATCATTTGCACGATAAGTGCTGTACATATATATTATAGACTCTTTAAATCAGGAAAGCCTGCGGTCGGCCATATTCTGAACCGCGGGAGCGGCCAAAGGGTGTTGGATCTATATCGTGTACTTGCTTGTGATTTGTGACCAAAAGGCCTGTCTTGCGTGCTGGTTTAGTATGAGTCTGGATCTTACGGCGTGTAGCCGTCCAGCCCACATCAGTACATAATGATGAATGATGCAGTGGTGTGAGTGGCCGGTATTCTCGCTACAGCCCAATGCGCACAAGGTCATCGGGCCGACGTCGGCCGCCGTTGGCCTGCGCACGGACGTGCGCGCCGGGCATGCCCGACCGATGCCGACTTCTTGGCGGTAACCGCGCCCGCGTGGCCTGTATTCTTTTCTTTGCCGTTCGTTCGCTTTTATTGCTTAACCCCTTCAATGCCGAGAGAAAGTGCACACGATCCAACTGCAAGAGACGTAGATCCTCATGAGCGCCCGCGACTGCGGGCGCTCATGAGGATCTATGCCTCAAGCTGAGACCAATTTTTATCCATGTTTCATCGGTCATGTATTTTGGTCGTTGAATGAGCACAGATTTCATTTTCAGAAACAAAAATGTACGTACAGTGTCATGGAAGGGATTAATGCGCGCTGAACACACCATAATTTTACCTTGGTAAACTGATCTTTCAATGAACCCAGCCATCTCTTTTCCGTAGGATATAAACAAGAACCATCGCAGCAACTACGCAATTTAGACATTCGCAGTAGCGACTTAAATTGTCTCTTCTGGAAAAAGTAGGGTTCGATGTGTCGAATGTTTAGTTTAGTTTGGCGTACTTTAACACAGTCAGTCTTGACACACGGCAGCAGGAGACAAATCGGCCATGGTAGTTCAAGGGTAGTGTCAGAATAGCTTGCGCCTTCAGGTGCCAAGCTATTCTGACACTACCCTCGATCTATCATGGCTGATCCATCTCCGGAATATTGATGTGTAGTTTTCAAAGGACAGCTCCTTTCATAATTCGACCTCAGAGCTCAGTGAGATCAAATGAATTATTTTACGTTGTATCTTATTTTCCTAACCCGATGTTGAAACTGCACCACGATTCAAGATTGCAGGCAGCTGTTGTGTGTGTGTTTTGAAAAGCAAAGAACACGGAACAGAAAATAAGTTTCATGTTACATGTCTACGAACAATGCTTCGTTTTTATTCTAAATTACTGTGTGCTCTAAAGACACTTGAAAAATCTTTTTGTTGGCAGAGGTTCAAATTTCTATGTGTGTTTTATAACAGAACTCATGGAGAAAGAGGTTGTGTGTTTTTGTAATCGAATGCCATAACCTTGTTGTTCTTATGTTATTGTTGTTGTTGTTGTTATTGTTGTTGTTGTTGCTCAAAACACATTATCTTCAACTTGCGTTTGGGACTAAATAGATCTCTTTTCAGTCCTGCAGACGCTGATGCTCTCTTTTTACAAGTCTTTTCAATCTGCTGTTCGACAGAACGTTTCCTATTTACTTGTATTGCGTTTTATTGTTTGCTTTTGTTTAGTTGTATATGTGTGTTTGTAAAGCGTCTGAGCCTTCTTTGTGGGGATCCTGGGCTATATAAGAACATATTGTTGTTGTTGTTTTTATCATTATTATCATTATTATTATTATTATTGTTAATTATATGCTGCTGCTCTTCTTCTTCAGCTTCTGTGTTTCGTAATAAGCTTCCATTGCCTTGTTAAGGAACATCTCAAGTTTGAACGTGCCCAGGCCAAGGACATTATTCGCATCTTAACGTGCATAAACGTGTGTGTCTTAAAGTTCGTAAACTGAAGCAAAGTTTTCTTGTCACGTCCGCACTCCGTTAATGTCAGGAGGAAGTGCTTTTCAGAGAAATCGATATAGCCAGATCAAGAAAGATCTCACATTTTGGCTGGTCTGTGAATTTGAACCTTACGGCCAAAGGCCGTAAGGTACAAATTCACAGACCAGCCCACATATGCACCTAACACATGTAATTACAACTCAAAAAAGGCACAGTGTCAGCATGACAGTTCACAGCAGGTCTGACATGTTCCCAATACACTTGATTACACGCATAAAAGACCAGGAGTGGAGACGACTCTGTCCAGTACTTCTGCGGGCAATGGGTCGAAAATGCATTTTGTCACGATGTCTACTACCTATAATTAATCCATTGAGCCCCGACGCACTACAGCAAGAGATGGATCGACCATGATAATTCGATGGTAGTGCTAGATTAGCTTGGCGCCGTTAATCTAGGTCTGGCTTCGAGAGGCCCTGTGTACTTGGCGCTCTAACACCCCCACCCACCCACCCACCCACCCCCTCCCCCCACCCCCGCATCCCCCCCCCCTCCTTCACCCTGCCCCCCCCCTACCCCCCCCTCCTCCCCCCCGGTACCCTGGACTGCTACTGACTGACGACACCACTCGGCGGAAAAGGCGAGCAACTACTTCAGTGGCTGTCAAGGAGCTTATGTGATCCGCAAAATGCACATCCATAAGCCCTGAGATCCCTACACAATCCCCTTGAGATCTCCATTGACGCGGTCACTCCGTAAGTCAAACCCCCGTCCATCTACCAGCAGGCCTAAAGGTCCCCCTCAGTCCTTGCAGGGCGTTGGAGCCAGTCGCATGAGTGAGATTTAGTCCTGCGTCAGCCACTAAGCATAGCGGAGCACCTTGCTTAGTGGCTGGCGCAGGACTGAGCTCATTCATGCAGCATGACCCCTGATGCTCATGCGAGTTCCCGTGCATCTAGAGCGGCCGGTCTCATCAAACCAGCACACTGGCACTTAGCACGTTCGAGGGGGACGGTTCGAGCCCGGATAAGCGGCCCGTTTTGCGCCGCGTATCCGGATACGGCACGTCTCGAGTGAGTTAAGACACCACAGCAAGAGATGGGTCGACTATGAAAATTCAGTTCGTGGTATAGCTTGTCGTGAGACCCCGCAACCTCCCATATATATATATATATCATCATCATCAGTCCCTTGCCCGAACTGGGCGTTGGGGGGACTGAAAGGCAGCAGCAACAGACAGTGCTCTCCACTGAGTTCTATTTTGGGCGGTGGCAAGCAAGTCTGGCATCTCGAGTTCGGTCCATTCTTTTATGTTTGCGACCCAACTCTTTCTCTGACGACCTCGCCGACGACTTCCTTCGAGAGTGCCTTGGAGGATAGTCTTGGACAAGGTGTTGTGTCGGGTCACGTGGCCAAACCAAGCAAGCTTGCGCCGTTTCACGGTTGCCAGAAGGGGTTCATGTGGGCCCACCAGGGAAGTGACGATGCTCCGTACATATTCGTTGGTCTTGTGCTCGCGGTACGAGATGCGGAGCAACTTCCTCAGGCACTTGTTCTCAAAGGCCTGGATTTTCTTTTCTGAGTCTGCAAGCAGTGTCCAAGTCTCACAGCCGTAGAGTAGAATAGACACTACGAGGGACTTGTAAAGCCTGTACTTGATGGTGAAGCTGATGGAGTTACTTCGCCAT
This sequence comes from Semisulcospira habei, assembly GCA_036245525.1. Classification (NCBI taxonomy): domain Eukaryota; kingdom Metazoa; phylum Mollusca; class Gastropoda; family Semisulcospiridae; genus Semisulcospira; species Semisulcospira habei. The sequence continues at coordinate 172,817,160 of BTPG01000006.1, read as the reverse complement.
ATCCTGTCCAGCCTGGCCATTGCGGATGTTGCTGTACCTATCCTGATACGGATCTCTGCTATGCAACTACCGTCTTTGGACAGGGTGGCTCCCAAGTACTTGAAGCTATTGACCTCTTCTAGCTTCTGGCCGTTCATGTGAATGTTGCTGCTGCTGTCGCTTGTGGTGTTGATCATCACTTTGCTTTTATCCGTACTGATCTCCATGCCATAAGACCCTGCGCTACTTGAAAGTTTGTCTGTCAGGTTTTGAAGCTCACTATTGCTGCCTGCCATGAGGTCAATGTCGTCTGCGAATCGAAGATTGCACAGGGATCTGCCACCAATAGAGATTGAAGTATGGTGGTCGTGGAGGGTTTCCTGCATGATCTTCTCCAGGAATATGTTGAAAAGGACAGGAGAGAGCAGGCATCCTTGACGGACACCGATCGTCGTCCTGAAGAACACGCCTGACTGATTGTTAAGTAGAACCGCGCTGCAGGCGTTCTTGTAAAGCGCTTCTATCATTTGGATCAGTCCCTCCTCTATGTTGAACGATCTCATGACTTGCCAGAGTCCGTCGTGCCAGACGCGATCAAATGCTTTCCTGAAATCAATGAAGTTGTGGTAGAGTTCGCGCTGATGCTGCAGATGTTTCTCAATCAGGACGCGGCAGTTGAAAATCTGCTCTACAGTGCTTCTTCCAACTCTGAAGCCAGCCTGTTCTTCTGCCAGCAGTTCCTCGGCGAAAGTTTTGAGGCGGTTGAGAATGATCCTAAGCATTACTTTGCTAGGGTGACTTATCAGACTGATAGTTCTGTAGTTCTGGCACTGTTTCAGGTTTCCTTTCTTGGGGAGCGGGATCACTAGAGACTGTGTCCATTCTACTGGCCATTTCTTTTGCTCCCAGATCTTTTGACAGAGTGTAGTGAGGACCTTCGTTGTTACTTCTCCTCCATGTTTCAACAGTTCAGCAGGTACGTTGTCTACACCTGGAGACTTTCCTCCCTTCAGGCCGCGTACAGCTGTTTCCACCTCTTCAGCTAACACTGGCAGGTCTTCGGCCTTCCTGGCCCCAGCCTGGTTGTTTTGGAGGATGCTGGTGTCTGGCTCAGGCTTGTAGTTATACAAGTCTCGGCAGTACTCAGTCCATCTGTTTAGTACAGCAGTGTTTTCCGTAAGGAGTTGGCCGCTGCTGTCTTCGATGACTGTGGCTGTTCGCTGTTGAGTCTTGGTGAGGGTCCTTAGCGTTTCATAAGCCTTCTTGCTGTTGCCGTTTGCCATGCCCTCTTCCACGCTACGACACTGGTCTTCAATCCAATCTTCTTTGGCTTCTTTCATCCTCTTCCTGATCTTCTTGTTGACAAGTCTGTACTTGTTTGCTGATGTGAGGTCTTGGCCTCTCTTTTTCTTCCAGGCTCTCCTCTCATCACAGAGATCAAGGATGTCATCGGTGACCCAGGGCTGTTTGCGCTTCTTCTGCTTCCCCAGCACTTCTTCTGCTGTAGAAAGTATATATATATCCCTCATCCGGCTAGAGGTCTGTCGCCGAGAGTTCAGTCAGCGACTGTTGTTCAAATATTCATTGATCCATTTTGTTGTTATGTATTTCCCTTGGGACAGCTTCTCTTCTTGTTTTCGCACACAGGCGCGCAACAGCAGATCGTTTGTGAGCGGTCACAGAGATGGGGGAGGGGGGGAGCTAGGAGGGATGAAGGGGGGGAATGTGCCAATGTACCGGACACCGCCTCCCCCCCCCCCCCTTCTTTCAGTAGCAAAACGACTTCGGGCCCACGACGGCCGCAGTGAGCCCGCGCACGACACTGCGGCCGTCGTGGGCCCGAAGACCTTTGCGCACTGGGCCCCTCCCCTCTTTCTTCCTGTTTTTGTTTTGTTGGGTTTTTTTTCGGCCAGCGGTGATACGATCCTTACGCTCATCCCTTCCTCCCTCTTGTTGGTGGTGGAAAGGTTTTCACACGACCTCCCCACCCCCGTCGGATCGGATGGAGGTAGGTGATCAGTGAGGCTTCTGCAACCGCTCACAAACGATTCATCCTTCGGTGTGCGTGGTTTGGCACAAGTTTGTAGATTTTCCTCTGGAGAGGCCTGTTGACGTTTATTTAGGAAATTGCTGGCTGTGCGTGTCAGTTTATGCACGCGTATGTATTCTCCCGGGTACAAACTGACCCAACCAGAACAGACGCATACGTGTGTATTGAAGCGGCACCCCTTCAGGCACGCACGCGCTCACGCACGCAAGCAACACACACACACACACACACACACACACACACATATATACACACACACACACACACACACACACACAAACACACACACGCACACACTGGATTTTCTCATGACAAGATTAGTGACACCAGCAAAGATGCAGACAGTGGGAGTTCCTCGTAATTACAAATGTAGTGAATAAAGACGAGAGCAACCGTCGATTAAATGGACAATAATATTTTGTCTTTCCTGCAGAAGTTTTCGGTTGCAACCAACTTCGCTTTGTGATTTCATATTTTATTTTATTTTATTTTTTTATTATTTTATTTTATTTTATTTTATTTTATTTTATTTTTTTATTATTTTATTTTATTTTATTTTATTTTATTTTTTATTATTTTATTTTATTTTATTTTATTTTATTTTATTTTATTTTTTTATTATTTTATTTTATTTTATTTTATTTTATTTTATTTTTTTATTATTTTATTTTATTTTATTTTATTTTATTTTATTTTTTTATTATTTTATTTTATTTTATTTTATTTTATTATTATTTTATTTTATTTTATTTTATTTTATTTTATTTTATTTTATTTTTTTATTATTTTATTTTATTTTATTTTATTTTATTTTATTTTATTTTATTTTTTTATTATTTTATTTTATTTTATTTTATTTTTGGTCTGGTTCTGGTTCATCCTGGATGCCATAATAATTAAGCATAGAACTGTCAGCAAAACCACTGATCCAACTATATACCGGAAAATATACTGACGAGCAAAAGAAATGCGACATTTTCGGAACCATCGGAAACACGGTTCCGAAAATGTCTCATTTCTTTTGTTCGTCAGTTTATTTGTGTGAAGCAACAGTTCTGCGCTGGTCAACTAATGATTTTCAAGGTTTTGTTACAGGGGATGCTTTACCGCTCTGTCTGCCTTGTCTGTTTCAGCATCCGATCTGGACTTTGGTCACGGTATTCGCCGTGCAGAGTCGTGTGACAGCGTGGCGTCTGACTCCTCTGTGCTGGACCTGCAGCCGGACATGCCCAGGATAGGCCAGATTGAGCTGTCTCTCGAATATGACAAGTGAGTGTCTGGTACACCCCGTAAGCAAAGGTCCTCGGGCCCACGACGGCTGCAGTGGGCCCGCGCACGGCCGTGCGCGGGCCCACTGCGGCCGTCGTGAGCCCTAAGACGTGTTGAATTGAATTGAATAAACTTTATTGTCCATTAAACGACAAGCATAAAATGGAAAATGGCTTGTGGCTCACAGAAACCTAAAAAAAAACACAAGTAAGACATAACGTAAACTACAATAATACTAATACACATTGTAGATAGATTTGGCATATGCAATCGCACTCACACACACACACACACACACACACACACACACACACACACACACACACACACACACACACCATCACACACACACACACACACACACACACACACACACACACACACCATCACACACACACACACACACACACACACACACACACACACCATGGGAAGTTCTTCATCGTTGTCGTCATCGCCGTAGTCATTGACCAGATTTCTTTGTGTGCCGGTCTGTGATTTTGGACCTTATGGCGACAGCCGTAATGTACAAAATTACAGACCGGCATTCCTTTAATAAGCCAGTCTGTTTCTGTTTCCTTTCTACCTCAGTTTAACAAACCTTATTTGTCTTTAATCCTGACCCCCCCCCCCCCCGCCCCCCTCCCCCTCTGAAAAAAAATAATAATGACTGCCAAGCGTGTAAAATGCAAAGAAAATCCTAGAGAAGAAAGGAACACGCTCAGAAATGACAATCACAACACAATTTATTGCTATTTTAGGTTAAACCCTTTTTTTTTTTCAAAGTAGGAACACAAACAAGTACACAATCATCTACGTGTCCATTCTATGGTGATTGACATGGGTAAAAATCACCAAAGAAAAGCTAAGTAGAGCATTGTGTGTCTGCATGTCGGTTTTGGGAGAAAAAAAAGCTTTAACCCCACAGCTGCCGGTTAACGCAGATCACGTTTCTGAAATACCCATGCCGTCAAAGTAACATGGGTACAGAGTGATGTCAGCAAGAGGCGTAGATCCTCATGAGCCCCCGCAACTGCGGGGGCTCATGAGGATCTATACCTCTTGCAGTTGGGTGTTGTTTAATTTTTCTCTGTGAATCAATAAATGTATCAATAAACTGTGTTGTTATTGTCTTTTGTAACCATGTTTCTTTCTTTGTTTCGTTGGTTTTTGTCTACCGTGTTGAAAATACGGTAGACGTCGAAATGGGGCTGGTCGGAGCACATTCCGGAGCATGCACATGACGTTTTTGGCGTGCGGCGCAGAAATTCTGGCAAAGAAGTAACAAAATAAAAATGACGTCACGTCTAGCTATGCAAACCTTGCAAGAGAACGCCTTTTTGGCGCCAAAGCGGCGCGCGTGTGTATGTGTGTGCGTGTGTGTGTGTGTGTAGTGTGTGCGTGCGTGCGTGCGTGTGTGTGTGTGTGTGTGTGTTTGTGTGTGTGTGTGTGTGTGTGTGTGTGTGTGTGTGTGTGTGTGTGTGTGTGTGTGTGTGTGTGTGTGTGTGTGTGTGTGTGTGTGTGTGTGTGTGTGTGTGTGAGAGAGAGAGAGAGAGAGAGAGAGAGAGAGAGAGAGAGAGAGACTGAGACAGCGACTAGAGCCCGCGTTTGAGGACGGACGAGGTTGAAATTGTATGACTGATATTGTCCCTAAAAGAATAATCTCGAGAATTTTTTTTTTCGATTTATTTATTACGATGCTCATTGTCGAGAAAATGGCCGTTACACAAAAACTGGTTGATTCACACTGGAGTCCGTAATTTTTTTCTTATTTTTACTAGATATTTTGCATATAGCTAGATAAAAGGGAGATATTGAATGAGATCTTTAACCAGCACTGTGCCTCTAGAACGTTTTGAATGATAATTAAATATTTTTTGAAAAAAAATATATTTTCACGTTTTTGGGATTACTTTCACGAATTATATGGTTTAATCTTAAAACAAATGAATCGTTTTTACCAAAAAAAAAAGCAATCTTTTCATTAATAATCGAATGATTTTTCATATACGGTATTTACATAATCCTACTCGGCTGTCGGGTACGATTAGGTCAATTGTGACCTGATGCCCAAGGTGTGAAAATCAGACAATTTTCTGCACCACCTTTTCAGAGTCATTTGTAAAACAGCTAACGTAACTTTAATTTTTCTTTTAAGAAAAAAATCTATCTTCTCATTAATACCCGCATGATTTTTCATAAACAGTGTTTACATAAGCCTGCTGTTTGTCCCGGCCCTGGGGTAGGATTAGGTCAAATTGTGACCTGTAAGCTCTAGGCGAAAAAATCAGCAAGAATATTGCAAAGTTGATCTTCTGATACGTCAAATGTTAGTACTGCGATGAGTGACGTATAACATCGAGTCGTCACTATGAACACGACGTCGTGGGACTAATGATGCCATGACGTGAAGCTTGAAGTGGTGTCATTTCGCTGCTCGTGCTATTTATTCTTCTTCAGAAAAGAGCTATGCTAGGCCAGACCGCAGAGCTTACGAATGGCAGGGAATCGCCATGTGTCCGTCTTTATTTATGTGTGCCAGTGTGTGTGGATCAGAGGGTGGGTTAAAGTAGAAGGAGATGTATACCTGTCGCTACACGAGCCCACAGAGCGTACTAATGGCGGGAAGCGCTGTGTGTCCGTCTTTATTTGTGTGCGCCGACTTGTGTGTTGATCAGAGGTTGGCTTAGAGAGGAAGGAAATGGATCAGCATTATAAACCTAAATATATGAACAACTCTGAATGTTCATAAAAGATAAACGCATTTGAGCTCCAAACAATACGGTAGACTTTGGGATGAAATCCTCATCTTTTTCTCTTCATTTGTCGTAGGGTGGCGATTCTGGTAGCCATAAGAATTAAACAGTACAATTTGTGTGTGTATGTTTTTCCTGCATCTATTCATTTCCCTCGGTATGCATACAGTTTCATTTTAGAAAAATGATAAATTTCATTATAATCCTGACGTGTTTTTCTTTGGTATGGACACAGATAATACAACTATTCAGTTTTCACGTTTTTTTTGGTCGCCAGAGAAGTGTCGGAGCTGGTAGTGAGTATATTCCAGGCGCGAGACCTGCCCCCAAACCCGTACAGCGGCACACTGGACACCTACATCAAAGGCATCCTTCTGCCCAACAATGACGACAAGTTCCAGACTAAGGTATGATAGTCCTCTCATGGCAGACATTGAAATGTGCACTGGCTGTTTGCATTGCACACCCCCTTCGGCCTCCAATTACATGTAGTGTAAAATTCACCACGAAGTGAAAACACTTTAGCTGTTAAGTTATTCATATTGTGGGCCGTGCAGTAATAATGATAATAATAATAATAATAATAATAATAATAATAATAATAATAATAATAATAATAATAATAATAATAGTGTACTACTTCTACTACTACTACTACTACCTCTACTACTACTACTACTACTAATAATAATAATAATAATAATAGTGTACTACTTCTACTACTACTACTACCTCTACTACTACTACTACTACTACTACTACTAATAATAATAATAATAATAATAGTGTACTACTTCTACTACTACTACTACTACCTCTACTACTACTAATAATAATAATAATAATAATAATAATAATAATAATAATAATAATAGTGTACTACTTCTACTACTACTACTACCTCTACTACTACTACTAATAATAATAATAATAATAATAATAATAGTGTACTACTTCTACTACTATTACTACTACCTCTACTACTACTACTACTACTACTAATAATAATAATAATAATAATAATAGTGTACTACTTCTACTACTACTACTACCTCTACTACTACTACTACTACTACTACTAATAATAATAATAATAATAATAATAATAGTGTACTACTTCTACTACTACTACCTCTACTACTACTACTACTAATAATAATAATAATAATAGTGTACTACTTCTACTACTACTACTACCTCTACTACTACTACTACTACTAATAATAATAATAATAATAATAATAATAATAATAATAATAATAATAATAATAATAGATGTAATTCTTGTAACGGGAAACGAAAAAACAACAACAAACAAACAAAAACATCAGTCGTATAGAGCTTAACGTTTTTTGCCCCTCCACCATGAAGGTGATTTCAAAGACGGAGCGCCGCATAGGGTCTGAACAACATTTTGCCCCCAGCCGGGTTTCAAACCCGCAACCTCAAGGCTCAAGGCGCTGCGTCGAGTAGTTTCCGTGGTACCGGTCTATGGCAGGTTTTAAATGAGTCTTGAACATGACCATTCTTTTTTCTCGCAGTAAGGATGGTAAGAAAACTATTTCGTGTGCTGAACTATGATTTTGGACTTTATTCGAGCCACGGGCTCGAATGTCCAAAATCATAGATCAGCACACAGAATAGTCATCCAAAATCACACACGAACAAAAATGTATCAGCCAGACACTTGCCATTGTTCTTCATCTCTATAACCTTAGAGTTGTAATACAATCTTTTGGCAAAAAAAAAAACGTCGCGGAAGGTCAGTATATGTGTACGGTATACATCTTCGTTTATCAGCTACCAGAGGTCATGTGGTGTGTTGTCTGCCCTGATATTATACGCAAAAGCGTAAATGGAGAGCCAGTTGTAGTGCGTACTGACCTGCTGAAAACCGTTAGTCCCAGAATCACAGACCAACACACCTATATATACTGACGAGCAAAAGAAATGCGACATTTCTGAAATCATTCCAAAAGTGTCCCATTTCTTGTGCTCGTTAGTGTACTATGACTGACTGAAATAAGTACGCTAAATGTAAAGGATTTGCGAAACGAGATTGTTGGTGTCTGGGAATAACGGTGTGGAGGACAAAGTCATTTGAAAATGTCTGTGCCATTATACTATATATAAAACTCAAAACTGAAGCGTAGAACTAGAGAAGAGAAGAAGAAAGAATTGTTCAGAGATTGACTTTGCTGACCTTGGCTTGTTCTCAATCCTCCCCCCTCCTTCTTTGACCCACTGTGACTAACCCTCCAACGCTCTCTTACCCCCTACCCCCACCCCTGCCCCCATCCCCCGCCCGCACCCGGCCATCTCCGTTCCCCCCCCCCCCCCTTTCCCCCTACCTCTCCTCACCTCAGACTCACTGTCCCAAAGCTTCCTACCGTCCACCAGACAAAAAAACAAACATTACTGTGCTTAAACTTTTACCGGAAGATCTCAAAATGGCGCCCAACTTCCACTCCTGCTAGGCGAGACAGGAAATGACTGGTCTTGGGTGCGTGGCTCTTAATCAGGTCGCCATTTTCCCCAGAATCCTCACCGGAAGGGGCCTGTCGCATGCAGGACAATTTCGTTCGCTAAAAAGGACAGTTCTTTCAGAAACTCTGGTGATCCGCTGCAGCTACAGGGACTCACAAGAGTTTATACGTCTCGGGTCTGAGAGACGTCAGCCTGGGTCAGTTGCATGAGGGAGCTTACTCCTGCGCCAAGCCACGAAGCAAGGTGCTCCGCGACAGCGGAGCACCTTGCTTCGTGGCTTGCGCAGGACTAAGCTCACTCATGCAACTAAGCCCTGGTGCTAGTTTACGTCTCTTACGTTTCTCAGAGGGAGGAGCTGATCGGGTGTTCAAATCTGTGATTAAGGAAGGGTGGCATTGATCTGCGCAGCTCTGGGCTGGACACAAAAAAGACAACCTGAAAGGATGGCATTAACCTCCGGATGCAAAAGGCATAGATTCACATGAGCCCCAGCAGCCGCACGGGCTCATGATATGCTATACCTCATGCCTGTCTGCAGATTGGTCCATATCCTTTCATCTTTGCCTCCTCCGCTGAAGAAAAACGTCTGGTTTAAGCGCGTAGCTGAACACGGATTACACGTCTCCTGCCAAGAAAACAGCGTCCACACAAGAAAATTGAAAGATTCTCATGCCTTGACAAGCTGTATTATTTTGATTGAATTGATCAAAACCTTTGCAGAAAATAGCAGGCAGGAAGGAATGACGATACGTTTTCTTGTGTTGACAAGCTTAATTCTATTTTGGATGTGAACGGCAAGATCTTCAAAACCTAATACGTAAATGACATTTAAAATGTTGTTGCTGGCCTAATGGATTTTGTTGTTGTTGTTGTTGTTGTTGTTGTTGTTGTTGACTAAACACATGTACACGATGATTTTGTTTGTTTTTTTTAATTGTGTTTAATGAAACACCTGTACACGATGAGTTTGTTTGTTTGTTTGTTTGTTTGTTTGTTTGTTTGTTTGTTTGTTTGTTTGTTTGTTTGTTTGTTTGTTTGTGTTCAAATTCCAATTAAAAATTTAGAATTCAAATTGAAATTCAAATCCAAAACTCAAATTCCAGTTCAAATTCAAATTCAGATTTAAAACACTTTCTTTCTCGGATGAGGTTGCTTGGCCTCACAGCATAAAATCAAGCACATCTAAACAAACAAATATCACAAGTTTGTGCAAATTAAAGTTCCAGATTAAGACAAACGCCGAAACACAGTGCGACTTACGGTTTCCAAGAATTGCTAAATACAGAAGGTGTCCTGTGCACTGTGGTACATTTAGGCCTTCGCTGAAATATCTCAGGTGTGCACACTGGTTGAAGCAAGTTTCGTAATTGTCCAGGAGAAATCCCTAAAAGGGTCTTATGTTGCAGATCTGAAGGTGGTCCTCATTCCTCCCTGGTTTCAGTGACCTGCTTTCTGTAACTGCATTGGAAAAGTATATGTCAGCAATCTCAATGGAAAAGGATAGCACCTGTGCAATGCCAAAGTTTACTCATAAAATTATATTTCCCAAAATTTGGAGGCGTCATCTAATGACTATGCACCAGTTGCAGGAGATGGATAGACCATGATAATTCAAAGGCAGTACCAGATTAGCTTGGCGCCTGTCGGCGCCAAGCTAATCTGGCACTACCCTTGAATTATCATGGTTGACCCATCTCCTGCTGTAGTGCGTCAGGGCTGAATGGGTTAAGGTACAGTATCAGTAAACGTCTAAAAATAATAGTTTAACCATTTGGTTGTTGGCAGCGGTTTTTGTCGCAATGATTCCTGCAGGAATCATCGCGACAAAAACCGCTGCCGGCAGCCAAAGGGTTAATTCGAGAAGGGCACGAAACTAAGGAGAAAGATGTATGTTTGTGAATGGTTTCAATCATGTGCTTTACCGTGTTGGGTGTCGCTAGCGGTTTTTAGTCGCGATGATTCCTGCAGAAATCATCGCGACTAAAACTGCTACCGACACCCAAATGGTTAATAATATTACTTCTATTTCTGAGTTGCCTGGCTTGTCGTTGAAATGTTGCAGACCATCAAGAGCACCACTGACCCCGTGTTCAAAGAAAGGTTCCTGTTCGCCGTGGAGCCAGAAGACCTCTTTGGGCGTATCCTGAACTTACAGGTTGAATTCAGTCTTGCTTCCTGGATATTTTCATTCTGGCTCATAATATTAACATTGTCCCCACCCATTGTCCATTTGTTGTTACGTAAACTATTGTGTGAGTGTGAGTGATTGTGAGTCGCACCTGAGGTGGCGAGGCAAATTTTCCTGTACGTGGCGACATGTATTTGGAACTATAAAGTACATTGATTGATTGATTGATAATGTCGTGACTGCAAGGAAAATTTGAACTCGGAAATTTTTTAACTGTCATGGTCGATCCATCTTCTGTTGTAACTGTTTAGAGCTGAAAGTGTTAAAGCAATTTGCTTTACATCGTCGATGCATCGGGTTATCAATGTTGTAGTGCCTCAATTAACTCATTCAGCCCGACGGCCGTATTTCCCAAATGTTGGAGGCGTCATCTAATGACTATGAACCAGTTGCAGGAGAGGGATCGACCATGATAATTCAAGGGCAGTGCCAGATTAGCTTGGCGCCGACAGGCGCCAAGCTAATCTGGCACTACCCTTGAATTATGATGGTCGACCCATCTCCTGCTGTAGTGCGTCAGGGCTGAATGGGTTAAGACTTTAATTAAGACTTTTCTACCCTTTCCTACCTTTTTTTTGCAATCCATGTGAGTAGGCACACATCCCAGAGCTTTTCCGTTGCCTTTTGAGCGCAGCGGAAGGAACTCTTCAGCGTGCAAAAGAGAAGAAGAGCAGAAAAGTCTTTCATTTTACGACAGTCAAACTTCATAATTAAAGTTAGCCTTTTTTTTAAATCTTGCATCGTTGTAAAACATACTGAGAACGTTTAACAACGGAGATGTTGCGATATATTAACCGGCATTTTCCGTCTGGAGTAGGTCGCTTTAACCCATTGGCTGTCCGGTAGCGCTTTTGGTCGCGGTGATTATTCCTGCAGGAATCACCGCGACCAAAAGCGTTACCGACAGCCAAAAGGGTTTAAGGGCGTGACCTCGTCGTTTTCGTTGCAGATGTATTCCGTAGACAAGTACGCGAGACAGAAGGTGATAGGCGAGTGCGACTTACGTGTTTTAGACGTGGACCTCAATATGCCCATCAAGATGTGGATGAACCTTCGCGATCTGGATGAGGTCAGTAATCATGAGAATACGTGCACAGGCATGGGATGACCGTTGCGTCATTGGTCAATTCTTAACCCTTTGCTTGTCGGTAGCGGATTATGTCGCGTTGATTCTTACTGTTTATAAGTGTTTTAACCTCTTCAATGTCCAGATACAGTTAGGAAACACGATCCAGCTGCAAGAGGCATAGAGCTTCATGAGCCCCCGCAAATGCGGGGGTTAATGAGTATCGATCCCTCTGCCTGACACCACTCACTTTGTATCTATGTTCGTTAGATGCCTGTGGCTCTTTGCGTTTTGAATTAACAAAGATTTCAGAAACACAGCCTGCGACTAATAACAGGAAAAGTGATGATTTTACTCATTCTACCCCAGACACACCACAGCAAGATATGGATCGACCATGATAGTTCAAGGGTGATGCTAGAATAGCTTGGCGCCTATGGGCGCCAAGCTATTCTGGCATCACCCTTGAACTATCATGGTCGATCTGTGTCCTGCACTGCAATGCAGTCTTCAGGGGACAACGGCAATATTTGGGGATTTTGGTATTCGGGTACAATGAGTTTACCGATTACATCGTGAGCCTTATTTTTTTTTTTTTTTTAATTTGCTTATTGCCCTAAGATGGCTACATTACAGATTCGGAGATAGATCAACCAGTTTAGTTCAAGGGTGGTGCCAGAATAGCTTGACGCCTAAGGCGCCAAGCTATTCTGGCACCACCCTTAAACTATGATCGTCAAATTAATTTCAAGCAGTAGTGTATCAGGATGAAAAGGGATAAAGACAGAAACTCAAAGAACGTTATCCCGTAGAATTACGCGTCATAACACATAACACAATGATGTGTCTGTACGGGAGAAAATAGGGCCATGGTATCGATTTTTGTTTTTTTACCAGTCGTTTCACCTTCCGGTTATTTTCACTCTCTTTTTGGAACAGAAACCAGCAGAGTTTGGCGACATACTGTTCTCCTTGAGTTATCTGCCCACTGCCGAGCGTCTAACTATTGTCATAGTCAAGGCCCGCAACCTCAGATGGCGAGAGGGAAAGGACAGTGGCGGTAAGTTGTAATTTCATTCAGGCACAGGTCCAGGAAACATACACGATTTAGGTCTGACAAGAGCCGCTGTCAGGGGACCTAAATCGGGTAGATTTCCTTGTTATGAGCCTGGCGCGGTTTAGCCAAGGATTATTCCCCGCTACCTCAGTAAAAGGGGAAAAGCTCAGTTCGCCGGCAAGGCGAATAATCTCCAGCTTAGCAGGTCAATGACAGTGTATTTTTAAAGCCCTAGGAACCAAAAATGACTTGTGAGGTGGTGGTGGTGGTGTAGGGGGCGGGGGGAAGGGGGGTGGGGGGGGGGGCAGAAAGTCAACAGTTTTTAGGGTTCTTCAGTGTTGTTTTCTTTTACTATGTTACGGCGATAAGAATATATTTAATCCGCATGGCTTGCTTGCTTGCTTGCTTGGTTCGTTGGTTGTTTGATGAGTTGTTGGGGGGGGGGGGGGGGGATTTTTTGGTTATGTTGTTTGTTTTGTTAGGGTTTTTTTTTTTGTTTGTTTGCTTTTTGGTTGTTGTTGGGGGTTTTTTGGGGGGGTGGTTTTGATTTTTTTGGGAGGGTGTTTGTTTGTTAATTTGTTTGTTTGTTGTTTTGGGGAGTTTTTTTTGTTTGTTTGTGGGCTTTTGTTGTTGTTTTTGTTGTGTTTTGTTTTTTGTTTTGTTTTGTTTTGTTTTGTTTTGTTTTGTTTTTGTTTTTTGTTTTGTTTTTGTTTGTTTTTGTTTTTTTTTTTTTTTTTGTTGTTGTTTTGGTGTTGTTTGGTTTGTTTGTTTGGATTTTTTTTTTTTTTTTTTTTTTTTTTTTTGGGGGGGTGGGTGTTACTCTGTCATTTACTTCTAAAAAGCAGTATAATGATTAATGGTGCAGTGTAATCTTAGAACAGTCGGAACGGTCTGTGTTAACGTTCATAGAGTGCATTAACCATTTCACTGCCAGCTCGGTTAAACAGTACGTCTCGGACTCCGAGATCGCAGACCTTTTAACCCCGATTAACCTCGTCTGATGAGGATAAAATGAGACCAGACAGAAACATAGAGCTTCATGAGCCCTCGCATCTGCGGGGTGCTCATGGGGATCTAAGTCTCTTGCTCGTTGTGATCCGGGATGAAAAGGTTAAAAAATAAATAAATAAAATAAAATATATTTTAAAAAGGATTTTTTTTTAATCAGTAGAATGTCCCTTCCGGCTGCCCCACTTTTCAAAATATTTTGGGGGTTCTTTTTTTTTTTTTTAATGATCGTTCTTTTTTCTACTTCCTTCGTTTTCGGATGAGGGGGCTGGCATCAGCGATAGTCTCAAATTGGTTCATTTGGCTGGAAGGAGTGGAATTGGAGTGTGTTTTGATCGCTGGTGAGATTTGCAATATCTGTGTGGAAAATGTCTGCCTTGCGGCACGTGGGAAATCATGCTGCGCTTATGCTGTAAAGTTCAAATGGGATTCTTTCACGCCGCCTACAAAGATTTGCAGGGGCATAATTTGCTGCTCCTGTCGTTGTTGTTGTTGTTGCCGTTGTTGTTGTTGGTGGGGGCGGTGGTGGTGATAATGTTTCATGAGTGTTGTTTTTGGTGACTCGTTAATCCATTCACCGCCGAGAAAAGTGAACACGATCCAAATGCAAGAGACATAGATCCTCATGAGCCCTGCGACTGCGGGGGCTCATGAGGATCTATGCCTCTTTCTGAGACCAATTTGTATCCATGTTTCTTGGACGGTGTTGGGTTTTGGTCGTTGAATGAACCAAGATTTCAGAAGCAAAAGTGTTCAGTTCGTACAGTGGCAGGGAAGTTGTTAATGTCTGTTGTAGGGCCGGGTTTGTTTTGTTTCTGTTTTGTTTTCAGCTCAGAATTCTTTATCTTTTCTGAACCTTTTCTTTGGTCTCTGCTCCGTTGGTTTTGTTTCGACCTGTTTGTTTGTCTCTGTTTTCTTTTGCTTTCGTCTGCCTTGCTTGCTTTTTCTCTTTCTTGCTCATGAATTTTCTGTCTCTATATATTTGTTTGTTTGTTTGTTTGTTTCGCACCGGGAATGTTTCTTTGTTTGCGTGTTGTTGTTTTTTTGTGTGTTGTAATTTGTTGTGTTTGTTTTGTTTTTTGGGGGTTTTTTTTTTTTTTGTTGCTTTGAGGTTTTTTTTTCAGGTGTGGGGGGGGGGGGAGGGGGTATTGTTGTTATTTTGTTGTTGTTAGGTTGTTGTTGTTGTATGTTTTGTTGGGGCGGGGTTGTTTGATTGTTTGTTTTTTGTTTGTTTTGATTTTTTTTTTTTTTGTTTGTTTGTTTGTTTGTTTTTTTTTGGGGGGGGGGTTGTTGTTGTTGGGTTTTTTTGGAGGGGAGGGTTGGGTGTAGGGGTTTGGTTTTTTATGGGGTTTTTTTGTTTGTTTGTTTGTTTGTTTTGTGTGTGTTGTTTCTGTTTGTTTTATGTGTATGTGTGTGTGTGTATGTGTGTGTGTTTGTGTGTGTGTGTGTGTGTGTTGTTGGTTGTATGTCTGTTTCTTCTTGTTGTTTTTTGTTGTTGTTTTGTGGGGTTTTGTTTTCTTTTTCTTTTTCGTTTTTTATTATTTTTTGTCTGCTTTCTCTCAATTCTCATGTACTTGGAGTGTGTGACGCTGATGTGCTCATTATTGATTATTGTTTTGCATGCTGCAGACCCGTTCGTGAAGGTGTACCTGCTGCAGAACGGGAAGAAGATCAGCAAAAAGAAGACGTCAGTCAAGCGAGGGGAGCGGAACCCCATCTACAACGAGGCCATGATCTTCGCTGTTCCAGCAGCCGCGCTGCCTGTACGTTAGCACAAAATAGACGATTTCAGGAAAACAGGAGCAAGTCAAAACTGCACATGTTTCGACGAAAACATTTGATTAACTCATTCAGCCCGACGGCCGTATTTCCCAAATTTTGGAGGCGTCATATAATGACTATGCACCAGTTGCAGGAGATTAGTCGACCATGAAAATTCAAGGGCAGTGCCAGATTAGGTTGGCGCCGCCGACAGGCGCCAAGAATCTGGCACTGCCCTTGAATTGTCACGGTCGATCCATCTCCTGCTGCAGGGCGTCAGGGCTGAATGGGTTAAACATGCGATATCGCATGTTTGTCCGGCCTTTTAGAGCCATTGTTTTCGTCGAAACTGACACAACGTGCCCGTTTTGATCTCAGTCTATCTTATTTCCGAAAAACGTCTATTGAGTCTGAAGGTGGGAAAGTCATCCTGTACTGACGAGCAAAAGAAATGTCGCATTTCTTTTCCTCGTCAGTATATAGTACAGAAGGCCGTAAGATCGGCACTGTCTGTACCGGCGTTAGAGTACCTTGAGTCCTAGGAGCGAAATTTCGGAATCGTGTTCTTTACCACTTAACGGTCAGCGGGCGGAGACCGCAGGAAATATTCAACACATATTAAACCCATGAATTCAAGGAATAGGGGTAGGGTCAGCAAGAGGCGAAGAACAAAGAGGCAATCGACCTCACGAGCCCCGCCTTTGCATTGTGCAGTTGGGTGCTGCGGTTCGCATTTTTCCGGTCAGTTGATGTGGTGAATCATTTTAGCCCCAACGCCCTACAGCCCGCAGAAGATGGATTGACCATGATAATGCAAGGGTAGTACCAGATTAGCTTGGCGCCTGGAGGCGCCAAGCTAATCTGGCACTACCCTTGAATTATCATGGTCAAAACGTCTCCAACAGGCACACGGTCGTTAGGTGAAACCTCCAAAATTTGGGAAATGCGGCTGTGGGGTTATATGGGTTAAGACTACTCAAAGTTATGGTTTTATGAGACACACACAGGTGATCAATGTTGTCTTGGCTCAACAAAGACATATCTGCCCTTCTTTTCACAGGCCTTAAGGGAGAAGAGATACGTAACAAGTTTGCTTCTGCCCTTTGTGATTAACGAAAAAAACTCTCCTGTGTAAAAGGCCGAGCGGAAGAGCAGAAATGCCTTCCATTTTAGGACATTCCAACTTCATAAGTTAGTTAGCCCTTAGTGTCCATGAGCAGTAGTGTAATCACGGACATTTAATGCAATACAATACAATACAATACAACACAGCTGTATTATTGTCTGTTCGAGTCAAAGCACGACAGAAATGTGCCTTTTAGCTCTTCATAAAACAACAAGACAAGACACTGATAAACACTGTAAGAACATTCCATTAACCCTGTTAGCGCCATGGGCGCATTTCCCGAATTTCGGAAGTGTTACTTAACGACTATGTACCAGTTGCAGGATGTGGATTGACCATGATAATTCAAGGGTAGTGTCAAATTAGCTTGGCGCCTGAAAGCGCCAAGCCAATCTGGCACTACCCTTGAATTATCATGGTCAAGCAATCTCCTGCTGTAAGGTGTTGACGCTGAAAACCGCGGTTTAAATTATTCATTGCTATCACAAGCAATCAATCACAAGCAATCTATCACAAGATGGGAGGTAATGTTATGTAAAGCACATAGTTGATATCACGTCGCTATAATCAAGAGTTCAAAAGAGTTATAAAGAAAATACTGATTGCGAACTGTTAACCGGCCGGGCCTTTAGTCAAGTCAGTAGTCACAGTCTTGCCTGGAGCAGGTTACTTTAACTAATGGGAAAGCCTGAGAGTCCATACATTGCATGATCAGGTAATTTAAGTTATTGATTTGATTTCGTCTGTATTGCCCATTGTGTATTTTCTGTTTATTTCCAGACGGTACAACTCCGCATCAGCGTGGCAGAATTCATCCCCGGAGAGAGCAAGACGCCATCTTTGGGTCACGTGATCGTCGGGGCCAACACTTCCGGTACCGAAGCCTCCCATTGGAACCAGATGATGACGTCACTACGAAAACCTGTGGCCATGTGGCATTACTTGAGAAAATAGCGACAGAGCGCACGGGCCGGGGAAAGAGTGTCTGTTCGCTTCGTGCAGATTTGATATATTTATGTTATATTCATGTGTGCTGGTCTGTGATTTTGGGCCTTACGGCTGGAAGCCGTAAGGTCCGAAATCACAGACCTGCACGTCACACTCATAATCCTCGTCATCAAAACCTCTGTTCAGCGGAGAGCCGCTGCGGGCACTGTCACGCACAGCCGGCGGAGGTTCAGTGACAAATCAGTTTGAAACTTGATTTACTAACTTCATATATGAAGTCAGAAAGTGAATTTCATATCATTTTGTGTCACTGAACCTCTGCATGTGCTGCCACTGTTTCGATCAGGCCGAATTGCGCTATTGCGCGAGAAGAAAAAAAGTAAGATGGCAGAACATTATAGCTCCGTTGGTGATGGACCTGCCCGGTCTCTAAGACGGCTGGCACTGTTTTCCAGTATACTTAACTCATTCAGTCCGACGGCCGTATTTCCCAAATTTTGGAGGCGTCATCCAATGACTATGCAGCAGTTGCAGGAGATGGATCGACCATGATAATTCAAGGGCAGTGCCAGATTAGCTTGGCGCCTGTCGGCGCCAAGCTAATCTGTCACTACCCTTGAATTATCATGGTCGACCCATCTCCTGCTGTAGTGCGTCAGGGCTGAATGGGTTAAAACAGTGACTAAAAAAAAATATCTGTCTGAAGGTGTGAACAACTGTGTTTGGGGGAATCTTCCATGTATAACTAACTGCATGGGGTGACTGAGAAATCCGCCGAGTCAAGTTAGTACCAGTGGTCACCACAGTGACTGACGACTAGAGATGTTAATTACTTGTACAAAAGTGGTCGCTTCAGCGAGATATTAGTATGAATACCGCTGTTCACACTGGTTTTCTCCCTCGATTCGCAACCGCTGATCAGCGGTAGCTCATCGGGGGGAGACAACCAGTGTCAGTGCACATTATATAGCTCATTTTGAGTGACTGAGTTCTTTTTCGACGCGTGCATGGGCTCGAAACATTGTCTTGTTATTTTGAAATATTTTGACAAAATTCTCGGTTGTGCTCGGTTCAAACAACTTTTGAGCTGGAAACCCAATGCGCAAAATGTCATCGGGCCAACCGCGGCCGACGTCGGCCCAATGGCCTTTGCGCAATGGGAAGTAATTATTTAGATGAGTGTTACAGAACTTTGACTTGAATCATTCAGCTGTTTGAAATTATTACGATCATTTTATTGCCTGTAAAACAGCGCGGGTTGCACACACGATGCATATGTCATTGCGAATTAACTCCTTCGCGGAGGAGTCGGTCGCATCCCGAGACGCGGCTTAATGCCGCAACATCCGGATACGGCTCCGTCGCGAACCAGTTAATTCGGATGCGGCTCGCATAGCAGGAGTTAAGGTCACGTTATACATTTAAATTGGGAAGTTGAGGCAGTGCAAGGCCCCGTGTTTTTAAAAATAATTTTTGCCTTGTTTGAAAATTTGCAGTTGGGCTGAATGTTGGAATTTGCTGGAAATTTGTGGTTAGCTGAGAGGAGACATGTTTGGTGCTTTGATTCATACCATCCTGAGCTTATCCAGTGGACAATTGTGGGCCTATGTTGCCTTTGACGTAGTGATTTGAGGGGCACGCTGATTTCAGCTGTGCTTGGGTATGGGGTTGGTAAGGAACCAGTTTCATAGCCAAGAAATGAGACGGGTGATGTGCTGTTGTTGTTTTTTTTTTTTTTTTGTTGTTGTTGGTTTTTTTTTTTTTGGTATTTTGTGCATGGCAAATGTGCAGCTGGTGGGCGGTTGTGTTTTTTAGGGAATTGAAAAATTAGGGGATGACTGGGACTGACTAAGGCTAAGAGACTGGACAGCGGCACTGTGGTCCGAGGCCTGTCAAACCTTCTTCTTCGGGCAATGCTTTGAGTGCTCAAATACGCCTCTAAGACAATTTCTCAACGTTATCTTGCCTCTGTTAAGACTTCTTTACCCTACCTTTCACAATTCACCATTCCTGTTATGATCCGTGCACAAGTAGCAAGTTTTCTACTGCCCCTTCAGCTCATCAGTCTGGCTATCCTACATGTAAACGAGAAGAAGAATAGAAAAGTCTTTCATTTTCTGTACAACATTCAAATTTCGTAAATTAACCCAAATAGCCCCCGACGACCTGCAGCAGGAGATGGATCGACCATGATAATTCAAGGGTAGTGCCAGATTAGCTTGGCGCCGTCAGGCGCCAAGCTAATCTGGCACTACCCCTGAATTATCATCTTCGATCCATCTCCTGCAACTGGTACATGGTCAGCCAGGTGACACTTCCAAAATTTAGAAAATGCGGGCCATGGGGTACAATGGGTCAAATTCGTCCTTTTTGTCCAGCATTATTGTAAAGCTGACATACACAGAACATTTATAGAGGAGATATTGCGGCGAACTATTGACCCTTTCTTGCCTGGAGCAGATCGCTTTAAGTACGATCAGTCGTGATATGTTGTGATGATAATTCGTGATTGTAGCCTGACTTCCTTTCTGTGATCGTTGTTTTGACCAAATACCTTGTATAGTATATACACAGACGTGCTGCATTGGGATACGCGGTTTTATGCCTCGTTTTCGGATGATCCGGCACGTCTCGAAAGTGTTACGGGAGGCTGCTGGCACGTCCATTTCAGCAGTTGTTATAGGGCCGAAAAATAGTCAGTTCGTCGGTTTTTTAGCACAGGGGGAGATAACTGAAGTTATGAAAGTTATGGCAAGAGTTGTGCCCGTGACTCGGAGCGTCAGTTGACGCTCCGAGTCAAGGGCACAACTCTTGCCATAACTTCGGGGTTTTTTCAGTTTCCCCCTGCGGTTTTTTTTTTTCGGGGGGGGGGGGGGGGGGGGGAGTGTGTGTGTGTGTGTGGGGGGGGGGGTGTTAACGCCGAGCATGAGACTAAATTCATCTCACGGTGGAGAGTCAGAAATAGATGTATCACACGTGTCGATTGCGGGGAAACTGAATGACATTCTTGCGAGTCTCGAGTCCTGTGCTCGATTGACACCTTAGATTTAATGAATAAACCCTTACATTTCATCCCCCCCCCCTCCTCCCCCCCCCCCCCCCACCCAACCCCCTTTTTTTCGGCCACAGGGCGGCCAGTACGTCTTGCGTCGGGAGGCCTTTTGTGTCAAATGAAAGGTCCCAAACAAAACGTTGGACCCCCTCCCCGCCCTCCTTCCGCCTTTGAATGAATATAACTGGATGTAAATAATTATGATATCACATTATTCCCACCTGAACATTATTCTTATATTGTACATACCTGAGAAGATAAAGTTTTCATCTACTTGTGATTGAATGCATATGTAATTCAGTCGGTCAAGTCATACAGGATTGGGTTTTTGTGGCAGTTTTCTTAGTAATTAATGTTTTGCCGTAAAGCGTGTTTTCGTCACCGAGTCGTGAGTGATCCCTAAGTGAAAATGAAGTAGTAAATAAGCGAAGTAGCAGTTCAGTTGATTCGTCACACTGTCACTGAGTGATCACTCGTCATAATGCGTCACGTCTGGTCTAATTACATGATCGAATACGCAAAAGGCGTTCGGGACGATGTTGGCCGCCGTCGACCTTCGCGCGAATGTGCGCAGACCAACGGCGGCTACCATCGGCCCGATGGTCTTTTGCGCGCAGTGCTGAACGGATTCCTTCAGCTTTAGCATAGCCGGGCCAGCATGTGGTAGTCACTGATGAGCCAGGCGGATGTACACAATGATTCGCACGTAAAGAGCGTGTTGCGACTGACGCCTGAAGACACCACAGCGGTACGGATGGATCGGTCATGATGGTCATGGTACCGGTCTCAGGCCACTTTACAAATTTCAAATACAAGCGATCGATCAAAAATCTCTGTAACTTCAGTAGCTGACTGGCCCTTCGTTTGTCTTGTACTGCGTTTGTCTTAAATGGCGTAAATCCGTGTCTGTTTCGTGAGTGTGTGTGTTGGGTTTCAGGCGCGGCGCTTTGAGTCGATTTCCCCAAAATTGAGAAAAAGCGCCTATATAATAACGGTATTATTATTATTATTAATAGATTGAAGGGTAGTAGTGCCCGATTGGTCAGCTCAGCATCTCAGTTCTCAGCCCCGCACTGAGCTCATCTAGCGGTACTACGCGGCTCGAGGCGAACACTGAAGTGCGGTCGATCCGGCCATCGCCCACCAGGGGGATGCAGTTTCTAAGTGTGCAAATCAGGTGTTCATAAATTGACTGTTGGGTGGGGTGGGCCCTCCCCTCCCCCCCCCCTCCCCCACCCCCCCCACCCCCACTCCACACATAAAAAATACAAATAAAAATAAATAATAATAAATAAATAATAAATAATAAAAATAAATATATAAATAAATAAATAATATACAAACATAAAAATATATAAGGAGAACAGAGTATCTCCCCACCCCACCCCCTCTCAATATTTATAGAGAAAAAGGTTATACAGCAGATTCTGCTCCTCCCCTCCACAACCTCCCACCCACCCACCCCACCCCACCCCACCCACTCCACCCCACCCCTACCGCCCCCCCCCCCCACCCCACCCCCACCCCCTTCTTCAACGGCGTTGTTTGAGTTTTTGGAGGCTGAAAAGTATTATTCGGTACTAATTGAGAAATCGTAAGTACTGCCATGTCATGTGGTCATGTCAGCTTTGACAACTCCGAATCATATTGCATGAACTTGCCAATAAATGTTTGTGTTTAGCTTATATTGCATCAGTGGGAAAAAAACACACCTTTCACCTATAGTCAGTCCTCTATTGAACTGTTTGCACAAAGGCTGGGACAGAGAACAGCTTTTTCACGCTGTGTATCGGATTCGATGCGCAGCCTTTTAGAGTTGAATGACTGAAAGCTGTCCACAGACAACTACGCCCAGTAATCTGTGGCGGGCAAGAGACATACGTTCTCGTGAGCCCTGCACTGAGATGCAGCGGCTCGTGGGAATGTATGCCTCTTGGAAGGGCTGTGTTCTGTCTGAACGAAAAATCTGAAATTCAACTTTCTGGGATTTAGAAAAAGCTCTAGGACCGAAGACTGTTACCCGTGTGTTTACAGTGACTATAAGAAATAAAATAATAATGTACACTTACACACATTGTGAAAATAAATTTCTGTGTTCCAGTGTGTGTGCCAGCCTGTCAATGTTCTGAAAACATCAGAACAATTTCTCTCTGGGTGACAAGATGAAAAATTTAAAAGGCTGAAAACGGGCCGTGAAATAATAGCCAGCAAGAGACATAAAGTCTCATGAGCCCCTGCTGACGCAGGAGCTCATGAGACTTTATGCCTCTTGCACATAACAACCAGCTGTCTGAACCAAAACGTTGAAATGCAGCTTTGTGATATTTTTTTTTAAAAGCTGAATCGATGTGCGGGACTGAAGGCTGTCACCCATGCATATTTCCTTTGTGTCACTTGCTGGTTCTGCACCGATTTGTCTTGCACTTATATCAATCACATACCTGCTAGTTCTGTTTTGAAGGATTAAAGTCAAAGTCTCAATGGACTGTCAAACAGTCTCATTTAGAAGTTCAACTTGTATAAACTTTACAAGGATAATTGTGTGTGTGAAAGAAAATAAATATGCTTTACTGTTCAATGAAGTGCATCACTGGAAATGGTGTTTGCTCATTTATGTTGGTGTAATGCGTTTGATGTTTTGCGCTGAGTATATCTCGCAGTGGCTGCACAAGCACACACACCTATGGTGAAAGAAGGAATTATAAATAAATAAGGCTACAAAATATAAACTTGCTCTTTCCGGCTGTAGTACTATAAATGTGTATATTATTAGTACATTATGATATTATTTTTAGCAACATTTTGCTTTAGTCCAAAGCTAACCCGATCTACCGTGCACCCCCCCTCCTCCCTTTCCCCGCCAAGTACTCAATGAGATGGGTTTCAAAGCGTACTTTAGTATGTCCTGAGATATTTAAGCCATGTCCCCCTAAAATCCTTAGGAACACACCAGAAATATAGCCGATGGCGCAAGGGTACCCCCATTCACGCTCTTCGCGGATGTTAAATGAGGCTGAGAAACATTTTCCTCTAAATAAATCAGAATTCATTCCAGAAGCCCAAATCAGGCAATATTATGTTAAGGTATATCTTATGTGTCTTCTGCAAAAAACAGAATGAAAAATATTGAATCTCTGGCTCACATTGAAGGTATTTGTGCACCCAGTAAACGGCCATTTCCGCGAAATCGCAAAAATAAAAAAGAAGACAAAAATAATGTGTCAGATGCTTTTAGACATTTTCTATAGGACTGGCAGTCCATTTTCAGGCTTACGTCATTAAAACAGGATCTCACAATTATTATAAACTTGACGAGGCGATGCTGTGATCACTGTAAGTGCCACGGTGGTTGATTTTGTATCCCTACCCCCAAGGTGTAAAAATAAACAAAATTAGTTTAAAAAAAATTACTAAAGTTATTCCATTTCATTTGACCTCTCTTTCCCTATTAAGTTTCAATAATGTGAGCATAAAGTGCAAGAAAATAAGGAAAGTCGGCATCCTTTACGGTACGTTCGTGGTGAATGATAGTTTTTTCCCATTTAAATTTGCCGAATTGGGAATCGTACGTTGTTTCCGATGCCCTCAGAAATTTTGTATACAACTGATAGTTCTTTTTTAGGTTTTATTGTTTAGGATATAGTACCACAGTTACTCCCAACCTGATTTTATGATGCTATAATGCATTTAGGGACCACAATGGCTATATCTGCTGCCCCACATTTTACCAGTACTCAAAGGAACGCAAAATGATCATAACAATTGCTTACGTCATACTCCTCTGTTTAAATATTTTTGTTGCCAGTTTTCATAACAAAGTATGCATATTGAGCATAAAATTTGTGATCATTAATTAATTTCAATGTGACCCATCAATTTAATTGTAATTCTTTTTAGTTAAGGCATAAAAAGGGGGAAACGTCTGTAAACAGGGGCTGCCGCTGAAGCTTCTACCGTCTGCACATTCAGCAGTCTTGTCAAACTCGGGGGAGGTGTACCTCAGGGAGATGTTGTGCCTTAGGCTGTTCTTGGTCTAAATTAATGACATCAGTGCAGCAGTACCAAGGTTCGTCTCGAACATCCTCCATGCGGATGACGGCTGTGCAGTTGGAGCGCAACAGAACATACAGAAATAGCATCGTGCAGAATCGAGGATGCCAATAGAGTCAGCAGATGGACTGAAAGATGGCCACGCAAACTGAGCTAGACCATCTCTTTCAGTAAGATGGAAGAGGTCATTTTGAAACTGGATACCTTTCAGCACCAAAGACAGACAGGCCAACTTTATTGGCAACAAATAAATTACTGGATTCACGTGGAAGCCTCACATCAAAGCCATGGCAGCTGGAACTGCGGGAAAAAAGTCTGATGAAGAAACTGGTGGGGACCACCGCACTGGGGCAAATTACAGCATCCTGGCGCAAGCAAACGCCAGCCCGGTCAGACCTGTAGTGAGGTACCAAGGTACAGCTGCAACATGAAACACTGCCTGCAAAACCAAAAAGGTCACAGGCTTGGCAAGATGCAGAACATGGGTCAGTCATTCTCATGATGCAGTGACATCAGTTTAGAGCCATCTGGAGCATCCCGATTTAGGAAATGGAGAACATTGGAGCCAGTGGAACGCAGAACAGCACACACGATGAAGAGACTAAACACCGACAGCACTGGAGACTACAGGAGCAGTCCAAGAACCGTCAGAAATGCCCAAGTCTGAACCACCAACTGAAGGTTCTGCAACTTAGGGCTAAGGATGTGTGAAAGAGCTCCCCGTCAAATATCTGCACATCTCGAAAGAGCGGCCTTCTAGACAAACATAAACGATGTTCCAGGACTCTTTGCCAAAGGTCGCGGCAATGCACAAAGCCATCTCGCTGGAGATTATGCACAAGCGCTACCCTCACAGCACCTGTGCTCACATCTACACAGGCGGATACGCACAAGACGCCATGCGAAATGAAGGAAGTGGCGTGTACATCTGTTGTGCATACCGCACTGTGACTACCTCCCTCTCCTTACCAGCTGGCGGCAGCAGCTCCAACTATCGCACAGATCTGCATGTGCTCAACACAGCATCAGAGCACTAGCTCAGGGTAAGGCAATAGCTTGATCCACTGATCTCCTCACCACTAGGAATCTTCAAGATAGACTGGATGCCCTGTCAACAAAATAGTGCTGCAGTGGATTTCAGTGCATTCTGGACTGAGTCAGTAGCTGGGAATGGGGAGGCTATATCCGTCTGCCGGTGTGTTCCTAAGGATTTTAGGGGAACATGGTGGCTTAAACCGTCAGGACATACTAAGGTACACTTTGACTGAAACCCATCTTATTGAGTACTGGGAAAAGGGGGGGAGGGCACGGTAGCCAGGACTGGCTTGTGTGGGAGGGGGGGGGGGGGGACCGGGGGGTGCACGGTAGCCAGGACTGGCCCCTCTTGTGGCGGTACTTGATATTATATAGGCCCGTGCCGATCAGTAACGGCGGCCAGACTGATGTGAAGTTTCGAGACCCGAAACTAATGTTCGAGTCGTACAACGAGAACATTTTGATCGGGTCAAGTAAACACATCTGTCTGTTTTCGGCACTATATCAAGCAAACTGCTGCTCAGTATAATGTATGTACCCAGTCCAAAACAAGTACCTTCGCTACGCGCCCCAACTTTTTAGGTTTGCATACCGAGGCTATCATGCACACCGAAACAAAACATATGCATATTCACAAAATGATTTTAATTCAGTTTAATTCATAAGCACAGTTTAGCAATGAAACACTCATAGCAGCAACTTGGATAATAACTTGAAAAATAAAAAAATAGTAGCGAACAAACAAGAAAACATGACACCATGCTATGTGAAGTAGACAACAGTTTTGGTTGATGCAAGGGAGCTAACTGCGTTGCGTGATTTTGCCAGGAGTACCAGATAGGTGAGGCTAGCGCTGGCAGAATTGTACACAAACCAAGGGGAATCACTCAGCGCTGGACAGACAAACAGTTAGATCCCCTGCCCCCGCCTATCATGAGGCACCCAATCGCCAGCCCACAGAGAAATACGATGTATAGAACAAGACGATCATCTGCATCCCTACAAAGGATGCATCAGGTCTCGCTTATAACCCATGTCTTTCTCCGGAACTTAGGAAGTAGGCAGGAGAAACTTGACGTACATACACATGCACGAACGTGCACTACTATATGTGGTCGGGTAAATACCCTGATTTCCCACAGTAGATGCACAGAACATTACACAACAATGTAACGATACAAATTTGCCT
The DNA here is from genome assembly GCA_036245525.1 of Semisulcospira habei. Taxonomy (NCBI): domain Eukaryota; kingdom Metazoa; phylum Mollusca; class Gastropoda; family Semisulcospiridae; genus Semisulcospira; species Semisulcospira habei. The sequence continues at coordinate 172,790,139 of BTPG01000006.1, read as the reverse complement.
CAAGTTATAGTGATACTCACAAACCAGATAGGTGAGGCTAGCGCTGGCAGAATTTACACAAACCAAGGGGAATCACTCAGTGCTGGATAGACAAACAGTTAGATCCCCTGCCCCCGCCTATCAGGCACCCAATCGCCAGCCCACAGAGAAATACGCAGGTATAGAACAAGACCCTCGCGCTGGGACCATATGGCGTTGAGGCGCGTCCCCTGGGTGGTGTACCAGAGCAGCGGAAATGCAAAAGTACAACCTTTCCCTGCTAGGTATCAGTGAAGCCAGATGGACGCAGTCTGGCCAGAAAAGGCTGTTAAGTTAGGGAGATGATTCTGTATTCAGGTCATGAAAAGGAGAATCCCCCCCCCCTCCCCCACCCCATACAGAAGGAGTAGCATTCATGCTGTTACCAGTGGCACAGAGAGTGCTGATGGGCTGGGAACCTCTTGGGCCAAGAATTATCACAGCAGCCTTTAGAACCAAGAAAAAGATCAAGCTCAACGTCATCCAGTGTTATGCGCCCACTAATGACAGTGACGAGGAAGAGAAACAAGAGTTCTATGACCGATTCCAGAGTGCTGTGGACAAATGTGCGGAGCGAGACATCACCATCGTCATGGGCGATTTTAATGCCAAAATAGGGGAGGACAACACCGGATACGAAGAGGTGATGGGGAGACAGGGACTAGGGGAGATGAGTGAGGGAGAGGTTTGTAGACTTTTGTGCTCTAAACAGACTTGACATTGGGGGCAGCATCTTCCCACACAGAAGAATACACAAAGCAACTTGGGTCTCACCTGACCATACTACAGAGAACCAAATAGACCATATCTGCATTAGCAAGAAATTTAGAAGATCCCTTCAAGGTGTTCGAGTGAGGAGGGGAGCAGATGTCGCCTCAGACCACAATCTGCTTACCTTAAGAATAAAGCTCAAGTTAAAGAAAAGCCGCACAGAGACAACAAGAAGACAGCGCTATAATGTAGGCCTCCTGAGAGAGACTGAAGTGAGAGACGAGTTCAAACTAATAATAATAATAATAATACCGTTATTATATAGGCGCTTTTTCTCAATTTTGGAGAAATCGACTCAAAGTGCCGCGAACTGAAACCCAACACACACACTCACGTAACAGACACGGATTTACGCCATTTAAGACAAACACAGTACAAGACAGACGAAGGGCCAGTTCAGCTATTGAAGTTACAGAGATTTTTGATCGCTTGTATTTGAAATTTGTAAAGTGGCCTGAGACCGGTACCAATGTGTGGGGGGGGGGGGGGTGAGGGGGTGGAAGAACCGGAGTACCCGGAGAAAGAACCCCCGACGGTCCGCCCGAATTAACGGTGACACTTACCAGGGGAGAAAAGTCCAACGCCGGAACCCGGTATCGAACCTCGCACCTTTGGCATTGGTGGCAGGCGCCTTAACCACTGCGCCACGGACCGCCCCACTGGTGCTGTCCAACCGGTTTCAAGCGCTACAGGAGCTAGTAAATGAAGAGGAGGCGGTCACCACAGAGCAGCAGTGGAAGGCAGTTAGAGAGGCGCTGAACTCAACCTGCAAAGACACTGTAGGGTTCAGGAAACACAATCGGCACAGACCTTGAAGAAGCTGTACGTCAACTTTGTGGATTACGAGAAAGCATTTGACAGCGTGGACCGAGAGACTCTGTACAAACTCCTACGACACTACGGTGTACCCACAAAGCTCGTCCGCCTGATCAAGAGCAGCTACGATGGCATGACATGTCGCGTGATCCACGAAGGGCAGTTCACCAGGGAGCTCCAGGTCAGAACCGGTGTCAGGCAGGGGTGTTTGCTGTCTCTGTTCCTCTTCCTACTGGCCATAGACTGGGTCACAGAGCACAGACGAAGTGGAATGCAGTGGACACTGTGGACACAGCTTGACGACCTCGATTTTGCAGACGACTTGGCTTTACTGTCCCACACTCATCAACAAATGCAGGACTAAGACCACGAGGCTTGCTGACATCTCGTCCCAAGTGGGCCTCACGATCCACAAACAGAAAACAAAGAAAATGAGGCTGAACGCAACCAGGGAAGAACCAGTCTTGCTTGCTGGCACCCCGTTGGAGGAGGTGGAGTCCTCCACCTACCTCGGGAGCATCATAGACAAAAAAGGCGGCACTGATGCAGATGGTCAGAGCACGAATCGGTAAAGCTAGAGCAGCATTTCTCCAGTTGAAAAAGTGTGGAGTTCCAGAGAGCTGTCACAACACACCAAAGTCCGGATTTTCAATTTCAACGTAAATGCAGTTCTCCTATATGGAGCAGAGACTTGGAGATTGACAAAAACCACAGTCAACAGAGTACAGATCTTCATAAACAGTTGCCTTAACAGAATTTTGAAAATCCACTGGCCAGAGAAGATCCAAGCAGCAACGTCAGACTCTGGAAGAGAACAGAGCAGATAACAGCAGAGAATGAAATTGGTCGAAGAAGATGGGGATGGATTGGTCACAGTCTGAGAAAGCCAGCTTCCAGTATCACTAGGAACCCCCAGGGAAAGAGGAAAAAATGAAGAGGCAGGCCGAGAAACACATGGCGTCGAGACCTCCAAGCAGACATCAAGAGACTGGGAACCACCTGGAGTAAAATCGAAGAAGCACAGGACAGGAGTCGCTGGAGGTCTCTCGTCGACGGCCTATACCCGGGGAGGGGTGACAGGCGTAAGTAAGTAAGTAATAGAACAAGACGATCATCTGCATTCCTAAAAAGGATGCATCAGGTCTCGCTTATAACCCATGTCTTTCTCCGGAACTTAGGAAGTAGGCAGGAGAAACGTACATACACAGTATACGAACGTGCACTACTGTATGTGATTTTGAGTGTTTGGCTGTGGTTCCGTTTTACGCCAATACAGTTTCGGTGTTTTTCTAGCTTGGAATGTTGCATTTAGCGCCTCTAGTTTGCGTTACATATCTACAACAATGAGGGTTTCAAGTTATAGGTTAGTGTCTTTAGCTTTTTGAGTTTTTGTATCGCTTTTTACCGGTTTCCACGTTCAATGCGAGTGCCGAAGCACACGAGGACACGCAGTACATGGACGAAAAAAGTATATTCGGCATTGGTGAAGAACGGCAAGTTTAAAATTAATCAAAGTGTTAACGTTTTCCTAGTTGAAAAGGATGCATTAGTGTTGCAGCAGAACAGTATTTTGTGTTTTATTTCGTAAGAGTGGGTACATATATTCATAGCGCGCTCGTCTTGGACGGTGGAGTGTCCCCCACCAAAATCCCAAACGACACGAACAGGGTAGCTCAAAGAACCACATATATTGTGGTTCGTTGAATTGCCCTTTTCGTGTCAATTGGGATTTTAGTGGGAGACAATCCACTGTTCAAGACGAGAGCTCTTTAAAGGAGGGCTAGCTCATCATTGTACAACAGCAAACACCCGAGACGGGGCTTTTCAGATAGCATGTCCTTTTAAAAGGTCCTTTTCGTAATCAAAGTGGCACAGATGCATTGATCAGTGTTCAGGTGGTGCTCCATAGGCGAAAGCTGTCCTTGTCCTCCCAAACTCACCTTTTTAGGCTATCTAGCATCTGGTGTCGCTGGCATTAAACCACAAACTAACCAATTGTCCATGATACAGAGCTGCAAACCAGTACGAATCCATCATATATTTTACTATCATTTTATTATGATTCAAAAATACAATAAAGCAAAATCTAATACGATGCCATGCTGATCATAATTCTCATAGCATGTGCGAGCAGTAGAGCTGAGGTTGCTTCCGGCATGGCAGAAGTGCCAGTCTGGACCCCAGAGTTGTGTAAACAAGCACGTCCGATTGGAAAGACATGTAGCAGGTTTGCTAAATATTAGCCATGCCTGAAGAATTGTATTTTACACAATTACATACCAAGGAAGCATCCAAACACTGTTCCAAAACTGTTTATAACAGACGATACTGTCCGACATTTCTAACAGGGCTAACTTGGAATGCCTTCTCAAGTTCGCCTACAAGTGCTAAAATTCCTCAATACAACTTGTTCTCAAAGTTTGTCCTGCCATTAAGACTTTCCTACCAACTTCAGAGAGGGACTGATTCAAGCTTTTAATAGAATGTCTGGTTCATATGTAGGGAGTGCTGTTTAGTTTCTTTTAAATACTATCAAACTTCAAACAGTAAGAGTATACTTATGTGCAAAAGAAATACTGTATCTGTCAAGTCATTGGAAACACTTCTGGGTTTCCGATGACTTGAAAGATGTTGCATTTCTTTTGCTCATCAATATACAATGGGTCAGTACTGTAGACTGGCAGCTCAGAAGCCAAGCTGGCTTTGACAAAAGGAGTTTAGCCCGATCTACTGGACACTGGATGTTGCATGCACCAGTCTGAACAGGGCGAGTCTCACAAAGCACCTTGTTCAGCCTGGTTTATGTAAAGGCCGTTCTTAATTGGACGAACCTACTCATACATTTGTTCGCCAACTCCGACGATCTAGAGTTCATGATCTCGGGCGAACCAGGTTGGTTCTTAATTGGACGATCCCAAAATATGGCGAACCTAGTTCGAAGTAGTTCGCGTACCTTGGCAAACCATAGCTTGCTGTCGGAAAAAGATCGCGGGACATGTTGAGCAATCAAAGGCGATCCTTTTCTCCGATTGGTCAAAACTTTTACCCTCTTCTGCGTTGGAGATAAAAAGATAGTCACCGATCCAACAAACATGGCGGACGGCGATATTTCACTTTCATGCGAAGAACAAGACTTATTTTATTGATTTGTGGGAGGCGCAACGCTGTTTGTGGGATCCCTCCAGCAAGGAGTACAATTTCCAAATCGCGAAGCGGCATTGCGGCAGCCATTTTGAACACCTTCGCAGACCTACTTATGCCAAACCAAGCGCTTCAATTAAGAAAGAAAACCATGGCGAACCTAGTTTGCTCAAGTTTGCCTAGGTTCATCCAACCTCAGTTAAGAAACAAGCCAAAAGATCGCCGATCTTCTCCGATCTAGGTTTGCCGATCAAAGGTTCATCCAATTAATAACGGGCTGAACTCACAAAAATTTTGCCGATCGACGAGAACTCCGAGTTTTGAGCCCCAAGATTGAAAAATACAAATTTTGGAGCTGCTCTTAAATCTACATTAAATTACATTAGACATCTTAACCTTTATAATATACCGACAAGCAAAAGAATTGCAACATTTTTTAAATCATCCGAAACACGGTGTTCCCGACGATTCAAAAATGGCGCGCTTTTGACCATTACGACACGTAACCCCAGAATAACTTACCACCAAGAGCTGCCAATCTATTCTGACACCCTTGAAAAAAACATTCAATTCACATACACTTGCCTGGACTCCATAGGATAGCCCAAAAGAGCACCTTTCGCCCAAGAAACATCCACAGTCAATCACAGCCAGCAGAAGGCACAGATTATATGAGCCCCTGCATCTGCAGCGTCTCATGTCAATCTGTTAATTGCAAATGGGCTGCATGTCAATGCAGATGGGCTGAATGTGTGCATGTTGTGTTTTTGTGAAAGGTCTTTACTAACCACAGCCAGCATTTAAAAAAATAAAGACACACAATCACAGAGGATAAATTATATTTATTTGGAACATTTTCTTACACAAGCATTCTCACAGAACATGATGTGAGCAACAAGCACAGCCGATTCACACTTGCTTCCCATCTTCCAACCATACATCCATGGCAATCTGCAAAACAAAACATACATTCTTAAAAGAATAGCTGTGCTGTCATACTATTTTGAAGCGTTCAGTCAAAAACATATTTAACAAATTCTATGAATAGATAAGTAAATGGTGAAACTACATAGATGAGTAATGTTCAAGTTCTTGATCATAATGTATAGGTTACTTCCCTTGTCACATGGAAAACAATGTTTGTTCACACTGGATTTCACTTTTCCCTGACAGAAACATTTATATGATTGCCCCTTCCACTGGAATGAACAAGACATTGGCAATCATACTGATATCTCACACCAATACAGTTCAGCCTCGGTAACACAAAGTATACCGCAGTATCAGATGTAACACACACAGGTACCTGGTTCACGTGGGAAAGCCCTGTGCGCAAAGCGTTCCCAGGCCGATGTCAGCCGTAGCTTTATATTTGAGAACAAGACAGATAATGCTTATGTCGGCCAGAGGACCTTTTGCTAACAAAGTGTGTGTTTTGGGGGGTTTTTTCTTCACAATTCAGCTCCACAATAATGCAATCACACTATATGGATCACAGGTACTACCAATACCATATACAGGGTCTGACCTCTAAAGCATGTAATTGTAAGACCATACTTACTGCACAACACACATGGACCCTGTAAGTATTTCCAGGACATTTCAGACGAAGATGCCAACCCACAGCAGGAGGAAGAGAACTCCAAATCCCATGAAGACAGACGCTACGAGTGACACCGACAGCTCTTTGTACAGATCTCTAGTAAATTTGGTTGAAGTCACCTCGTATCTTTAGTATGGTTAAGGTGAAGTACGGCAATATTACTAAAAATGGCAACATAACGAGGCAAGAGGCACAAAATTTGTATTTGTAATAATCTCTTGTGCAACCATGCTCGAGTTAACCAGCAATTCTCAGTATTTCACTGGATTTTGATTGCAAGGAAAGGAAAGTAGCATCCACAGAAGACACTGGTTGGCATTGACAGATATTGGTTTTAGAGCCCTGAGGCAGAGATACCAACCAAAATCACTATGTAGTATGAAGCTGCAATATTAATTTCTCTGTGTCTCTCCTGTGACACATCCCCCTCCCCCTCCTCCCCAAAATGCCTTCAGGCATGGGAATTGACCAAGTAAAAATCATCTGAAACTAGGGGAGTCCAGGACTTTCAACCTCAGGCCTCCATGAACATAGACCTTGCTTTCCAGGGGCCGAAAAATCTAACGGTGCGCGTCTGCCCTGCCCACCTAGGTTTACTGCGCAGCGCACTCAGTCACCCGTGCGGGTCACGGACACAGCCTGCCGTGTCATATCCTACCCGCGGAGTTAAACCGGTGCTATGCTCGTTTAGTGGGCAGATGTTCACATCTGCACGGGACATAGACGACCCCGCCCTCCACGAGTCGCCTGCTGCCTTGCAGGCCTGGCCGCTTGGCTGCGGAAAGGCTAAGGGAGGAAACCCCTGACATCAAAGCCCCCGTGTCTCCGGGGAAGGATTTTGAGCCAGAGACTAGGACAAGGACAGTCTGATATAAAACCTACGACCCGAGGACCTCGATGCCATCATCCCAGCTTGCTAGGCCATGGCAGATGAACCAAGGGTTTAAAGGGTGGGGCCAGTACTGCGCACACTGCACTCCACCAAAAAGCTCCACCGCGCAGGCTTTAGGAAACGTCCACGGACTCCTGCAGACGTCGTGGGCAACTCCTATAAAATCTTCGTTCGCGAAGTCAAGCCAAGAGATGCTCGTTTAGCTACCCACGGTTTTTTTTTCACGGAGACGCCTTTTTAATTTTGCAGATGATTTCTTCTTTTTTGCAGAATCCCGCGTTTTCGCGAACAATTCCCAAGCCTGGCCTTTCATTCTTTCGTCCCTTTCAAAATGTATCTGATCTGTCAAAAACATAGAAGTTTCCTTTAACGGAAAACCTGATAAATGGTATGTTGGTCAGAAAATACCTCTTCTTGAAAGCACTGTATGCTAAATTACATAACCAGCCTTCTCTTCATAATGATTGGACACTTGTTTGACATCGGAGTGCACAACATTCTTCTGAAATATCTCTGCAGAGAAAAAAAAATTCTGTATCACTTTAACAACAAATATCATTTAGTACGAATTGACCAAATACAAAATATTTTTAATGAACTCCTATGATTGTCAATTATATTGTACAGCAGAAAATGTTGGTGAAAAGACAAGAAGCCATTTTCATTACCCTACAGATTTTAATATGAAGACTTCGTGTATGCCTGTGCCATTCAGAGGTGCCTACCCCTCTTAGACCATTTTGTGTAATGGGTTGCTTAAAAATGTGTATTTTGTGTAATCATTTCAGCACAACACGCAACGAAAAAAATACACCACAGCAAGCAAATTAAAAATAAAGACATTTATCCACACTATTAGCTATTTTATTCACACAATATCCGGTATTGCTGTAGCAAGTTTGGGTTTGAAGTTGTGAATAGTAAGTATTTGCGGAAAAAATCTCTTTTTTGTAAAAATATGGTCATTTTGGACATCAAACTTTTCTTGAGCTCTTGTGACCCTTGACTTTCCGAGGGATCAACGAAATTAGTGTGCATATAAAGTTTTATCAGGTATCTTTGTACCAAGTTTGGGTTTGAAGTTATGAATAGTATTTGAGAAAAAAGAAATTATGTCCCAAAATGGCTATTTTTGATATATTTCCTGATCATCTGTGACCTTGACCTTTGTGAGAAACTGTCACTAAAATTGGCATGTTTAGAATGGTCTTGCCACAAAGTACTCTTGGGCCAAGTTTGAAGACTGTAGCTTTCAATAGTCTCCGAGAAAATGCCAACGTTAAAGTTTACTACGCACGATGGCGGACGGACGACCGCTGGCTCATAACACTCACTTTTTCTTCGCACGTGAGCCAAAAATGTCTTTCGTGCATGACAGATCGCTGTTACTTAAGATGACATGCATCAGTAACTAAAAAGGGCATCTGTTACTGCGACACGTTAGTGTCCATGCATTTCCAGTATGCCGATACACTGTAAGTCTACTACTTTGTCACCAACCGCAATGTTTACACCTGCCACTGTACTGTATATCCACAGTCTAGACAACATGTAATAAGCGGCATTGAACGATGTTGGATGGAAGTACCAGTGTTGTAAAGACAATGCACGTACTACACGTGTGACCAATGTGTGTCAGTGTCCACAGAGTCACCTACAGGTGCACCAAGGTGTAGCATCAGAGGAATGGAATATCAATTAGAACCTCCAAATTCAGCTTCAGAATCAAGCTGTACGTCATTGCCATTGTCAGTGCTTCAACCGTCGATCGCTCCAGCTGACAGACACTGCCAACACGTGGTTATGCTGCCACGCAGTAGGTGGGCACACGTGTCCCAATACATCAAAGCTATCTGCTTTTGAAACCATGTCTCCAAACACAAAATTTTATCACTTCACTGGCCATTTCGACCGTAATACGCAAGCTAGCGCCGCAAAGCTGACCGCATACAACGTACAAAAGTACGCACGCACTGTCAGGACCCTCACTGTAGTGTAAACATGATATGTCAGTGCGAAGTCACCACACGCACGGCGAGGCTCGCGTATCAAACACCTGACACCGCTCTAGCGGTTTTCCGGGCTGCACGGTATACGAGACCGCCAACCAGTACAGCAGTTTGCCGGGCCAAAAGGGTTAACGAAAAAGTGCTTTTGTCAGCTTTGGGATGTACTACTGCCTTGGCCCCAGCGGACTCCAAATGTCTTTGAATATCATACTTTTGTACGCACCACTGCAAGGAACACCAAAGTCCTTTCTGCACACGTTGCATGCATTTGTAGCAGTGGAGCCCCCTGCTATCGCTAGTTACTACCCGTGAGTCAGAGTTCAGTGTTTCAGTGCACGCTTGGCACGCTGTGTGCGAGTATTTTTGCTGCCTTGGCTAGACAGTGCCGGCGTAGCGGACCACACGCGCAAAGCTCAGTGACATAGTCTCTGGTTCCAGAGGCTGGGAGCCTATAAAGCGGCCGATCTTCAGTCCACAATTAGCCCCAATCCCCCCCCCCCCCCCCCCCCCCAACTCGTAAATTGCGTATTTTAGAGGAGCTGGTCGTACTCACGTAATTTGAGCCGAAAATGCGTAAAATTACGAGCTATCGCGTAAGGTAGGCACCTCTGGCCATTTCAGGTTTGAAAACCTGGAAAATTCACATGAAAATGGATCTTTCTTATACTGGGCTTAATATATCTGGGGCACATATAGGGATTTAAAATTGGTCATTTAATGACGAAATTCCGAAATTTAAAATTTTAATGGCTGTACAGCAAAAGTGACATATTGTTCCAAGTTTTTTATATATATATGTAAATCGTAGTAGATCAACTGTTACATTATTTTGTTCTATGATTGGTCTAGAAAAGTGGTTCTTTGAGGAGATATCTTCGAAAAACATTGTGTGCTCTGATGTCAAACGACACACATCTTTACTGGCTGCGGAGCACATAAAACTCCATGCTGAGCAGCATGTTCTTATAGTATATACGCTGTGGTGGTAAAGGGGATTTAAAATAAAAAAGCACCATCAAAGCATCATAGACACACAAACACATGCATTTACACACCATAAAAGATTTTTAGCCAGTAAAAAGGATACACAAAGAACCACGCCATGAAGAAAATGCCAATGCCTAGTAAGACCACTGTCAAGTGTGGAAACACCGCCGGGTTGATTGGACTGACATAGCGGTTCATAGATTCGATATCCATCTGAAAAAGACACAAAGATGATAATAACAGATCAAAAACAGACTATCTGCAGTACTTTCGCAAACCAATAACGTGTAAATTGCGATATTTTTTGCTTGTTGATACAATATTACAGTATTGACGACAAAGATGCTGCTGCTGTACTAGAAGTCTTGGGTTCTGTGTGGTTTTTGCGTCTCCATTGAATACGATAAGCAGCACTGCTGTGCACATTAGAGCGCAATATAAAATTTAAAAAAGGTAATCATTTTAAATCCCGAATTACACCAAGCTCTACAATTTACCTCAAGCAAATGCGATCGCAATGCAGAAGTGCGAGCGAAATACGTGTTTACAAAAGACCGGAAGTTCAATACGTGGCACTCCCACAGAGGCCGGCGCACACGAATCCAAAAATAATAAATCTGTGGTGTATTTCATGCTGTTTCAAGAAGGATACAAACTTGCATATACTTAGATTACGCATAAAATGGTACGGTTTTACCGGATTTATTACTGCATATTCAAACTGGTTATGATATTACCTTTGCTAAAAGCCGGAAAACGACGAAATATCATATGCGCATGCGTGCAAACGGCCTTTTCCACAGCAGTATCATGTAAAGTTCTAATAACGTTTGGAGACTAATGAGAAAGAGGCCAAAGGAGCCGAAGGTTCCATTTTTATTAAGAGGGGAACTAAAATGGATACGTATGTAAAGTTCCTATATATATAATCTTTAAAAATCACATTTGTTTAGCATATTAGCTTCTTTTTCTTTCTTTTTTTAAAAAACCATAAAGAATGTTATTTTATCGGCTGATTTCACTAGTCGGTCACCCCTTTTTCAACTTTTTTCTCGCATCGAATCTACGCGGCTGTGTTGTTTTCGCCGTCTGGGAGCGGTAAATATAACTACCGAGATCAATCGATTGGGGTAAGTCGGGCTTGAACGAAGCGGGGTACGCACAAAGGTTCGAAGTGTGATTACCGGACCCGTTTCAGTTAGCCTATCCAGGCGGCGCATGCCAGACGCGACACGGTTCCATTGTGTGGAGATACGTGTGAACGATCCGTCACAGGATAACGTCGACGGACGGCGCGATATCGTACTACCATGAAGTAACATTAGCGAGGGCTTGTCATCGCGTGTGTGATTGGCAGGTGCTCGCGCGCGCTATGCTGCTAAGGACGCTATGAAACTGACCAGGCGATTTGTAGAGTGAGGAGTGTGTGAAATCAGTGCTCAGTAGACCTGTGTAAGGGTCAGATACCGCTTCTACTTTCACAAGTTTGTATGGGGTTATGGCGCCGCAATGTTAAGTGCTTTATCTAGAGGCTACAGCTCCTGGGAATCCGGAGAGGTCGATCTCTTTGGCAAGCCAGAACACAGGGTAAAGTTCTTACTTTTTGTTTCTTTTTAATCCCTGTCAGGTTTACCGTGTCAGTTGTTTTCACTTGCCACTGCGAAAAGGACATTGGGCCGATGTCGGCCGCAGACGGCCGTTCGCAGTGGCCGTTGGCGCATTGGATTATTGTTTGTTGTCTGTGGGATTTTCGTTTGTTGTTGATGGGGTACTTTTTGTGATGGTTATTAGTCTTCTTTTTTTGTTTTGTTTGTTTGTTTAGGTATATCATGTTAAATGAAAAGAAAAGAGGAGACTGGTTTAAATGTTGTCTTTATTTATTTGTTGTTTTATTTATTTGTTGTTTTTATTTTGTTTATTGTTTTTGTTTTTTGTGGGGGTTTTTTTTTGTTTGTTTGTTTTTAATTTTTTTTTTTCCTTTTTTCTTGGGGGGGGGGGGGGAGAGGGGGGGGGGCATTTGGACTGGGTCCGGAGCCAGGGTAAAGACAGAATTACTCAAATGATTAAAAGTGACACTGGTGTTAGTTTGGGTTGTGACATTTAAACATTATTCATTTAAACAGTAATTACAAATTTTGGGGAAGCTTTTCCGAAGCCAGATTTTTGTGACCAGCATTCTGTGGTTTCGTTGGACTGCTTTTTTTTGTTGTTGCTTTTTTGTGGGGGAGGCAGGGGGGTGGGGGGGGTTATACTGATGAAAATAAAAGAAATCCTCAAACTCAAAGTATTTATAATATGCTGCATATGTGTGCTTAAGTTTGTAAGCAATTGGCAAATTGTGGTATTACTCCGTTAAATATACTCCGTGACTCACTTTGCTGTAGATCAGTTCATACTGGGCAGGTCAGTGTGTGGATTATCATGGATTGAAAAGTTAACACCATCACCATGGTCATTCACTCACTGTGTCCAATTGGGCCACTGGCATTATATAATCCATGCTAAACAACATATTAACTCATTCAGCCCAACACACGTATTTCCCAAATTTTTTAGGTGTCATCTAACGACTATGCACCTGTTGCAGGAGATGGATTGACCATGATAATTTAAGGGTAGTGCCAGATTAGCTTGGCGCCAACAGGCGCCAAGCTAATCTGGCACTAGCCTTGAATTATCATGGTCGATCTATCTCCTGGTGTAGTGCACAAAGGCTGAAGGGGTTAAGAAGTCTCATGTTCAGAGCTTTTCAAGTGTACTTTGGCCTTGCCGTGATTGTATCTTTTAACCTTTTCACTACTGATATTGAGCAAACAACTTATTATATAAATCTCTGAAAGAGACATAGATGGCCCTCGAGATTTAAAGTGATTTGCTCATGAGCCCCCCACAGTTGCAGAAGCTCATGAGCAGCAGATCACTTTATATCAGTGAAATTTATGAAAACAACCATATTAGTAATTGGGTCCTACTCTTCATAGTCATGCATATTTTGTCATTCACAATTAACCCATTTATCCCCATGGCCACATTTCCCAGACTTTGGAAGTGTCACCTATTGCCTATGTGCCAGTTTCAGAAGATGGATCAATCAGACAGTTCCAGGGTACTGCCAGGTTAGCTTAGCGTCTGATGGTGCCAGGCTAACCTGGCTCTACCCTTGAATTATCTGACCGATCCATCTCCTGCTGTAGTGTGTTGGGGCTGTATGCGTCAATAAGTTTAAATACATAAGTGTAATGGTTACTTTTGGCATTTAACCCTTATCATTTGGAATACATCAGTGTGTGAAATACCTTTGACTCAAATAGTTCAAGGGTAGTGCCAGAATAGCTTGGCACCTCTAGGCGCCAAGCTATTCTGGCACCACCCTTGAACTAAAGCCATTGGTTTATATCCTTATCTGCAAGTACTATATAATGTAGCTTGCAATTGGCAGAAGCTTTTAGCCTCAGTATGATATGTTGGTTGTTTTAAAAAAAGTGTGTGTTCCATCTAAATTGCGAACATGTATGTACCACGTGTATTAGGTTCTGCCCGAGGTTGGACCAAGTGAACACCACAAGCATGGAGTCACTGTCACCCCGCGCAGCCCATGGAGAGGGATACACACTGCCCCGGCCCCTCCCTCCTCAGCTCACCCGAAGGACAACGGATCCCTGGATCTGCCTAAGACCTACTTGACCAGAAAAGGGGCACTCCTCTTGTTCACGGCAGTCGACGGTCCGCCAGAGAAGGACCACGTGAGACCACGGAAGCAGAGAAAACGGAAACAGCAGGAGCTGATTGATTTGAGTCTCAAGCTGGGGACTCTGGAGAGACTGTCTTTGTCGGTGCTACAGTATGGTGATACGGTGTGTAGCACTCACTTTCACAATTTGAAGATAATAAATTAATACAAATTACAATTAATCCGTTGGCTGTCGGTAGTGCTTTTTGTTGCGATGTTTTCTACAGGAATCATCATGACAAAAAGCACTACCAACAGCCAAAGGGTTACTTTGATTCATAAGTTTAAGTGGAGGATCATGTGCATGTGTTGAATGTCAACCCTACATCAACTAAGACATTTAGGGGGTATGTTATTGAGTTAACTGCAGACTGACTGTCTGTAGTCTCTCGCTCTCTCTCTCTCTCTCTGTCTATTGCGCCGAACATGCTTCAACATGAGCTGTAAAAAAAACCTCTCAGTTCCTTAAATTCATTAAAAGAATGCGTAAGTAGACACTTTCTTTTCTTACATCAGTTCTTTAAATACTTGCTGTTTTCTGTTTTATTCATGAGGGATGAGCTGGAGGACAAGTCATTTATGTTGAAGTTTTTATCCAGAAATAATTTTAAAAAAGTATCAAAGTTTCTATCTGAGAGAGAAGCTCTGAAACCTTTTTTCAACACTCTCTCCGTATCTCTGAAAAGCAAGCACTGTAAGTCTATCATCCTGTCAATGTATCTGACCATTTGCTTGGATTTGAGAAACTTGTGACAATCACTATTAAACATAATTTGTTTTTTAAATGCCTGTGTTGGAAGCTGTTAAACACAAAGCGCCTGGCAAAACGATCTCGCTAATTCTTTTCCATTCACCGCAGGTCCTGTGGTTCCAAACAGCCAACTCACTAAGCCTTTATTACCTTTTATTGAACGATTGAACAAAACCCACAAAATAACTTGAGCCTGTTACAAGCCATCAGCACGCGTCAAATTACATTGGGTGAACCGTGTTTGCGGCAAAAGAAAAGCCAACTATAGCTTGTAATAAGTTACTGTGTACACATCAAGTTAGGCAATAATTGAGTAAGTCCTCCCATTTCCATTGCCCCTGTCGCCAGTGAGTAATGGGTCAAACGCTGATAGCTTGCGGATGTCTGGGATGCGCCAGGCTTTCCAGCGCGCGAAAGGCCATCGGCCGGACCGACATCAGCCGCCGTTGGCCCGCGCACGGCCTTTTGCGGGCCAACGGCGGCTGTCGGTCGGAGACGTTTTCACGCACCGGGGTGGTTGACATCGGACTGACACACTGTGTCTATTGGGTTATCATGAAGATTCACCTAAATCCTTACAGCTTTTATCGATGCTTGTCCTGTCTGGTCACAGGTTTAACAGACGTACAGCTCTTAACATAACACACACACACAAGCACACACACACACACACACACACACACACACCACACACACACACACACACACACACACGCGCGCAGAGAAAAGTAATGGATTGAGCAACTATGAAAGCTCAAGGGTAGTGCCAGATTAGCGTGTTGCGTTTAGGCACTACCCTTGAATAATCAGCTAATCCGTTATTAGAGTGTAACAGTAAAGTGTTGATCATACAACTTCCCGTGCGTAATGCCCCGCCCCCCCCCCCACCCCTCCCGTTACCTCCCCACCCACCCCCCACCCCCATACCTTCCGACAAGTGACAGTTACTTCGGCATATTGAAGTTGATCACTAAACCGAAAGAAGAAGAAAAAGATGTAGTTCTGTAACAGGTGGTTTGCAGGCAGCAGTAAATTGATCAACTAATGATAGTTCTATGAGAGTGCCAGATTAGCTTTGTGGGCCTGGGGCACAAAACTAAACCAGCTGACTGCGCTTAGACTGTCATGATTGATCAGTCTTCAGAAACTAGTACTTGCCAGCCTTCATAATAGGACCCCATCCAAGATATTGAAAATGTGATTGTTCAGGTAGGTGACTTACATGTTGGCATTTGTCAATGTACTGGAAAAGAACTGAGGTGATCTCTAGACCAGCTGATCCAAAGACTGCTGGAAACACGCAGGCATATGGCGGAACAAATGACTCCTCAATTTGCGGGAAACCTGGAACGGAAATTGGCTAGAAAAGAGCCAAACATTTGCATGAACCCCATCTGGGGCTCATGAGGATCGGTGCGTCTTTCAGAAGGAATGTTTTGGTTCAGTAACTTCACTATGGCCGTGCAACCGTCTGATTGCTAGAAAGCCAGGTGAGATCCAATGATCCGTGGCACATTCACAGCCAGAAGAAAATGACACACAATGAACTGCCTTCAACGCACTAGCTCTAGAAAGTGCCAGACTAATCTGGCACTACCCTATGAGCTAAGATGGTCTCATCCACTACGTCCCATTCCCCAAGATTCAAGGGTAGTGCCAGATTAGCTTGGCGCCTGGAAAGGTGCCAAGCTAATCTGGCACTACCCTTGGGCCAACATGACCGATCCGCGCTTGCAGTTGGCGCAGTACAGGAATCAGGAGAGTGAAATCCAATATTCCGTTACACGGCGAGAGAATACCATTATGCCGAACCACCCTTGCTTTTGGCGACTGTGACTTGTAATAAACAGCTTCTCCCAGCCAGACCTTGCGTTTTGCGCATGTTAATTTTCGATCTGGGGGAAAGAAGACGGCGAGGTTAAAAAAAAATTGCGTTAGCAACGGTATCGCTTACATAAACAGTCGCACTATATATTTTTTTCTCACAGGTGTATTGAATTAAGAGAGAAGTCACCTGTAAATACTGTTTGTTTGTTTGTTTGTTTTACCAAAGTTTGTTTGTTTGTTTTGCAAAACGCAGACCAAAATAATATTGTCTTTTGGCTGAATATCCAACACAGAATAAATGTAAAAAAATACCCAACTTCCTAATACCGAATGACATTTTTCAGCATTTTAACAGACTTAGCAGTCATTTTTGGGGTTTTGTTTTTGTATGCTGTCTCTCTCTCTCTCTCTCTCTCTCTCTCTCTCTCTCTCTCTCTCTCTCTCTCTCTCTCTCTCTCTCTCTCTCTCTCTCTCTCTCTCTCTCTCTCTCTCTCTCTCTTCTCTCTCTCTCTCGTTTACGTGCGTGCGTGCGAGCCTTTGATGAAATGTCCGTGTCTAAGTGAAATGAATAATGTCTGGGAATACGGATTTATTTTTTCCTTTGAACTCTAAAGTATTGTTATATTCTTCTGTATGCATGCTAACAGTAATGCTGAAATGCCTTCCCCCCCCCCCCCCCCCCCCCCATTTTATCTTTCTTTTGGAATACGTTGTGTGCGTTTTTAATTACTTTAGAATATACGTGCACGTGCCCATTTTTGATATTTTGAGTAATTCGTAGTTTAGTTGTAGCAACGGCAAGTTTGAAAATTGGCTTTGTGACCAAATGCTTTAAAGTAAAGGTTCATTGTTCTCTCTCTCTCTCTCTCTCTCTCTCTCTCTCTCTCTCTCTCTCTCTCTCTCTCCGGCTCTCTCTCTCTCTCTCTCTCTCTCTCTCTCTCTCTCTCTCTCTCTCTCTCTCTCTCTCTCTCTCTCTCTCTGTTGGATGGGGGGGGGGGGGGGGTATAGGAGTCAGTAGAAGAATACAGAATCATTGCTTTTTTCAGGACTTTTTAAATAAAAATAAGACCTCCATTCTTAATAAAGTTCAGTTTAGCCCAAAATAAGGACTACAGCGGTTAAAGAAGTACTTCTTCTTATAATTCCGTCCCTGTTCTCCTAACCTTAGTAGTTATCTATGAAACAATGTAGAAAAAATATGACTTCTCAGCTTCAAAACCTTTCTTGCAGAATTTTGACCGCGAGACTGGCAGCGTGACAGACAAGGAAAACAAATGGTTCCTGAAGTTTTTACACCAACTCAGTCCCCGGCCTGACGTGGATGACAGAGCGAGAGAAGCGGCTGACCCGCTGACTGACCGGCACGCGCAGCCCGGTGGCGATCTTAGAGTATACCTGCAGGATCTCAAACAGCGCGCTAGGTAAGTCAGCTAATCAGACTTAACCCTTTCGCTGTCGGTAGTGGTTGTGGTCGCGGTCATTCCTGCACCGCTACCGACAGCCAAAGTGTTCACCGCTGCTGCCCGTCGTATGAACGCCAAATAGCGAGTAGAAGCTTCTAGGAGAAAACTATCCAAGCCGAGGAGAAGAACACCACCACCACCACCACCCCCCCCCCCCCCCCAAAAAAAAAAAAAAAAAAAAAAACACCCACAAACAAACACAAAAAAAACCACCTTATTTTTAAGTTTGAGGCCTGTTGACAAGTTTCAGATTTTTTCGAGAACTGTACACCCGAGTACAACTACAAGTGCTTTTCTTAGAGCCGTACACGTTGCATTTTAATGCAAAGGTTTCGGAGAGCTTTTACTGAATTGTTTGTTACATCATTGAATGTCTTCATAAGAGAAAGGTTGATATATGTTATTGCTATGTTGTTTTCAACAGGTTTCAATTTTAAAATAATAAAATAAGCGTCAGCCATTGTTTTTGTTGTTGTTGCTTGGTGTTTTTTTTTTATTGTTGTTGCTTGTTTTTTTGTTGTTGTTTTTTAGGTGTTTTTTTTTTGTTTGTTTTTTTTAGTTTTGCTTGGCAAGTTTTCTGTAGAACCGCCTACTCGTTTTTGCGTATACCTCAGTGGGAAAGTGTAGGGGTGCAACCATACACGAACTTGAATCCGTGAATGATACCAGACGGTAATCTGAGAATGTTTTGCACTGAACGGAACATAACGAGGAATACCGTAGTGCAAGAGGCATAGATCCTCATGAGCCCCCGCAGTTGCGGGGGCTCATGATGATCTATGCCTCTTGCTGGCATCATTCTGTATTCATATTCCGTCGGCGGCTGGGGCTGTTTGGCGTTGAAAGAAGAAAGATACGAGCATGCTCAGCGATTTTCACGGATTTTCTGCGCACAACAAGTATCCATTCATCACCAGGATCTGAAAAACCCAATCTACGTCCACCCTCGGTTCAGCGGTTAACCCTTTTAGCCCCGCGGCCGCTTTAACCAAATTTCGAAGGTGTCACCTAACGACTATGTACCAGTCGCAGGAGATGGATCGACCATGATAATTCAAGGGTAATACCAGATTAGCTTGGTGTATCAGGCGCGAAGCTAATCTGGCATTTCCCTTGAATTATCATGGCCTATCCATCTCCTCCGTAGGGCGTTAGGGCTAAATGGGTTAAACAGCTTAACACAATAACGGGTGATTTGATCTGCACTCTAGGCCGACGGAGGCAAAGTTGATTGTGTCCAGCATCTAAGTCAGCCATCGTGCCTGGTTGCCCCTAGCTGCAAGTTCACACCAGCGACCGGCTGTCCCTTTTCAAGGGGCGTGGATTCTCATGGACCCCATAAGCCGGTAGGAAGCTCTATTAGATTCATTGGCTTTTGGCCTGCAGATCTATGCGGCGGCTGTCAACAGTCGGTATCTGTGATCCTCAGATAGAAAATCAAATCTGCCCCATGAAGTAAAGAGACGTAAGTCCATGTTCGTGACAAGCGAGATTTTCATCGAGTTACAATGACAATCTGGCTTTTCACAAAATGTGATTGCTTCCTTTTGCCTTCACAGGGCGGGCCGATCTTTGTCCTTGTACATTGATGGTGGATCAGCCAGACGGCGGGCGAGCACCCTTCATCTGCGAATGGAATTCATTCTGAAGAGCCCGTTGCATGCAGCCTACAGAGGCTCGTGCGGCTGCATCTGACTTTTTGCAGGAGAAAAGCCCATTCCCATTTTCATCTATGATCAGTCCTCATGTAGATGTGATGAACGTGACTTTCTGCCCTCGGCCCATGCAGAGCCATTCCAGAGGCTCAATCCCCTTTATCATCAAAAGGAATCCCAGTGCGCTGTTTTGTCAGATTATGTAGCAATGCCCGCCATCGAGTTCTGGTCAGTTACTTAGGACAATTGTAAAGTTTGCAGATAAAGTGTGCCGGTCCTTGATTTCGAACCTTACGGCTTACAGCCGTAATGTTCGAAATCACAGACTAGCACACAGTGTCTGCCAGCTCCAGAAGCGGTGGTCCATCGCGTGCAGTTTGGTCATCGTTGCCCGTGGATTCGATCGGCCAAACTGCTATGCGTGATTCATTGATTGCGGTTCATTTGGCATGCCGATAGCTTCTTGGACTGTCAAATATTCATGCCCACTCCTCCGAACAGTCCTTCCTCCGTCGGCAAAGACACATAGATTCTCCTGAGCCTGTGTATTGTACTTCGCTCCAGGCGCCCCGCACCAATAGCTGCGCAAGTGTCGACACTTCCGCAGCTATTGATGCGGGGCGCCTTGTATGAGATATATATGCAGGTCGTTGCTTGTTATATAAACTGGACCTGTTTGCGTTATGAAGATCTTTGCGTTTCATACGGGGAGTCAGATATCCATGTTCATGTCCCTTCTCTCAAAGTCCATGCGTCTCAGTACAGAAGGTATAGACTTTCGTGAGCTCATGAGGATCGGCGATTCTCGCTTTGGTTGTGTTGATCCACTGACCTTTGCTTCACGGACGGGAAGATATGGGGAGGTTTGGGACAGGCTTCTTATCGCCACTTTGACCGGTCATGGCGCCTTTAGCCGGAATCAATGATACGCGATGTATCACGTACCGTAGTTGATCGACCGCAAAGTGGAGGCGGACCTTTTGCGTAATATCAGAAGTGCAGGGTCAGCGCATCCTAGAGCACAGTCTGCATATCTGAGTTGTTGCTGAACCTTCTTCTGTAGTGAAATCTCCTTCGTGCCGAGAAAAACTGTGTGTTTATTTATTTATTTTTGTTGTTATTATTATTATTTTATTTTAATTTGCGTTCTTTGAGTTTTTACATGAACATCTTCACCGTACAGTACCTTTTTACAATGGGGTAAGCAGATTTCCAAAGGAAACATGACCTCAGTTTACTTGTTCGTGCACGCTAGTGACCCATTTGGAACTTTGTTTTGGATAAACTGAGTTTTCAGCATCAGATTCCGACGATGAAATTATATTTAACCATTTTAGCCCCACGGTTGCTTTTTTGGAAGTATTACTATGTACCAGTTGCAGAAGGTGAATTGACCATGATAATTCAAGGGTAGTGCCAGATTAGCTTGGCGCCTTCAGGCGCCAAGCTAATCTGGCACTGCCCTTGGATTATCATGGTCAGTCAGTCTCCTGCTGTAGGATGTTGGAGCTAAATGGGTTAACCGCCATACTGGTCCTGAAAACCAGTCCAGTTTATGAAGTATGCGATTCCGGACGCCAGGGTATAAAGTGGCGTTTCTCCAGTGGTATCTTATCGCGGTTTCTGATAGACGGCCATTTGCCGACTATTAGCACACAGCAGCGATGTTGATAAACGCGGTATCGCCGCGCAGAGCCGTCACTGTTCACACCTTGCATTGAAACAACTCTGACACCAGTGATATGTTGAATATAGCCGGGGAGGAGGGGGGGGGGGCGGATTAACTCATTCGAGATGTGCCCGCATCCGGATACGCGGCAGCTGTGGGGACGCATATAAACCTGTACACCTTACACAATATGTGGAAATGGTTGGCTGAAGTAATCCACGTCAGTCCTGGGGACACTTTTAATTGTGGCCTTGTCGTTGTTCTTCGTGACAGCTTACATATCATGATTCACGCTTAACCCATTTAGCTCGGGATCCTGCAGCAGGAGATGGATTGATCATGATAATTCAAGGGTAGTGCCAGATGAACTTGGCGCCTGGAAGGCGCCAAGCTCATCTGGCACTACCCTTGAATTATCATGGTCAAACCACCTCCTGCCATAGGTTTCAGGTGACAACTCCAAAATTTGGGAAATGGGGCCTTGGGATATAGAGGGTTAACACCTTAATGGCAGTGTGTTCTTAATGAATCACGAAAAAAACAGTTTGTACGTTTATCGCATCAGTATCACGATTTTGTCGCGGCACCCCCCCCCCCCCCCCCCATCTCCTTCCGCCCTCTCCTACAGGGACACCTCCCTCGCGGCGCCCCCTCTCCATCCCCCCCCCCCCACACACACACACACACACACACACACACACACACACACACACACACACACACACTCACTCCCAAGGCCCCCGCCCCCACCACCACCCCGAATACCTTGGTTCGCATTGTCCGCGTGTCCCGGTGTTTTCGTGTCTTCGCTTTGTCAGTATTCCCATCTATCGTCAAATGAATGCTTTATTGTCTGTATATAATTATACCACGGAGAGAAAGGAGTGCCGGCAGTGCTGTTTTGCCATTAGCACAACTTTAAAAGCACAGTCCTCTCAGCGTTCGAGGATAGAGCAGATTTACGACGGGCATACTTGCCGCGGGCGTTTAGTGCCGCTAATGCCACTTGATCCTGTTCTGTGGGAGATTTACAGCCACTCGGTACTGCTGGCTGTTCCATCTGATTGCAAGGTGTACACTGACGCAGTCTTTGTATTCTCTAGGGGCCAGTTTCATGAGTCAGCTTAAATCTTGCGCAAGCCACTGAGCAAGGTGCTTCTGTAGAAGAGCACCTTGCTTCGTGGCTTGCGCAGGATTCAAACTCGCTCTTGCAAACTGAGACCTGCAGAGACAAAACCCGTCTGTGAAAGGCGTGCGGATTTTCATGACCCATCAGAAAATTTGTGTCATTGAAATTGGGGCTAGTACTAGGTGTAAATCTCCATGAGCCCCGCAAGCGGGGGCTCATGAAGATTTACACCTATTACTGGCGCCAAGCGGGGGCTCATGAAGCCCTCTGCCTTCTTCTAGGGCCGGGTTGTCGGTCGTTCAGCCAGCATTTGGACAGCCAGTGAAGGCTTTTAATGAACTATCACAATTGTTGCTGGTCTGTTTATGACGCCGAACGCTTTAAAGGGTTTCGGTTTGTAGACTACGGACACTGAACAGTGGATAGTATTAGGAGTCACATGTCCATATAGTAATTATACGGCGAAGAAAAAGTTAATCAGGGTTTAACATATCTAGTCCACCATGAAGCTTATTTCCAAAGACTGTAAAGTGTCTTAACTCATTGCGCCCGAGGTTCGAAATACCCACATTTTGGAGTTATCCTCTAAAGACTGCATTACATTTCAGGAGACAGATCGACATGATCATGATAGTTCAAGGGCGGTGGCAGAATAGCTTGGCGCCTACGATGGGGTGCTGATAAGTTCCTGGCTTTGACCAGAAAGAAGAGAGCCAGAGTTATGAAATAACGCATTTATTTAACATATTCCCCCTTTAGACTGATGCACTTGGTACAGCGTAGTTGCAGTTTTTCTAGACCGTTCAAATAATAGACCGTTGGTTGAGCCTAAAACCAGCTGTCAGCAGCATGCGAGATGTCAGAAATGTCCTCAAAACGTTGCCCCTTCAGGTGTTTCTTTGAATTCGAGAACAGATACTAGTCCGAAGGGGCCAGGTCAGGTGAGTAGGAGGTATGGTGGACCAATTGGAAACCCAAGGTGTTCAGTTTGGCAGCCACAACGTTGGACGTGTGCGCAGGTGCATTGTCCTGCGCTGCAAGAAAAGGACCCCTTTGGTCAACTTTCCACGTCGTTTCGTCTTAATTGCCTCTTTCAGCTGGTCCAGGAGGTTTGCATAATACTGTCCGGTGATACTAGAGCCCTGTGGTAGGTAGTCCACCAACAGAATACCGTCCTTGTCCCATTAAACGGACGCCATGACTTTTTTGGCCGATTTCTGGGTGAGGAACTTTTTCACCCGCGGGGACCCACTGTGGCGCCATTCCTTTGTTCCTTGGTTGCAGGATCATAGATGTGAAGCCAGGTTTCATCCTCAGTATCTAATCTAGCCAAAAAGACGTGCCGGTGCAGCTTCAAAATGGGCCAAAACGGCTTTGGGTGCATCAACTCGTTCCTTCCTCTGATCACTGTTCAAACATTTCGGCACCCACTTCGCTGAAAGCTTGCGCGTGTCTAGGATAGTGAAGATAACAAACCCAACACGCTCCCGTGAGATGTCCAGTATCTGGGCTATCTTTTTTTGCGGATATTCGCCGGTCCTCAATAATCAGCTCATGGAGAGCATCGCAGGTTGCCGGGTCAGTTGAGGTTGGGGGACGCCCACTGCGAGGCTCATCTTCAACGGTAAAATGCCCAGTCAACGAGATATCCAGGTTTTTGACAGTGCTGTAGGAAGGACACTTCTTCCCCAGTGTTTGTGACATCTCAGTGTGAATGTCCTTTGCGGACTTTTTCTGGAGAAACAAAAACTTCATGACGGCCGTAAAGGCCCCGCCACACTTGCCGGTTGTGCCCCGATTTTGAAGCCGATTCCGATCCGATTGCGATCGGATGACGTCATAATCCAATCCGATCGCAATCGGCTGGGAATCGGGTGTTTAGAAACTGCTCTATTTTTCTGATCCGAATCGGCCCCGATTGTAAGCTTCAACCAATCAGAGCGCGTCTCGCAAAGCACGTCGTTTCAGTTTGCAAATGGCGGAAGATCAGTCAACCACCTTCGCTGCCGATGTTTCGCCCGCCTCAGTCTTCCCGAATATGATGCAAAACTGCTGATAATGCAAGCACATCATCATCACTGTCCAAACTAGCAGCCATTTCGCTGAACAGGTACGACCTTGATCTTCGATTCAAACCGGTCGGCTAAATAAAGTCGGGGAATGTGTGGCAGTGCACACGTTTTTGCAGTCCGGTCCGATCACACTCCGATTCGAAACTGCTCAAGAATCGGCCTCAAAATCGGGCATGTGTGGCGGGGCCTTAACTCCAACGACGTGAAACTTGCTTGTGCCTCTGCCATCACAGATTCTATCTAAAAAAGACACAATTGTTGGAATCGCAAACACCTGATATTTGCACAGTTACATACTAGGATATTATTTTTTAATGGCGGCTCCAGGGGTAGGAGGGCGAACAGAAGTATGAACAGAGCCGCTTGGGAAAATATATGTGTCCATGCTTGTTATCGTCTGCTTTATGTCAGTTGTGTTGATTCGTCATCCTCTCTTTATTGAACATATTTCTGTCGGGTGAAGAAATAAACTGACGATACAGTTGAAATATGTCGGTGTGCCGTGAGACAAACTTATGTCTGTTATCAGCCGAGTGGCCTCGGTGAGCCCAACAGACATTAAATCTCCATAAAGGAAAGGCACACAACACCCTCTTACATTAGCTGATCCGTTTTGAATGGGGGCATTGAACGAATTAATAAAAGCCGGCGGGTAGGCCCTTTTCACGTTTCTTTAGGGATCTTCAATAACTTTAACTCCTAAACTCCCAGAACTAAATGACTTCCATTTTGTAAAATGGAAGTCATTTAGTTCTGGGAGTTTAAGAGTTAATGTGGTAGATTCCATAACATATTAAACTGCGCAGCACCACCACGAATATTCAATAGCCCGAGTGTACAAATACTAGTACAATGCTGTGGTGGGTTTTCAGCTGTTCAGTTCAGTACCGTCCTTTGGTGATTCATATGATTGCAAAGTGTTGGTTGTTTAATTTAGCCAGCATGTAGTTATTTGGGGAGCCGCGTGTTAAGTGGAGAAGTTAAGGAGAATAGCACAAAATGTGGTTGCCATAATTGAAAACAGAATCGGTCCGCTGCCTATGAGAGTTAGAACTTATAATATTGACGTTTTGTTTATGATCATGAAGTGCGTAAAGCGCGGAGGGGGTGGGGGTCCAACGTTTTGTTGGGGACCTTCCTCCAGACCCAGATGCCAGACCTTGTTTCCTCACGGACGAGGGGGGGATGGGGGGAGTATTTGCGCCAAGCGCGTGTGTTGACCTGTTACACCTTCTCCTCGCCCCCACCACCACACGCCCCGCACCCCACTGCCACCACCCTACCCAAATCCGGAACCCCTGCAACCGCCCCCCTGCCTGGAACCGCCCCTGTTGTATGTGTGTTTGTGCAGTGTGAGCTTGTGGTATCTGTCATTTCACTTGTAACTTTTATTGCAACCTTTTACTTTCCATACATTATATTCTTTTGTTCTTTGGTGTTTGGTTTTGTAAAGCGCTTAGAACATTATTGATTTTGAAGTTAAGCGCTATATAAATTCATTTGATATTTATTTATTATTAAAGACGTAATTGACAGGCACGCTTCGCGTAAAATTGTATTCATACCGCGTACTGCCGGTTTTATGAACCTATTCAGAACATCATTAATTTGGAGGTTACGCTCTGTATACAATTGACATTATAATTAATTATTATTAGAGGTAATTGACAGGCATCCTTTGCGTTAGATTTAATTCTTACGTGCTGGCTTGTTTTATGGACACATTTCTAGGTCAACATTCGAAAAGTTTGAAGTAGTCTTTTGCAGACGACATTACAGTTTAGGAGACAGACTGACCATGACATTTCAAGGGTGGTGTCAGAATAGCTTGGCGCCTCTAGGCGCCAAGCTATTCTGACACCACCCTTAAACTATTATGGCCGATGGCATATTTTTACAGCGGTCAGGGTTGATCGGATCAGAGAATACAAACCGTATATGCCAGTACTGATCAGATGATATAACTTTAAAATATCTTTATATTTGTTTGTATCAAACTGAGTGTTCAAGTCAGATCATTGTCATTGACGACGGATCGTTAATGGAACGATATTTCACAAGAACGTCACGCATCAGCCAGTCTTGTTCCAAATTGTCCATAAAGACTGTAATTAGGCATTTCTTTTGTCGAGTTTGCAATCATATTGCGATTGATTACCATGTCGTTTGCAGCGTGTATTGTTAGAATCGTCAACCATATCTTGCCTTTATGTATAAATTTGTAACAAAGAGTCCGAACTGCTGATCCCGCTCTGTAATGTTTATTGTCATGGGCCAGTGAAATGCGTTAAAACTAAAACAAACCTTACGGCAAAGTTTACGTTAAATTGCAGTTCAGCCCTAAACATACAAGCAACACTCATTCCACGCCTAGGATTCACTCTTGATGACTGACAAGGGTGGGTAAACTGATCAGTTAATCGGCTCCAACGCAGACCCAAAAAATGGTATTCGGTCTGCACAACGTTAGTGCAGGGGCGCGCCGGGCCAAGTTCGTTATTTTGGTTTAAGCTGTGCAGTGCCGAGAAAACTTGAACACCACCCAACTGCAAGAGGTATAGATCCTCATGAGCCCCCGCAGTTGCGGGGGCTCATGAGGATCTATGCCTCTTGCTGACACTGCTTCTAGAGTTGTTGTGTTTGGGTTTTTTTGTTGTTGTTTGTTTGTTTGTTTGTTTGTTTGTTTTGCATTGAATTAAAGAAGATGGCGGGAACACAGTCTGTGTTAACTGGCACTGAACAGGTTAACACCGAGCCCCAGGCGATTGACTCTTAACTCCCAGAAATAAGTGACTTCCATTCTGTCGAAATAATGGAAGTTGTTTAGTTCTGGCAGTTTAAGAGTTAAGGCAATCTCAAGGTGAGTTGCATCACTGAAACCACGCACTGATCAACTGGCCAGAATGCTAGAGGACTGAGGTTCCCTGTGAAGTTTTAAACGATGAATAAATACGTCACTTCCCTTATGTAGTGCAGGAAAAAGAAAGCCTCCTGCTGAGATTGTATAGATAGTGCAGGAAAAAGAGAGCCACCTGCCGAGATCGGTTAGAAAGTGCAGGAAAAAGAGAGCCACCGGCTGAGATCGGTTAGATAGTGCAGGAAAAAGAGAGCCACCTGCTGAGATCGATTAGATAGTGCAGGAAAAAGAGAGCCACCTGCTGTGATCGATTAGATAGTGCAGGAAAAAGAGAACCACCTGCTGAGATCGATTAGATAGTGGAGGAAAAAGAGAACCACCAGCGGATTGGTTAGATAGTGCAGGAAAAAGAGAGCCACCGGCTGAGATCGGTTAGATAGTGCAGGAAAAAGAGAGCCACATGCAGAGAGTGTTTCACTGCCTTCTCTTTTTTTTCTTTTTTTTTTTTTTTCGTAATTTGAAGCAATTTACATCTTCCATGATTTACAATTTACATTTACATGATTCCCCTTGGTTTGAGTACTGACAATTTACATCTTGTAATTATATTATTCGCAATTAATGATTGGTGGGGGAAAAAAAGCCTCGCTTTGATTCCCATGTCATTATGCATGCAAGGTGAAGTTTCCCAAAGGTCGCATTTTGCGTTTTCTGGTGTACATATGTGGGATGATTGCGCCGCCGTCTGCGCAGCGCTAGGGTGAGCATGACACCACCATTTGGCCCGTGTTTTGGTTATCACTATAACAACACTCCCTCCACCGCACGTCTTTTCTCTCCCCACCCGTGTACCTCTTGCTTTGCTCGCTGTGTGCATGATATCTCCTTCACTTCCAGTAATGTCGTAGGGTAGTGCCTAATTCGTGCAGCACCGTTGCACAAGGGTAGTGCTTGATTAGCTTGGCGCCTTCCAGGCGCCAATTTAATCAGGCACTACCCTTGAGCTAGCGCGGCCGATCATGGTGGACGTAGTGCTTTGCTTGGCGAAGCCGAGTCTTTTCGTTGTGAGCCGTTTGCAGGCTGTGAGCTTTACAGGGCCTGTATCATAACGTTTGACAGTGCATTTGCTGATTTCACGCCAGCGCAAGCTTTGGTGGATTTGTGTTGAGATAAAATAATCCGTATACGGAAAAGTTTACGATATTGATAAGGTTATGAGAGGGGCTCTTAGTGAGGGTGAGGGAATGGGGAGGGGAGGGGGTGGAGTGGGGATAAGAGGTACTTCTTCTGGCCAATTGCACCCCCGGATCGGCTCGTGAGTGCGTGGAAAGTTTGTTTTGCATCCAGACTGTACAAATATTGTATAGGAAAGCTTTGGATAATCGAACTAGTTCAAAAATCTTGCCTATTCTGACCGTGCCAACCACAGGCACGGCATGATCGTTGCTTCATCGGTCACCAACTAACTACTTACCCGTGTTAGGAGGTGACCGATGACGATCATATCCCGTGCCTGTGGTTCCAACCATATGACACATCAACACTCTCTCTCTCTCTCTCTCTCTCTCTCTCTCTCTCTCTCTCTCTCTCTCTCTCTCTCTCTCTCTCTCTCTCTGTGTGTGTGTGTGTGTGTGTGTGTGTGTGTGTGTGTGTGTGTGTGTGTGTGTGTGTGGCTGAACTGAGCTGAGCATATGGCTTTGTTTCACATAAATTGTTCCAAACTCACTTTCTACTCGTTTGCCGTATTGGCTTCGCAGTGACCCCATAAACCAATAATTAATTCATTACTGTCTGTGTTTCTGCACCTACTAGATATAAGCAATCCAGACCAAAAAGGTGACTGCCAAGCGTGTAATATGCAAAGAAGTACCCAACGGAGAAAGAAACACGCTTATAAAAGACGGGTACAACACAATTTATTAATATTTCGGGTAAATACCCTTTGTCAAAATAGACAAACAAACAAACAGAGAGATTAGCCGCTACTTATCTTCATTGGCAGAAGGAATGTGGCAACTCAAAAGTTGAGTTGCCACATTCCTTCTGCCAATGAAGATAAGTAGCGGCTAATCTCTCTGTTTGTTTGTTTGTCTATTTTGACAAAGGGTATTTACCCGAAATATTAATAAATTGTGTTGTACCCGTCTTCTCTAAACGTGTTTCTTTCTCCGTTGGGTACTTCTTTACCTACTGGATATGTTTTCTCAAGGCTTTGCTGGGCAGCGGAGAGTAACAAATCTCTAATGAACTGGTCGCTGCCACTGAATTTCCAATGTTCGGGAACTTACACGGTCCCTGGTAGTGGTACACGCTGTATCAGTGCAAAACTGAGTGGACTGTTCTAAAAAGAACAATTGGCGCTTATTTAAAATTGTGAAGCCTGTTGACTCAAAACATAACATCCATCTTTTTATGAAGACACTGAATGTATATCAGAACCATAATAAACAGTTCAGTTCAGTATTGTTCTCCAACTCCAAACAGTTGTAGGATCCTAAGAAATTCAGATGTGCTCGAGTGTACGATATTCCAGTTTCTTAGGACTGCAATGATACACCAAATTTTGGAATTCAGTGGTTGATAGTGGTCCTGGTCTGTTACTGAGTGTCTTCATAAGAGGAAGGTTGATATGTTATTCAACAGGTTTCAATTTTAAAATAAACGTCAGTTATTGCTTTACCCCGCTTGGTTTGCTTTAGAACCGTCCACTCGCTTTTGCGTTGGTACGACGTGTGATAGGACACTCGTATGTATTCTTTTCTTAACTGAAACCAGAAGACACTCAGTCTGAGGTGGAACATGAGTCCAACTCGGCCAGCAAGTGGTATATATTCTCATGAACCCCAGCGGCGGTTGCAGGGGTCATAAGAATCAATGTCTCTTGCCCTAAAAGAGAGTCTATTGTTGGATTAGTTTTACTGAGTTAGAAATTCCTCACACACTATGTTGGTTATAGTCTTTCATGAGTAAGCGGAAGGCTTTGGCTTGACCCAGTACGCAAAAGGCTATCGGGTCGAAGTCGGCCACAGTGGGCCCGCGCACTTTCGTGCGCGGGCCCACTGCGGCCGACTTCGGCCCGATGGCCTTTGCGGAGAGGGGGTAGTTTGCATAGGGGGTGTGGTTCAGGGGGGGGGGGGGGGGGGCCGCGATTGATACAATGAGAGAGATTGCGTAGTTGGGACATGCATATTCACCTGCATGTTTACATACTATTTTAATCTTCTGAAGCCGGTTGGTTTTGCTGTTGATGATTGTTGTTGTTGTTCTAGTTAAAGGGTTGGGGGTGCGGTTCAGGGAGGGAGATTGCGCAGTGAGGATCTGTATATTCACGGCCTACATTTTTACATACAATTTTAGATTTTAGTCTTCTGAAACCAGTTGGCTTTGTTGTTGTTGTTGTACATTGTTGTTGCTGTTGTTGTTGTTCAAGTTTAAAACATTATTTAGGGGTAATTTAAAATGTTTTTTGTTTCTGCATACCTTCCACAGAACATCTTGCATCAAAAGCACAAAATTTCCTGATTGGCTGTTTGCCTAAAGATCCTAGAGCTCAAAACTTAGTTTTTTGTATACAGTCGTAGACTGAAGCCCTTAAAATAGTCTCCTCCGTTTGAGAAAAAATAGCGCACTAGACATATCCTGATTGCTCGACAACAGGATTTGATCATCACGACCTCTATATGCCTGCAGGTGCTTATGAGCATCTGTGCCTCTCCTAGATCGAGTGTTTGACTGTGAGGGCGTGTTTGGTGTTTAGCGTTGGGATCAATCAAGCTCACTACTGATCCAGCGACCCTTCTGTCACCGCAGGAGTGGCGTAAATACTTGTTATACACCGGGTTGGAGGGTTACACAAGAATTTTCAATATATCCACCCGTGTAATATGTGTCATATCATGCGCATTCATCATACGGTTTCACTCAATCCCGAAACATGATACAGAATATGGGGGGCTTTTTCAATTTTGTGACCAGTACATAATAAAATATGGCGCTTACCATTCGAGAATTCTCATTCCCATGGAAGAATTTTCAATAAATGCACTCATGTGATATGCATGAAGTCACGCACATTTGTGGCATTTATTAATGTCTACATACGACAGCATTCAAATTGTATAATTTGAAACTTAACAAGAAATGACAAAATAGGGGACACAGACACAGCATATTCCTGTTTTCAGTGACCACCCATGAGATTATCTCATTAACCCATTTAGCCCCGAGTCAATACAGCAGGAGATTGATTGACCATGATAATTCAAGGGTAGTGCCAGATTAGCTTGGCGCCTTCAGGCGCCAAACTAATCTGGCACTACCCTTGATTATCATGGTCAATCTACCTCCTGCAACTGGTACATAGTTGCAAAATTTGGGAAAAGCACCTGTGGGGCTGAAAGGGTTAAAGCCGTGATTCAGGTGGCTGCAACGACTCACATATAATGATGGTCTTTAATGACAGGTGACCTAATGTTTGCCCATCAAGACTTCTCTTGTGAGAGCACCTGTCTTGGAAGACCACATTTTCTTGCAAAGGGACAACCAGTGTGTGCCAAGCAATGACCACATCTTTTTTGGTTTAGGGGGGGGGGGGCCCGTTGTTTGTTTTATTTGGTTTTGTTTTTTTTGGTTGTTGTTGATTCCATTCAGTGCCAACGAACCCCACTTGTCCAAGGAAAAAGAAACCAAAACAAATCCAGCGCGAGCTTTATGCACTGACGAGCAAAAGAAATTCGACATCATTGGACTCATCGGAAACACATTAGTGTTTCCGATGAGTCCAGTGATGTCGAATTTCTTTGGCTCGTCAATATATCCTCCTAAGCCCTTAGATATGAACATCTTGCAGTTTTGTCGGCATGGAAGGGGTTAACGTTCCCCTATTTTGGTTGCAGTTCTCGAGGCTATGGCCGTGAGAGCTCCCTGTCCAGTCGGGCGCGGTCAACAGAGCTTCGGGAAATTCTCCAACAGCTGGAGGACGCGTGGCCCACGTCTTCCTCACAACCCATCTGGCACGCTCCATCATCGCACACGGACGCCTCGCAGTTCAGCACTGATGAGTTTTTGTATCCACCACGGTCACCAACCATTAGCTCTGAATCATCCAGGTATGCAGTGTGCTGCAGATCAACGGGCCTGAGTCGGCCGCTGTTGGGCGGCGCACAGCACAGCGGCTGTGCTGACTCAGGCCCAATGACCTTTTGCTTACCAGTAAAGGTGATGTCTATAATTTGCTTATAAATTGTGTTCACTCTTGTTTGGTAACTAGAAACTAAATAAATTTTAACTCAGGTGTTTGAGTAATGTCACAGTTTTATGTAGCAGTACGTGTGCTGATTATCATCCTTATTACATCCACCAGTGCATCACAAATAATGGGATGTAGTGGCCACTAGTCTTTGGCTGCCAAGTGGATACCTCAGTCCATACCAAAGGTCCATTGGGCCACCACCATGCACGGTCAACTAAGGCTAACGTTGGCCTAAGGTCCATTTGCGACCGGGTGCACCACATTAATTGCATACAATCGTGAATTACGCTGCCTGAAATTATGTCCCTGTATACAGGTTTTGCAAAAATGTTCTTTGCTTATGAATAAAATGCTGCTCATTCTTGTTTGAGAAGGAGTTTAATCTTTCAGCGTTTTTGTGAAATGTCAGCATTATTTGTGTAACTTTACAGTAGAACTTGTTTTGAACAACCACCTGTTTTCCAAGAAAAATGTGGACTTAAAAGATAGATACTCTAGAGAAGTCTTGAAGGGAAACACGTGTCACCCATCATTAAAGACCATCATTTAGGTCCTGCAACACAGCCACCTAAATGATGGTCTTTAATGACAGGTGATCTGTCATAAAGGTGGTCACTTGAAGCAAATTCAGCTATAGACATACATACACATATTTATAAAAGTATAAGTCTCTCCATGTCTGTTTTCCAGGACTTTATCACGTGCCAAGGTGTTGTCCAGTCATAAGCTGACATCATCATTGAAATCCCTCAATTACCTTGGCCGTCCAGCATCCACAGGTGATTCTTTGTCTTGCACTTTTTGCAGTCAGTCAGACCTGTTTATAACAATCACTGTATGCACTAAGCAAAAGTGACCGCTAACTCATTACATCCTGAGGATGACATTAGCAATTTTTGTAGATATTCTGTGAGGACTACATCTCAGTTCTGGAGACAGATCGACCATGACAGTTCAAGGGTGGTGTCAGCACCTACAGTGTTTTAATATTCATCCTATAACAGCACACATTTGGGGATTTCTTTGTTTTGTTGGTTGATTTGTTTTGTTTGCTGTCGTCTTATTGTTAACTTGGTGTTTTTAAGTCCCTTCTATTTATAGAAGGGACTTTTTAGGACGGGTCGTGGTGGGGCGAATTTAATAGCATGTCCATGATGTCAAAGGCGGGCAGGCTAAACCTCTAACAATTGAAGTAACAAGAATAAAAATTACATCATGTCTAGTTACGCTAACCTCGCTGCTGAACGTACATTTAGCGCGAAATGCCGTATGTGCATATGTATGTGCGTATGTTTGTGTGTGCGTATGTATGTAAACAAGAGAATCTCCGATATTTTTGTACACACAAGCTTGAAACTTGGCGAAATACTTTCTTAAGTGGGTAGCTGAGAGAGCCTCCGACCATATTGTAATTGAATATCTCATTGAAGACATAAACAACCGTTTATAGGAAGTTGGTTGACTTTGATTAGAGGCCGTAATTTTTGTCATATTTACTAGAACTTTTGCATATAGCTAGTTTGGAGAAAGACATTGGATGAGTTCGTTAGCCAGCTTTGTATCCTTTCAGCTTCTTTAGTAAAAATTAATTCTTTTCAGAAAAGAATTAAAACGCTAAAAAAAAAAACTTTACTGCTAGAGAAAGTCAGACAGTGGTGGTGACGTAAAAGAGGCAACTCCGTCACCACGCAGACACTGACTATAAATATGACGTCATTCTCTCTGGCGCGTGCGGCTCTCTCTCACACAAACATGTGTGCATCTCCAGGAGGAATTAGATCCTCATTTGCCCTCCAGGCACATGAGGATCTATGCCTCTTGAAGATGTTTGGAGCGCGCGTGCATGCACGGACTAACACGCACACAGTACATCTGTGACGCGCTTTCAGAAGAGCATGCAGGTGACCCGTGTCAAGTATATCATGTAGCTAGGTAAAGTTAACCTGCTTTCACACAAATTATAGCAAGACTGAAATTGTACCGTGAAGTTTTAGTTTTGTCACCATTTTCTTAAGCCTATGAAGCGAAAGTGAAACTCATATCGGGTAAAATATAAAATTACGTAAAGAACTAAACTTGCGTCATGACAAATGACATTTGACAAATCAATGACGCGTATATCCTGCGCCCCTTTTAGAACTCGCAGATCTGCGAGACTTTTTCAATAGGAGATAGATAATTCAACATCAGAATCGGGTCAAACACAAAAGACATTGACAGCGAGGACAGCTCTCATATACAAGGGACTTTGTGGGTTATGGTTCATCCCATCTTGTGTTTTAGCTTCGTTTATTAGTTTTATTATGTGTTGATACTGGGATTTAATTTGGCATGTGTTCTTTACACTTATTAGTTTTAAAATGAAACGCCTCCTGACACACAGCGTGCACACCATGTGGTCTAATGTCACATATTAATTGCTTTAGATATATGTTGACACATTGCACCCAGACCAACTAAGACAAGATAAGGGGAAACCATTATAGTTCAAGGGTGGTGCCAGAATAGCTTGGCACCTATAGGCGCCAATGTATTCTGGCAACTATCATGATCGACCTGTCTATTAACCCATATCATACTGAGGATAAAAGCTTCAAATTTGTACACTGCCATATGCAAGCTATATTATAGTACTTACAGATAAGGATATAGACTAATGGCTTTAGTTCAAGGGTGGTGCCAGAATAGCTTGGCGCCTACAGGCGCCAAGCTATTCTGGCATTACCCTTGAACTGCTTTAGTCAAAATTATTTCACACAATCATGTATTCCGAATGATAAGGGTTAATATGGTCTTCAAAGGACAACTCCCAAATGTGTGGGTTTCGGCCCAAGAGCTCCATACGTGAATTCAAGCATACACTGTAAGAGTTTACTTTGAGATTGTCAGTGTTTGCCTGCTCTGTACTATGACTGCGTGCAGTCAGTGGCAAAATCAACAGAGCACCCGAAGTGTTGACCGGTAACTTTTCGACTTAGGAATTGACCTTTTGTGAAGTACAGTGTAGTTCCTATCCAACATTACCACGTATAGGGTGGGAGTGTGTTCCTTTGGGGTTCTTGGTGTGTATTTTTGCTGCTGTTATGTCAATACTATGTGTTTGTTTTTGTTTGTTTGATTTTGTGTGTGTGTGGTGGGGTTTTGTTTGTTTGTTGTTGGTTTTTTGTTTGTTGTTGTTTTTTGTTTTTTGGTTGTTGTTTTGGGGGGTGGGGGGAGGGATTGTTTGTTTTTTGTGTTTGGTTTGGTTTGGTTGTTGGTTTTTTTGTTGTTTTTTTTTGGGGGGGTTTGTTGTTTTTTTTTGTTTGTTTTTGGGGGTGGGGGTGTTTAATTATTTTTTTTTTAATCAAACTCCCCTAGTTGTTGTTGTTTGATTTTTTTTTTAATTTTTTATTTTGTATGTTGTGGCCGGGTACGTGGATCACATTATTTTTGGTTTTGCCTCTTAGCCTATCAACAGTTTTTAATTGTTCCTTACTGTAAATAAAAAATAGTTTGTTTGTTTTTTGAAGGAGACTCAACTGCAAGAAAAATCTGCTAGCTACCGGTAATTTACGTAATATATTTCAGCTACCACAATACTAGTATGTCCAACCCCTGCATTTGACACTGGCAGTGAATGAGTTAATCCATTTAACCCTGACACACAACAGCAGGGGATGTATGGACCATGATAATTCAAGGGTAGTGCCAGATACGTTTGGCATCTGATGGCACCAAGCTAATCTGGCACTAACCTTCAATTATCATGGTCAATCCATCTCCTGCAACTGGTGCATATTCGTTAGGTGACACCTCCAATTTTGGGAAATGTGGCCATGGGGTTAAATGGGTTAAACGTAAGTATTCACTGTATAAATGTCTGAATGCATCATCCATTTTCAATGCTAAAGTTAATATCAGAATTTCTCTCTAAAATTCATCTCACTGTTCAGTTGCCAGTGTTTTTTGTTTGTTGGTTGGTTACTGGTTTGGTTTGTTTTTTGTATTGTTTTTTTTTAATTTGTTTCTTTGGTTTGTTGTTGGTATTTTTTTGTTGTTTCGGGGTTTTGGGGGGGGGTTTTATTGTGTTGTTGTTTTTTTTTTTTTTTTTTTTTTTTGGGGGGGGTGTTTTGTTTTGTTTTGTTTGTTGTTGTTTTTTTGTTTGTTTGATTTTTTTTTTTTTTTTTGGGGGGGGGGGGTATTTTTTTTATTGTGAAAGTACACTTTCTCAACACATTTTCTTTTTTTTGTTGTGAAAAACGATTCAGCTAAACACTAGTTAAATTTGCATGTAACTGTTCAGTTCTCTTCCCAGTAAGCACAAGGATCTTGGACCACAGTTGGCCAGCACACGGTGGTACGCAGGCCAACTGGATCAGTCATTGGCTTAAAGTCCTTTTGCCAACTGGGTTAATGATTAAATTCACCCTGAACTTTCTTTTAAATGCCCAGATCTCGGTGCAGACACACGCAGCGTGACTTCTCCAGACATCCCACCGGGTCTGTCACACCAGCACTACACCAACCGTCGTTCGAAATCTGCGTACTGGAAGGGCTCGCCTACCAATGCCGACTTACGCACACGCCCAAAGTCATCCCATCATGCTACCAGGGTGCCTTCTGGTGGAGAGGGCTTTCCAGTCAACTCCTTTGGTGGTGGGGATGGTGAAGGTGTCACAGTTATCGAAGGTGAGAGACAGGCTTGTTACTCTGACAGGTAAACAAAAGGTCCTTGGGCTGACATCATCTCACTGACTTTTTGCATGCAGCCACCAGTACTGATTTGCATCTTCTTTCACAATGTAGTTAATCATGTGTATATAAATCTAGGCAGTAAAAATGTCTGAGGCGAACACCTGTCTATAATGGCTGTTAATCCTTTGGGGTTTCGGTAGTGATTTTGGTCGAGGTGATTCCTGCAGGAATCAACTTGACCAAAATCATTACTGAAACCCACAGGTTAATATGCAGGAATCACCTCGACCAAAATCGCTACCGACACCCAAAATGTTAATCATGCACAGGTCTTTGATTTTTTACCTTTCAGCTCTAGTTCATTATATCTGAAATCACAGATCAGTATACACTAGAGCTGTTTGTTCCAAATTCGTGGACGAGTGCATGGTTTCCATGATAGATTATTTCTGTAAATCAGAAGTAGGTCAAATTTGTATGTATTTAAACAAAAACAGTAGGTGTGCTTCAATCCACTGTTTTTGTCAAAAACATGCAATTTTGACCTAGACTATAATTTTGATTTCCAAGCAGCATCTATGGTCTTTTTTTCTGCATTATTTCATGGGCACTTATAGAAGAGTCTCTGAAGAGCGGAGCTTTCTTTGATGGCCTGTTTCCCTATAATGAATCGTAGCTCCCAAATGATAAGGACTGACTGGTTTGTAAGACCTTTTAAAATATTCATAATGTGTGATAGCTCTTTACGCTTCTTATGGCTCTCTTATCTTGTGAAAATTATGCAACTTTTCCCAGGCACAGTGAAAAGAACGCAGAATGATTGCAAGCATGGCCATCAGCACACTGTCCCCTGCTGAAAGATTTATGATAATTATCAAGGGTTCTTTGAGGATTCATGCAACTCTGTCACTTTCTCAGTCTTCATTAACTCCAGGGGATGGATGAACTGGGATCATGAGTGAGCTTAGATCCTATGCAAGCCCGTATGTGAAGGTGCTCCTTGTTTAGTATCTTGTGCAGGTTTTAAACTCACTCATGCAACTGACCCCAGACCCATTTTTATGACTGGTATATAACTGCATGTTCATTCCCTATCACACACAGAGGAGACGAGGACCCAGCTTGCAGAAGCAGGAGAGGGGTCTGAGGGACGGGCCATCAGCGTTCAGGTCACTTCCCCGACTGTCAACACTTCTGACCTGGGCGACCGACTGCCAACAATGGACAGTGTTTTGGAAGAGGGTGAGGGGCAGGATGACTTGGATCGAGTCAGTATGTCATCCTCTGTACAGCGGGAGGAGGACATCACATTGCCATCAGGTATATATTCATGATATTCCTCATGAATGCTGGTGTCACAATAGGATTTTTGCGGACTGTTTTTCCTACATATGCAGTTTTGCACCAGAAGTGACTGAACCCAAAGGCATGGCAGACATACAGAGAATCACAAAATCCAGACCCAAAAATGTGACTGCCAGGCATGTAAACTCCAAAGTAATACCAAAAAGAAAGAAACATATTTCAAAAGGGCAAGTACATTTCTTTTAAGAGCATGTTTCTGTATGTCTACACTGTGAAACAGATCAGGATCATAACTAGACACACTCAGAATATAAATGGAAATGATTATTTGTTCTTCTGATCTGACCTGCTTTCATTGACTTTTTCATTATTTGACTTCAAAAACCCCATGCTTCTATTTGACAACACTCATTGCCAGAACACTTTACTGCGCTTAGCTGTGTAAATGTTTAATTTATTTGTTTATGTATGAATTGTTTATTTATGAATGTGGCTGTATGTATAAAAGCAAGAATGTTTCAGACTTTACATTTTTGGTACTGTTGACCTTTTGTCTGTCGGTAGCGGTTTTTGTCACAATGATTCCTGCCAGAATCATCACAACAAAAAAAAACGCTACCGACAGCCAAAAGGGTTAATTGTTATCATCTGTCCTCACCATCATTCCCAACAGATGGAGAGGAGGTAGATGACACAGACAACAAGAGAGATATATGGATGTCCATGAGAGAAGATGCGGTGGATGACAATGGAGCCACCAGGGAAGAAGATGGTCTCTCTGCGACCAGACCACTTGAACCTCAATACACTGGTATGTCATTACAGTACAACTTATTCTGAGTGCGAGTCAGATGAATTATGTGGATCAGTCATGCACATGAGCCATAAAGGATTTGCCGTAAAGGATTTGCCATTCTTGTTATAATGTGATCATCATCATTCAGTCCTCTCTGCGCCGTCTGGTGCTTGAGGCGACTTTTTGTCGCTTCCGTAGCAAGTTTCTTTTTACAGGGTGGAGTCGCTAGCCCCACGCCTAACCCTCCTCCTTTATCCTGACTTGGGACAGGCAGTTAAGCCCCCAAAGGGGCCTCCCTGGTGGAGTTGTTATAATGTGAATTGACTGTGTAACTTATTGAACAGTACTTGGGGATTTTTTTATAATGTATTTTCACTCTGTTTTCAGGTGTGCTTCAAGATGAGTCAGAAATGCAAGTAGCTGTAGATGATGAAGAAACTCTACGCAAATCAAACAAAGGTAGACAACAATTACTTTAGCTTCTTCAGCAAGATAGGTTATACATTTGACAAAAGAACAAAATAGGCTGTGAATTGTTTTCTTCTCTGTATGTGCATTTTGAAGAAAGGTTTTAACCCATTCAGCCCTGACGCACTACAGCAGGAGATGGGTCAACCATGATAATTCAAAGGTAGTGCCAGATTAGCTTGGCGCCGACAGGCACCAAGCTAATCTGGCACTACCCTTGAATTATCATGGTTGATCCATCTCCTGCAACAGGTGCATAGTCGTTAGATGACGGCTCCA
Source organism: Semisulcospira habei (assembly GCA_036245525.1). NCBI lineage: Eukaryota > Metazoa > Mollusca > Gastropoda > Semisulcospiridae > Semisulcospira > Semisulcospira habei. The sequence goes on along the minus strand of BTPG01000006.1, from coordinate 172,749,976 downwards.
ACATTTGGGAAATACGTGCGTCTGGCTGAATGAGTTTACTCTTCAACTTTCAGAACTAAATGACTTCTGTTTGATAGAATGGACGTGATTTAGTTCTGGGAGTTTAAGAGTTAACCCATTTAACCCCAAGTGCACATTTCCCAAGTTTTGGACGTGTCACCTAACAACTATGTACCAGTTGCAGGGGATGGAATGACCATGACAGTTTAAGGGTAGTGCCAGGTTAGCTTGGCACCTGAAGGCGCCAAGCTAATCTGGCATTTCCTTTGAGTTATCATGGTCAATCCATCTCCTGCTGTAGGACATCGGGGCTAAATGGGTTAAACTGAAAACTTAATAAATTGTGTTGTAATTGTCTTTTTAAAGCATGTTTCTTTCTACGAATTTTTTTTATGGTTTTTGTATTATGATTGCTTATTGTAACTGTCTTGAATATGTGTGTGGGCCGGGGGGGGGGAGAGGGGGGGGGGGGGGGTAATATTAAATAGAGGTCACAATTATCTTTTGTAAATAAGCTATATTTTTCACAACATATTTTCCTCATCTATCTATGTTGTTTAGGCTCTCGGCCAGGGTCCCGCAGTGCCTCCAGAGCAGATCAGCAGCCACCAACTGCCCGTGCTCCATCTGTTCTGTCTTCATGGACAGCCAGTCGTGTCGGCTTTGTTGTGGAGGAAGAGGATAAGGAGGAGGCAGACCAGTCAGCTCTTGGTGCGTCCATTACATATCTTAATAAGGCTGTTTATTTATAGTAACCCACCGGCAAAAGGATCTTGGGTTTAACACCCTTCTTCTGAATCAGGCCACATGACAGCTGGCTTAGCAAGAAAAGTATGCCTCATCCACTTAAGGCTCCATCGACAGGGGCTAACAGGGAGTTATATCTTTTGTTAATTTTATGTTCTTTATTCCTAATTGTGTACCATTTACATCTGTGTTTTTCACGTGGATGTCATTCAGTATGCAGTAGTTTTAGATGCGCAATTCATTATCTGACAGCAAGGGGTTAAAGTGGCCTATTTGTGTCTGTTTTTCACAATAGTGAGGTTTTGTTTGCAACAAACGACTCCTAACAACGAACGAGAGTGAAGTGACGTCGGATAACCAACATGTACCATAAGGATAGACAACACTCCAAACATCTCTAAGAGGCATAGATCCTCATGAGCCCAGAGGAGTTTTATGGCACACACTGGTTATCTGTTACGATTTCCCTCTCGTTCACATCACTATTGGTATGTTTCTTTTCATCAGATGAGCTGATGCAAGCTGATGACACAGGTGATCAGCAGCAGACAGTGGACAACCTTCTTCTGGATCAGGCCACACGACAACTGGCACAGCAAGAGAAATTCTCTTCATCCACTTCAGGCTCTGTGGACCGGCCAGAACCTGACCCTGAGACCCTCGTCTCTCTCCATCCAGATGATCAGGAGAGTAGAGAAGATGCCAGGAGTATCAGTAAAGCTGCCAGTGAGGATGCCAGAAGTGTTGGTAAAGCCCCAAGCGATGACGCAAAGAGCGTGGGTAAGGCGGCAAGTGAGGTCTCGCAGGCAGAGTTGCAGCAGAGGGCAGCAGCAACCCCAGAACCAACAGTATTGGCACAAACGCCAGTGCCTTCTGCTGTTCCTGATAAAGCACCATCAGAAATCAGCTCTGCGGATGAAAAGACGTCAGAGAAACCTGCCTCAGTTGTTGAAGAAGGGATTGAAGAAGTGACAGAAGGCAAAGCCCTGAGCGTCGGTGAAAGTGACAGTGCAGCCAACATGAGACCAGGTACGCCTGTAGCAGTGGCTGGTGAAGAGGTGAAGGCAGCACCATCACCAGCTCCCTTGCCGTCACCGCCAGTCACAAATTTAATTAATTTAACGCCAGTCACAGCAGAACCCGCAGCACCCACCAGTGACAGCAATGAAGCCAAACGACATTTGTCAGCAGATGTGAGTTTGTCATCTGTGCATTTGTGTGTACTTGTGTTGCATAAAATGTGTCAGTTCCTTAGCCCAAAAAATTCAATAAGAAAGAAACATGCTTAACCCATTACATCCTGAGGCTGATTTCTAACAAAATTACTTATTGTCCTATGAAGGCCACATTACAGATTAGGAGACAGATCAACCGTTTCAGTTCAAGGGTGGTTCCAGAATAGCTTGGCGCCTCAGGCGCCAAGCTATTCTGGCACCAACCTTGAGCTATCATATTCAAATTTATGTGAAGTGATAGGTGTATCAGGGTGAAAAGGGTTAAGAAAGACTAGTATAAAACAATTTGTGTTTTATCTGAGTCTTTTTTAAGCTCTTTGCTACCAGTGGAGGCAAATTGTGTTTCTGAAATCTTTGTTAATTTAACCCCAAAGACATGAATACAAAGTAAGTCAGTGAGAGGCACAGAACCTCATGAGCCCCTGCAGATGCAGGGGCTCATGAGGTTCTTTGCCTTTTGCAGTTGGGTGGTGTTCATACTTAAAGGGGTTTAAGGTGTTTCTGTATTTGTTGTTGGTTTTTCTTGCATTTTGCATGCTTACCAGTCATCCTTTTAGTCTTACGATTAGTTCATTAACCTCTTCTTAGTGTGAACAGTATAGATGATTGCATGTACACAGGGGTTAGGACACATGGAGTTCATGAGTTTAGCCCTACATCAAACTACAGAGGGACCAGGACAGGGCAAGGGTGGTATCAGAATAGATTGACATCAAATTATTCTTGCACCACCCTCGAGATATATTGAACTACATGTGTAAATGTTGATCTGTCTCTTGCACAAACCGGTATAATGGAGTATACAGAAGACAACTCTCAAATGAGGACTTTCAGCTGTAGGTGTGCTAGCCCTTTGACTGTCGGTAGCAGTTTTTCATTGAGGTGATTCCTGCTGTAACTACTGCCAACAGCAAAAGTTTAACCCATTACATTCTGAGGCTGATTTTGAAAAAAAAATTACTTAGTGTCCTATGAAGGCTTTGTACATTACAGATCAGGAGATAAATAACTGTTTCAGTTCAAGGGTGGTGCCAGAATAACTTAGCGCCTCAGGCGCCAAGTTATTCTGGCACCACCCTTGAACTATTATACAAATGTAGTCGAATTTATTTCAAAGCAATGGGTGCATGAGGATAAAAAGGATTAATTTGCATTGTTTTAATTTGTTTCTCAGTTTTGATGGCAGAAATTGGTCCTATATGAAGCATAGGAGACTGTTAGTGCCATCATTTGTGCTGATACAGTGAAACATGTCAAGCTGGCCACCTGTATCAGGCAACTACCTGTCTAAGCAGACCACTGGTTTGTTTTTTTCTAATAGTCTTTTTGCTACTTAGATGACCTTGTGCAAGGAGACCACCTGTCTAAGGGAACCACTTTTTGATAGTTCCTTGGGTGTTGACTGTACACAGGTTTAACTGTTACATGTATTTTTCGATGTTCAGGTTTCGCCAAAAGAGACATTGAAGACTGATGCCAAAGGCACTCAGGAAAAGAAAGTTGCTCCCAAACCACCAGCATCACCTAGAAAACCTGCTGTAACTCCACATGGGAGAGCTTCTACCAAGGGAGGAAAGAAGGGTGCACCAGACAAGTCCTATGTAAAAGCCATAGACATCACATCAGTGCAACCAGAGAAAACAGAAAGTGAAAACGATGCAGCCAAGGTGGGTTTAAGGCTACATAAATTTCTTGGCAACTTGTTTTACACACAAGATGCATAGGTTTTCATGAGTCTGTGCAGCAACAGGTGTTGAATACAATCTGAAGCTCATCCATGAAAATATTGGCCCTATTTTCATTTTCAGGCAGTCATCTACATCCAGGGGCAGATCTGTCCCATTTTTGCTGTCTATCCAATTTGCTCGTTTTCTGTAAGGAAGGCAGCCAACATGTTTCCACTTGGTTACTAGTACATACTTAGTTTAACCCTTTTAGCCCCGAGACCCTACCGCAGGAGATGGATGGACTGTGATAATTCAAGGGTAGTGCCAGATTAGCTTGGCGAGTTCAGGTGCCAAGCTAATCTGGCACTACCCTTGAATTATCATGGTCCATCTGTCTCCTATAACTGGTACATAGTTGTCAGGTGACCGCTCCACAATTTGCCTTGGGGTTAAGAGGGTTAAAACAATGTGGAGTAAAAACAAAAGAGTAATTAATCTAACTGAAATGCTGTGGGTGCATAAAACTTAAACCCTTCACTGCTGACTCCTGAGAAACACAAACGGTGAACACTAGCCAACTTGACGTAGATCCTCATGAGCTCCGCAATTGCATGGGCTCATTAGAATCTATGCCTCTTGCTGACACCACTTTGTAGCCAGGTTCCTTGGATGGCTGGGGCTCTTTGGCACTGAATAAACAAAGATTTCAGCAACACAATTTGTGACCACTGACAGTGAAATGGTTAAAATTTACTCCATACACTGGTTAACCCATATCATACTGAGGCTAAAAGCTTCAAATTTGTACACTGCCATATGCAAACTACAATATAGTACTTACAGATAAGGATTTAGACCAATGGCTTTAGTTCAAGGGTAGTGCCAGAATAGCTTGGCGCCTAGAGGCGCCAAGCTATTCTGGCACTACCCTTGAACTATTTTAGTCAAACTTATTTCACACACTCGTGTATTCCGAATGATAAGGGTTAATTGCTCCTGTTTGTGTAGAAAAAGAGATCCGAGTCTCCGAAGAAGAAGGAGTCATACAGACCACCCCCTCCTCCCGCAAAAGTCAAGGTCACAGAGAAACAAGACCTTGTCATTCCAGATCACTTGAAGGATGTGCTGGAGAGGTCTAACTCGCTCTCACAAGCTGAACTGGAAAATGAACTGGAAAGAAGTAAGTACAGGTCAGCTCTACCCAGTAAGCAAAGGTCCTTACGTTCACAACGGCCGCAGTGGGCCCGCGCACATCTGTGGCCATCATGGACGTGAAGACATTTTCCTGCTGGGGTACCCATGAGCCATAAAGTCAGACCGCGTTATTCATGATCGCGTTATTGTAATGCTGTATTTACTGCATAGACATGTCAAGAAATATGGCTTGGTAAGCAAAAGGTCCTTGGGGTGACATCAGCTTGGTCCGTGCACAACGGTGAGCGGGCTGGCTAAGGCTGATGTCGGCCCAAGGACCTTTTGCTCAGCAGTCATCACCATGAGAGCCAGAGACCTGGTGTGTATATTAACCATTTCCGTGTTGATATTGGTTTTAGTTGTGATGATTGCTGTCGGAATCATCGCGACTAAAACCACTACCAACATGCTAAGGGTTAGATACTGCAGTACCAGTATACTGGAGTGTGTAATGCTGGGGCTGACCTGTAGTTGACTTGGGTTTCTGTGTGTGTGCATCATTTTCTTTACAAGTTAGTTCATGAAATATTTTACCTTCTCTCACTCTAGTGATCAGCAGAAGTGTAAGTTCTTGAGTGTTAATTTCTATTTAGAGTGGGGGAAAAAGAGGGGGTGGTATATATATATATATCCTATACTTGCATGTGCACAGATGATATTAGGTGTTTATATGTATTGTGTTGTTAGCCCCTTGACTGCCGAGAAAAAGTCAACACAATCCAACTGCAAGAGACAAAGATCCTGACACGCCCCTGCAGCTGCTCATGAGGATCTATGCTGCATGTACATGCTGACTCCACTTTGAATCCATGTTCTTCATGGCTGGGGCTCTTATTTCAAAAACACAATCTGCATCCACTGGCAGTGATGGGGTTAAAGATAATGTGCACAGGGAATTGTGCTGCATGTTAGTAACCCCATTCTGCAAGCACAAGTGGTTAACCCCTGAACTGCCAGTGGATTGTGCATTTTAAATCATTGTAAATTCAACGTCAACAGAACAGAAATACAAAGCGGTTTCAGCAAGAGTCATAGATCCTCATGTGCCCACACAACTGCAGGTCAGTCATGAGGATCTATACCTCTTTTCTTGCATTTGGTGTGTTCAGCTTTTCTTGGCAGTGAAGGGTTTAACTCTTTCGAGACGTGCCACATCCAGATTCACGGTGTAAAGCCGTGAATCCGGATGCAGCATGTCTTGAAAGAGTTAAAGATTTGGATGTTTTTCCCCAGTGAAACAAGTTGTTGATGAGTCCCTGGGCCTGTCCACCATTATCTCGGAGGATGCAGAGGGCCTGACTGAGGAAGAATTGCGAGAAGCAGAGGAGGCACTGAAGGTACTGATATGTTTGCATTGTATGCAGTACACTTTCTTTTCTATTTTGATCAGCGTCCACATTTTAAAATTGTCTGATGGACACTGTATTCAGTTTGAAGACTGTGGATTGACTAATATGGCTGAAGGGTAAAGAAAGAGTTTCTCTACCCAGGACAATTGTTTTCTCAAAATCCTTACCGATGACATTACTAATTTAGGAAGATACACCTAGCTTACCAATTTCAGCCTAAGAACCTGTTGTGTCCATACACAACCAGGGAGGCGACTCCAGGGCGCCATAACCATGGGCACTGAGTAGCCTCCCGTCCCTGCCTATCCGGTCACGTGTCCAATGGTGACACGCTAGTCTATTCGCTTAGCTTACCGTGAAAGGTTGTGTTCAGCCTACTGGACCTTCAGCTGTGTATGGTGTGACCAGTCGTTTCGTTACTCATGGTTTCCTTCACTCTTGAACTCCGTTGTGGCGAGGGTTGCCTCTGCTTGGTTGGCTGTGCCTTCTTTGACTTCTGCCTCTCGGCCAGTGGCTTCACCAAGGGACCTACTGCGAGGTCTTTCTTCACTCAGGGAGTGAGTGACCGGTGCCAAGACACCCCGGCCATCAGGGACTGCGCCGTGCACCCTTCGTGGCAGGTTCCCTCCGGCCTCACAGCTATGATAAGGTAAGGCCTCGGTTCATGCACTCGACCGGCACTGGGTGGCTCAGGTGGCGGCATCAACCATCGGCGCTTTTGCCCGTACAATCCTTGTCTAAGAGAATAAGAAATTTTTGAACGCGTGGTGAAGCAGTGTGGCGCGTTGGCAGCGTGCTCGGCCATACCAGGGGCTGTAGATCGATACCACGCTTGGGGTAACCCTGATGGTTCAGCGGTACATTTGTTTCTTCAAAAACATTACCGATGACATGACTAGATGGGGGAATATCTACTTCTAGGCTCAATTTTAGCCTACTTGCCCGTTGTGTGCCCACACAACCCGAGAGGCACTCGGGGAACCCCCCAGAGGGGCCGAGAGTTATCTCCCCATGCCTGCCTTACCAGATCCGGTCACGAGACCATTCAGTCTTTCTACTTCGCTCGTGGAGAGAAGACGTGTCTGGCCCGCGCTCTCGCTGCCTCGACCGGTCTTCTGCCTACCGACGCTCGTTGCCGACTTCGTGTGCTCTGCGTCCACTGCTACCCTGCCTTATACCCTGCCTTCTCTTCCTGCTTCGTTGGGCTGCTTGCGGGGATTCTTCTGCTTCTGTGGACGGCGGTTTGACTGCCCTTTCCCCCCTTCCCTTCGTTGCAGAGGTAAGGTAGCGGTAGTTCCCTTGGCCGGCCCTCGGGCTGAGAGCCGGCTGCCTGTTGGGTGCTTCCCTGCTTTCTTTCTTAGTGGTCTTTCTTTCAGTGCGTAGTGCCTGATTAGCTCACGGTCGGCTTTTGCCGTTTCACGCCCGTTTTGCACGTGGGCCTTGGGCCCCTTGTGTGTTAGCCTGTTTAAAGGCCCTTTAGCCCTCCGAGAGTTCCATTACGCTTTCACCGGGAGCCCGCTTGTGCTTGGCCATAATGCTTTTGTGTTCCCGGTGCGGCGACTTTAAGTGGCCGACGGACACCCACTCGGTCTGCCTACCGTGTTCGGGTTGTTCCTCGGACCGCAGGTGTACGGTTTGTGTGGCCTGGCCTGAGGTTCTGTGGGCGGACCTTTGGTCCTTCTACCGCCGAGAGCGTTCCCGCCCGGCTAACGAGCGTCCGGCGCCCGTTGACACATTGGCCGCCCTTGCTGTTTCCTCTGACCACTCCTGCACGGAACGGTCCTCTCGTCGGGGTTCGCGTTCTTTGTCTGACCACAGGACCGCCACTGCTGCCACGCCCGCTGACCCTTCCGGAGGGTCTGTTTGCCGGCTTAGCGCCCGTCTCACTGAGAGTGGCCAGCAGCAGTCGGCCTTGAGCCGTCCGTCGTTGACGAGCCGTCCTCACCACTCTCCCCGCACCAAGCCCGCTGATCCTTCCGGAGGATCGCCTTGCCGGCATAGTGGCCTACTTCCGGAGTATGGCCCGGAGAGACGTCAGCACCGTCCTTCGCGACGCAGCCGCGACCCTGTTCCTCACCGTTCCTCCTCCAGACACCCGCGCTCTCGCTCGCCTCGCGAGCGCCGTCAGCGGGATCCTCGCTGCCCTGCTTCCCCTCGGGCGCCTTCGCGCTCTGATCCGCGCCGGGCGTCGCCTTCGTTGCGTCACCGCCCTCGTCGACCCTCCTCGCGTCGTCGGGACTCCTCGCCGCGTGCTCGCCGGGCGCCTTCCAGTCCTCGCTCCCGCGTCTTGGTGAGGTCTCGTCCTCGGTCCCGCTCCCGGTCGCCTCCTCGCTTACTGCCGCGCTCCCCGCTGCCCTCGCGTTCCCTGTCTACGCCGGAGGTTCAGCGCTCGCCTTTGACCTCGCTGCGGTCGGTGGTCGTTCCGGTGCCTTCTCGACGCCCCCTACAGGACGACGCGCTCAGCCTGCTACCCGAAGACTCCGTCTTGGCTCTGTTGGACGAGGAGGGTCGCTCGACCTCGCCCGCGGCCCTCGAGGATGCTTCCCTCTCGGCGCTCCCGTCTTCTTCCCGGTCAGAGACGCTTTTAGCTCTGGATGAAGCCGCTAGGATCGTGGCCGCGACGCTGCCAGCGGACGCCTGCCCAGCTTCCCCGCCGCTGAAGAGGAAGGTCGCCGCCTTCGTTGACGCGGAGAGGCAGGTCAAGAAGTTTAAGTCGCTTCCCCAACCGCCCGGCTTTAAGGACCTTCGAGACGTCTTTTCGTCGCACCTGCAGCTGGCCACGTCCCAGGAGCCGGTCTTCTTCTCCGACCGTCGCTGGCCCGCGGATTTAGACATGTCGTTTCGGCGGGACTGGTATGCTGGACATTCCCAGGCCTTCTCCATCCCTCTGCCTACGCTGGACCCTTCGGCCGTGTCGCTAGCCGGCGGTCCGACTCTGCTGCGGCGGTCCCTACCGCGGGGCCTGGACAAGACAGCGACCTTGGTCCGGAACACCTTAGCCTGCTCTGGTGTTTTGGAGCTCCTCACTCAAGCCTTGGTCCGTCGGGTGGAGGAATCCTGGCATCCTTCCATCTCTCCCCTCCTAGGAGACCTGCTGGTCCTCGCGGAGACCGCCAACCGCGCCGCCTACCACTCGTCGGTCAACGCGATGGCTGCTTCGGCCAACTGCGACCTCATGCGTCGAGATGCCCTGCTCCTCGCCTGCAGTACGTTGCCGCCGGACCTGCGAGCGCAACTTCGCCGTGCCCCCTTGGGTGGGCCCTTGCTGTTCGGCGACACCTGGTCCGCTGTGAGAGATTCCAACCCCGGCCGCTGGCCCAGCAGTGCCCCTCCTCCACGCCGCTTTCGCCCCGCCCGCCAGGCTAGGGGTCGCGCCTCACGGTCTGCTAGACCCACTGCCCCCTCGGCCCCTGCCTCGGCGCCCGTGCAGGCTCCCGCCTTTGGCCGGTCCAGACCCTCCAGACGCCATGCCCCCGCGTGGACCCGTCCCGGCAGAGGACAGGGTCGCGGGCGGCCCACGTGACTCCCTGCCGCCCTTGCCCCCGCCGACCTCCTCGGGGTCGCTGGTCGGCGGGCGGTTAGCCGATTTCCGCGGAAATTGGCTCACGCTCTTTGGCGACGACCCCTGGATTTGCGACACCGTCTCTACGGGTCTGCGGATCGTCTTCCGAAGCCCGCCGCCCTTACGGCGTTCCCCACTCTGGACCGAGATTCCCAGCGACCCGCTGAAGGCCGCCGCCTTGAGGGAAGAGGTAACCTCCCTGCTGAGGAAAGCCGCCACAGAGGTTGTCCGAGTCCCCGACTCACCGGCCTTCTACAGCCGCCTTTTCGTCGTGCTGAAGCCTGGAGGGAGATGGCGTCCGGTCATCGATCTTTCGGCGCTGAACAGGTTCATTTCGGCCCCCTCCTTCCGGATGGAGACTGCCAGAGCCCTGAAAGCCGCGGTCCAGCCTCTCGACTTCGCAGTCAGTCTGGACCTCTCCGATGCGTACCTGCATGTCCCGATGCACCAGGCCTCCAGGAAGTTTCTCAGGTTTGCGATCGACGGCGTCGTTTACCAGTTCCGGGCGCTGCCGTTCGGACTCAACCTCAGCCCCTGGGTCTTCACTTGGCTGATGGACGCCGTAGTCGCCTTAGCCCGACAGTCCTCCTCCAGTCCGACGTCGAACTACCTGGACGACCTCCTTTTGCGCAACCAATCGGAGACCGTGCTAGCCACGGACAGAGATGCTCTCCTGCACCTCCTGGCGCACCTGGGCTTCCTAGTAAACGACGGCAAGTCGGATCTCTCTCCCTCCCGCCGGTTTGTGCATCTGGGTATGGAATTTGCTACCGACCTCAACACGGTACGCCTTCCGGCGCCCTGGATCAAAAGATTGCGGATCTAGCCGACCAGTTAGCTCGGGAGGATGCAGCCCCCGCCAGAGTCTGGCTTCAGTCTTATCCCACTAGGGCGTCTCTACTCCCGGCCAATTCAACTGCATCTTCTTCTCCATTGGCGCCCGTCTTCCGGAGACTTGACGACCGCGGTCCCAGTGTCCCAGATGCTCCGTCCGCACACCCACATCAACTGGCTGGAGATGCAGGCCGTCTGGCAAGCCCTTCAGGTCTGGGAGGACCTACTCAGACACCAGGAACTTCTCGTGCTTTCGGACAACACGACGGTGGTCGCTTACATCCAGAAGCAAGGTGGCACACACTCCCCCGACCTGTGTATGCTCCTCTACAGGATGATGCGTTGGTGCGAGGACCGGAGCATTATCCTTCGAGCCTGGCACGTTCCCGGACGCCTAAATGTCTTGGCCGACTCTCTGTCTCGCCTCGGCCAGCTCCTACACACGGAATGGACCCTGCGACAGGACATCTTTCGGATGATCTGCGCCCGCTGGGAGACTCCCCAGGTCGACTTGTTCGCCACGAGGTGGAACCACCAGCTTCCCCTCTTCGTCTCCCCGATTCCCGACCCCCTTGCCTGGGCTGTCGATGCGCTCTCCATTCCCTGGGACGGCCTTGTGGCCTATGCCTACCCCCCTACTGTCCTCGTTCCCAAAGTCCTCCTCAAACTTCGGGGCTGTTCGGCGATCCTCCTGTTGGTCGCGCCGTTCACCTGGAACCGCTCCTGGACCACCGACCTGCTCAGCCTCGCCACGGACCCGCCCCTGCTGCTGTTCACCCCGCGGACCATGCTCAAGCAACCGCGCCAGCCGCTGTTCCACCCCTGCCCGGAGTGACTCCTCCTTCACGCCTGGAGGTTGTGCGGCAAGCCCTCGGAGCTAGAGGCTACTCGGGTGCAGCAATGGAGGCGATCGCTGCGGCCCGTAGACCGTCGACCCTTCGAGTCTACGAGGGAAAGTGGCGAGTCCTCTGTTCTTGGTGCACCGATCATGGCCTTATGCCCACGGATCTGACTCATCCTCAGCTGGCGGACTTCTTTCTCTGGCTCTTCCGAGACCAAGGCCTAGCCCCCATCACGGTACGCGGTTACCTGTCCATGATTGCGGACACCTATCGTCACCTGGGACAACCTGATCCGGGCGCCTGCAAGGACCTAGCCGACCTTATGGGACACTTCGGCATCCAGCGCCCGACACTCCGCTCGCTCATTCCTCGCTGGGACCTACCCTGGGTGCTCACATGGTTGAACTCCGCCCGCTTCGAACCATTACCTTTGGCCCAGTTCGCGGACTTGGCACGCAAGACTTGTTTCCTGCTGGCACTTGCTACCGCTTCGCGTGTGAGCGAGCTACATGCGCTTTCGGCACGCCCTGCCTGTCTGCAGTTCTGAACAGACGGCTCCAGCCTTTCTGGCGAAGAACAGGTCTCCTTTAACTCCGCCTCAGGTGATCACCATTAGGCCGCTGAGAGACCGACCCCAGTCCCAGGAGACCAGGCTACAGGATCCCGTGCGCGCCCTTAAAATCTATCTGCGACGATCTAAGCCCGTCCGCAGGGGACGGTCGCGCCTCTTCCTACCTCTAAGACCCAACCGGCGTGACATTACAGCCCAGACGATCTCTTCCTGGCTCCGCTGGGTCATACGCTCCGCTTATCAGGAGATCTCCCCTGAGGGAGCGAAGAGGCTGCACATTCACGCACACGAGGTACGAGCTATGGCCACGAGTGTCGCGTTTGAGCGAAACTGCGCTGTCAAGGACATCGTGGCAGCTGTGGGCTGGAAAACCGAGTCGGTCTTTGCCCGTTTCTACCTCTGGGACCTGGCTAGCCAGCGAGAGAATCTCGCACTGGTGGGGGACATCGCCGCGGCACAACACTCCCTCCCGGTGCCACCAGCACCGTAGGTATGCACTTCACTAAAATTGTCGGGAGTGTGCGACGGGGAGAACGGCGCTGTTCTGTTGGGGGAGTTTTGGGCGGCACCCTCCTCCTCATTGCAATTCTCCCATCTAGTCATGTCATCGATAATGTTTTTGAAGAAACAAATTCATTTTTCTCTAAAAGGTATTTTTTCGAAAAATACTTACCGATGACATGACTCGGATGACCCTCCCTCCTGCCCCGCTTGCCGCTTTCGAGCGAAGTATCAGACTGAATGGTCTCGTGACCGGATCTGGTAAGGCAGGCATGGGGAGATAACTCTCGGCCCCTCTGGGGGGTTCCCCGAGTGCCTCTCGGGTTGTGTGGGCACACAACGGGCAAGTAGGCTAAAATTGAGCCTAGAAGTAGATATTCCCCCATCTAGTCATGTCATCGGTAAGTATTTTTCGAAAAAATACCTTTTAGAGAAAAATGAATTTTTCTATCGGCCACTGATCTTCCGAGCTGTTCTGATTATACAATATTGTCCTGTGCAGGCACATTACAGGCAGGTAGCCCAAGTACATACCCCGTAGATGTTGAGGTTTTTGTTTGAAGCGTGCCTGGCGGGGCCTCGGGGACCCCACGCCCGGCCGCCTTTCACGTTGCTATGTGTTGCAGCTGCCAAGCACGCACCTGCCCACAGTGCGGGGACTTTCTATGACCGAGCGTTACTTACACGGTTGCCTCCCCTGTTCCAGTTGTGCCTCCGGCCGCGCCTGCGAAACCTGCGCCGCCTGGGTGGAGGAACTTGGCCGCAGCTCTGGGGATTTATCGGCACAAGCAAAGACCAGCTGACAGTGTGCACTGTGCTGGCCCGAGACCACCCACCCGCCATGGCAGCCCCCACCTTGCCAGGAGGAAGGTCTAGGCGCAGACCATGGTGAGAGAATGACACGTCGGGCCCAGACACACCCTTCAGGTCCCCAGACCTTGTCTTCTTGGTTCTACTGTGCCCAGTCGGACCTGGCCCGCTTGCTTCTCGGAGGAGACCGGCCGGCAGCGGCCTTGCTCGCCCCGCTTGGCGGTGACTGACACTTCAGGCCCGAGGCATCCTACGGGAAGCCCGCCCGCTCCCCTTGGGAGACCGGCTGGCCCTGATTGAGGCCGGCCACAGCGACTTACCTCACCCCGTATCACGATTAATGGCACACCTGCGGAGCCGGACGATGATAAGAGTGCCTGGCGTCCTCGCTCCCTGGAGGATACCAGCCGGCAGCGACCACGCTCTGCGGTGACTGACCCTCCGGCCCCAGATGCGTCCTACAGGAACAGGCTGCTTGCTCCCCTACGGAGACTGGCCGGCAGTGCGCCCACCTCACTGAGGCTGGCCACAGCGACCTATGTTGCCCCGTACTTCGACCTATGGCACTCCCGCTACGCCAGATGACGCTAAGATTACCCGGCACGCCCACTCCTGGGAGACATCTGGCCGGCAGCGACCTTGCTTGACCCGCTCTGCACTGACTGACCCCCCGGCCCTGACGTATCCTGTGGGAACAGCCAGCCTGCTCCCCTAGGGAAACCGGCTGGCAGTGTGCCCGCCGCGCTGAGGCAGGTACACAACGACCTACGTTGCCCTGTGCCACGACCTTGGCAAGCTCGCTATACCGGACAAGGCTACGGAGTTCCCGGGGCACCTCTCCTCAGCCAACAAACATACCACGTTGGATGCCGGGCTCTCAGCTGTGCGCCAATGTTGAGCAACATCGGGTTTGGTGAGTACTTGGATGGCCAACCGCCTGGGATCTCCAAGTGCTGTTGGCATTAGAGGCCGGCCCGCTCCTTCCACGGTCGCCCCACACTGCAGTGTACGACCGACCCTCGGATCCCGGACTGCCCCCTGATGCCCTACCCGATGGGACCACTCTTCATTCAGAGACGCTGAGACGCGCGGCTACCCAACGCTACCGGACCCGACAGGCCTGCTCCCTCCATCGCAGCCTCTACCCCCGCGAACGCCAGTCAGTGCACAGCAGATGTCTCGTCCTGTCTCTCCTCGCGGCTGGCCTCGACCGTGTGACGGATCTCGGCCCGCTCCACTGGCCTCCCCCCAATGGCGACGAGGCCACCAGGCTCTGTCGTGGCACTCCTTCTCCTTGGTGTTAGCAGTTGACCTACGTCTTCTGGCATGCGTCCCCGGACAGTCCTCCGACTCTCAGGACGGATTCCCCACGGTCCCTGGACAGGTCGGCGCATCTGCTTGCCCCCGGAGTCCTACCCACCGTCCCCCCGCCCGACGGAGGTGTCGGCCTGCTGGTCGCCGTCCGTTAGGCAAGAAGTTCAAGTCCCTCCCCCAGTCTCCGGGCTTCCGGGACCTCGTGGACTCGTCCTCCACGCATGTGCAGCAGGACAGCGGCGCTGAGCCCACCTTCGCTCCGGCTACTGGTGGCCGGCCAGACTGGACATCGCCTTCCACCAGGATTGGTACGGGGGCCCTTCCCAGGCCGTTCCTGCCCCCCTACTGGCGGTGCATCCAGCGGCGCAAGTATAGGCAGTCCGCGCCCAGACTTCGCAGCGTAACCTTCCCCATGGCTGGACAAGACAGTGACCTTCATCCACGACTCCCTGGCCTACGCGGGATTCCTGGGGCGCATAACACGGCGGTGGTCCGACGTGTCGAGGACTCCTGGCACCCGTCCTTCTTGCCCCTTCTGAGAGACTTCCTCACCCCAGCCGGGGCCCCTTTCGGGCGGCGTATCTCCCCTCTGCGGACGCTATGGCCGCTGCCTCGGACTACGACCTGTTGCAGCGGGATGCTGTCCTCCAGGCCTGCCTCGACCTGCCCTCTGCGTTGAAGAAGCAGTTCCGTCAGGCCCCGCTCAGCGGCACGCTCCTCTTTGGCCCACCTGACAGACGGTCAAGGACGTGCTTCCGGATCTCTGGCCCACAGCGCCCCCCAGCCTTCGGCAGCCGCCTCCTTGGTTCCCAAGCCCAACGGCAGGTAGCGCCCCGTTTTCATCCTCTGGACTTGAGACAAGTACATTGCAGGACCTACGTGCTGCATGGGACGGCAGGGTGGCGGTGGTCCCTTGGTTGCTCCATCAGCCTGGTCCTCGCGGACGCCTCGGATCGTCCCCATGCTCCCCCCACTTGACTCTTCCGGCGCTTCGCCTCCGGCACGTCGTCTCCAGTCAGGATGCTGCCCTTTGGCCTCGACCCCAGCCCATGGATGTTTGTTGCGCATCTTGGTCACCGTCGTCGCCAGGGCCACTCTGGCTCCCTCGAGCTCACCTGCGGACTTCTTGGACGGCTTCTTCTACGGAACCAGTCGGAGTCCGCTTTGGACAAGCACAGAGAGGCGCTGCTCCTTCTGCAATCTCGGCTTGGCTCCCTGGTCAGCTTCGACTAGGCGGACCTCGCTCCCGCTCGCCGGTCTGGGCTCCCGCTCTCCTTGGCTGCTCTGGCTTCCGTCCTCCGCGACCTTGCTTCCCCGGTACCGGTTCCCGCTGCTCCGCAGGACAAATCCTGCGTGGCTCGAGTCAGGAGTACCCCTCTCCTCTCCGCCCCCTCTCCCCCCCGCCCCCTCTCCCCCCCACCCCATCCCCAGCTGGCGCTCTGCGTAGAGGCAAGTCTCGCCGGGTGGGGCGCATATCTCCAACCAATGTTCCTAATGGCGCCCGGCCACGGGCCTCCAGATCTTGCAGTCAGGCGCATCCACTGATTGGACCTGCAGGCAGACGGCGAGCCCTCACTGCGTTGGAAGCTCATCTCCTACACTGGGACCTCCTGGTCCTCTCCGCGGGGGACGGCACACATCTCAGCCAACTTAGGCCCATGGACCTTTCGGCGCCGCTACATGGAGTCCAGCCCACAGTGACCTTGATCGCCCCGGAGGCAACGACAGGCCTCTCAGCCGGAGGAAGCTACCGCATTAGTCCGCCCACTCCCAGCGAGCCAGTCGACGTCCGCCCGCTCCCAGCGAGCTGGTCGACAGTGACTCCGGTCGCATGCGGTGACGATATGCCTCGTAGCTGAAACAGCTTCTGGCTTGGTCCGCCCGCTCCCAGTGAGCCGGCCGACAGTCCACCCGCTCTACGTAGCCAGCCAACAGTGTCTTCAGTCGCCTTGCTCTGTGCATTTAGTCCGCCCGCTCCCAGCGAGCCTGTCGACAGCGACCCCAGTCGCCTTGCATTTGGTGACGATTGGCCTTGCAGCCGGACACAGCTTCTGGGCTGGTCCGCCCGCTCTCAGCAACCCCACAGAGGCTGTTCCACCCATGCCCGGAGTGACTTCTCCTACAGCCTGGAGACTGCGCGGCACGCCCTCGCCGCTAGAGGTTTCTCGAGTGCAGCAGTGGACGCTATCGCTACAGCCCGCAGGCCTTCACCCAGACGCATCTTCATGGGGAGTGACGATGCCTGCGGTCCTGGTGCTCCATCCAGCACCTCTCCCCACAGTTCGGACTACCCCCCCCCCCCCCCCCCACTCAGCTAGCCAAATTCTTCATCTGGCTCTTTGTCGAGCAGAGCTTGGCACCTATCGCCATCAGGGGGTACCTGGCCATGATAGCTGACCCATTTCACCACCCGGGGCCTCCCATTCCCTGGCGTCGGCAAGCACCTCGCCGATCTCGGGGCCCACTTCGGCCTCCAGCGGCCTGTTCCCCACTCGCTGTTTGCATGTGGGGACCTACCCAGGCTGGATTCGGACCATTGTGAACCGCTCCCCATGGCCCGGTCTGCGGACGTGACCCAGCAGACCGGCTTCCGGATGGCCCTCGCCACGACTACCTGCATAGGCGAGCTGCTCGCGCTCTCTGCATGCCCTGCCTGTCTGCAGTTCTGTACGGATGGCTCTGTTCAGCTCCTCACTGACTCATCCTTCCTGGCCAAGACCAGGTCTCCCTTAACCGCACCCCAGGTGATCACCTTACGGCCGCAGACAAGGTTGAACTTCCCCCGGGAGACCAGGCAGCCAGACCCGGGCAAGCCTTACGGGTCTACCTGCGCCGATCCAAACCCGTCCAGTGGGGGTGGTCACGCCTCCTTCTGCCTTTCTCTCCAGGCAGACGTGACATCTCCGCCCAGACGATATCCTCCGGGCTGCGCTGGGTCATCCAGTCCGCCTACCAGGACCTCTCCTCGGAAGGAGCTAAGAGGCTATGGTTCAGGGCACACGAGGTTGGAGCCATGGCCACGCGCTTCGCCTTCGACCGCAACTGCACTGTCAAGGACATTGTGACGGCCGTGGGCTGGCGGGCGGAATCCACCTTCGCCCAGACCTCTCGGGCCAACAGAAGACCTGGCGCAACACTCCCTCCCGGCGCCTGGGGCACCGTCGGTAAAGCTTAGCTGAAATTGTCAGGAGGTTGCTATGGGGAGGGCAGCTCTGGCTAACCTTTCAGGGGGTACAATGGTGGGCGGCATCTGCCTCCTCTTCAGTATTCTTCCTATTAGTAATGTCATCGGTAAGGGTTTTGAGAAAAAAAATGAATTTTTCTCTAAAATGTATTTTTTCTAAAAATACTTACCGATGACATTACTCGGAGGGCCTCCCACCTACCCTGCTTGCTGCCAGTAAGCGAAGCGTTTCTGACTGGTGTGTCACCACTGGACATGTGACGGGGATAGGTAGGGACGGGAGGCTACTCAGGGCCCATGGTTACGGCGCCCTAGAGTCGCCTCCCTGGTTATGTATGGACACAACAGGTTATTAGGCTGAAATTGGTAAGCTAGGTGTATCTTCCTATTAGTAATGTCATCGGTAAGTATTTTTCGAAAAAATACATTTTAGAGAAAAATTCATTTTTCAGTAATTTGAATGTTTGTGTTGCTTTCGTTTTGTGTTTGTTATTGTTGTTGTTTTATAACCCCCATATAGGCATGCAGCCAAAGGTAGTGTGAGCAGTACCGGTTGCTATGTACATTGGGGTGAACCCGTTCACTGCAAAAAAACTGAATACCGCCAAACTGCAAGAGGCATGGATCTTCATGAGCCCCCGCAGTCGCGGGGGCTCATGAGGATCTATGCCTATTGCTGAAACCATCACCTTTGATGTCTGGGGATCTTTGTTTATTTTACAATGATTTCCAAAACACAATCTGAGTCCACTGTCAGTGAAGGGGACAAAACTGTGTGGTACAGCACTTGTTGCCATTTTTGCTGGAGTTAGCCACTGTCCCGTGCTTTCCAACAGGCTCGACTGGAAGAAGCTCAGCGCAAGATGCTGGAGGTGCACGAGCCGTTGAGTGCCAGGCAGCGGTCCGAGTCTCCGCCCAAGCCAAAAGAAAAAGTGGAGGCCAAGCCCAAGAAGGGCAAGAAGGTGAAGATTGATGACAAGGCTGAGGAGAAAGCCAGAAAAGAAGCAAGGAAAGAACTGCAACGGCAGGAAAGACTGGTATGCTATTTTCTATGTGTGTACTGCTGCCATTTTGTGTGTCTGTAATGTGCTCATGTATTTCTATTAACCCTTTTCATCCTGATACACTCCTGCTTGAAATAAGTTAGATTATGATAGTTTCAAGGGTGGTGCCAGAATACCTTGGCGCCTGAGGCGCCAAGCTATTCTGGCACCACCCTTGAAACTAAAACAGTTGATCTATCTCCTAATCTGTAATGTAGCCTTTATAGGACAAAAATCAGATTGAAAACAATCAGTCTCAGGATATAATGGGTTAATTAACTGTGCATGTACTAGTTGATTCATGTGCCTCCACAAGCTTAGTACCATGGGTGAAACGCTTTGGTCCTGGATTCAGCTCTTTCAAAATCACAGAGAGCTGAATTTGGTTCAGAGGGAACAGTCTTTAATTCAGCCTGTTCCATCTACAAAAGACATAAATTCTCATGAGCCCCTGAGAATGCAGGGGCTCATGAGAATTTATGTCTCTTGATGGCCATGGGCATAGTTAGTCCGTGGACCATTTTCAGTAATTTCAGTTTTCACACTGTCACCTATGCATAGTGAATTTAAACTTGTGTAATGCGACTGCCAAAGGGACTATCAAAACGTGGTTGCCACAGACAGGGGTCTCATTACAAAGGGCCATCTAGGTAACAGAAGACCATGGGACCAACAATTGGTGGTCATCTTAGACAGGTGGTCACCTTTGACAGGTTTGACTATGTTAAAACGTACTCTACGCGTTCAGTTTTTAAAAATACAAACTGTATTTCGAAGTTGCCTTCATTACATTCAGTTTTCACAAGTTCTGCATGTAGCATGCACGTTGTGATTATAAATGTACTCACATTTGTTGCATACTGATTTTGTATTTACCTTGTGCGTGCATCCACCCGTACTGTTTACAGTACCAGTGGGTGCATTCAGAAGGGGGCTAATCATGTGTTGATACTGTAAAACCTGTTTTGAGCAACCTTCATCTCTGCAAGAAAATGTTCTAAAGGACAGGGGCTGTCTCAAGAGAAGTGTTGAAGGAAAAGAAGTGTCACCTGTCAATAGACCATCATTTAGGTAAAGGATGGTCTTTAACTCATTCAGCCCGACGGACGTATTTCCCAAAATTTTGGAGGTGTCATCTAATGCCTGCACCAGATGCAGGAGATGGGTCGACCATGATAATTCAAGGGTAGTGCCAGATTAGCTTGGCACCTATCGGCGCCAAGCTAATCTGGCGCTGCCCTTGAATTATCATGGTTGACCCATCTCCTGCTGTAGTGCGTCAGGGCTGAATGGGTTAATGACACACAAGAGCGGGTCACTCAAAACGGGTTCTTCTGTGACTGTACACAGAGCATGTAATTGCGGAGTCACCTGTTTGTTTGCATGTCCACTGTTGTACATGAATGTTCCTCACAGAAACGCTTGGAGGAGGCCAAAGCTCTTCAGGCACTGATAGCCGACAAAGAGGCACAGCGAAAGGCCAGGGAGAAAGAGACTGCTCGAAAGTCAAAGGTGTGAACTGCTGACCTAGCAAAATCTCTTTCTGCTTTCTTTTTCTTTATGGGTCAGCTGTTGGGCTTTTAACCCTGTGGCTGTCAGTAGCACTTTTTTGTCACAAAGAATCCTGCAAGGATCATCGTGACAAAAGGCGCTACTGACAGCCAAAGGGTTTATGAAAGTCATGATGTTGATTTATATAAAATAAGATCTTTAGAGTATACTTTTTACATTTGCATTTGTTTTTGGCATAGATTTGTTTCAACTTGTATTAGGCTTTCTTTAGAGTTTGGATGATCAGTTTAGGTTGCTCTTTGGTAGGTGGTTGTTTTTTTGTTGTTTGGGGTGAGGGGTTGGGGGGGAGGGGGGGGGCGGGAGGGGGGATGGGTAGGATTGGGGGGGGGGAGGGGGGGTAGTCACACTTATTTTATAGTACATGGAGTCTGTGACAGTTAAAGTCAGTCTCAGCATTACATAAATATTTTTTGTGATTAATATTCTGCATGCGTAAATGTTTTGGTGATCCTTGTTGTCGGACATATTTTTCACATCAGTCTTTGTACATGTACAAGTTTACACATGCCTCTGTTCTTTGTGCATCACACTTTGTGTGCTGATCTGTGATTTTGAACCTTATGACTGAAAGCCATAAGGTTCAAAATCACAAACCTGCACCCATGTAACTTTCACCTTTTAATTAAATCATTTTTATGTCACTGTGGACTGTGCATATGGAATGTTGTGGACCACTGCAAAAGATTGTAGTATTTTGTAGTCACTGTTGTAGTCACTGTAGTCACTTGCGTTTGCGTCTCTCAGGAACTAGAAGAGCAGATGGACATAGTGAGACAGGAAGAAGAGTCCATCCAGCAAACGGAAGATGACGCACGCGAACAACTGGCTGCTCTGCGCAAAATCCAGCGGGAGGAGCGAGAAGCACGTCGCAAGGTTGACCTTGAGAAGAAGAAACAGGACGCGATCGCCAAGCGAGAGAAAGAGAAGGCCATGATGGAAAAAGCCAGACAAAAGGAGCAGGAAATGCTGGACCGGATTGCGGATGGGGAAATGAGACGGGCGATCAGAGAGGAGGAGGATCGAAAGCGGGATGAGGAGGAGAGATTGGCACAGGAGAGGTTTGAGGTGAGAGAATTTAACGTATCTCTTTACTTTTTTTTTTTTGTTTTGTCTGTTTGTCTCTTGTTCTCATTTTTCGGTCATGCTATAAGAATTTTTCTATCCAAACCACCTATCTTGTGTTCTTTTTGTGCTGAATTTACAAACATTTATTAAAAAAAAATAAAAAATCAACCTGCAGCTACTGCCAGTGGCCACAGCTTGTGTTTTTTACATGTTTGTAAATTCAGCGTCAAAGATCTCCAGCCATCAAAGGAAGATAGATACACTGTGGTTTATGATGATCTGTGTCTTTTGCAGTTTGTCAGTGTTCACGTTTTCTCAGCGGTGAACGGATTAAACTGTGTGATATTTGTAACCTGTAGCTGGCATCTATTAATACTATCATGTTCTTGCTGACGAATGAATCTTTTTACAGTTACTGTTTTTTAATATTTAACCCATATAGCCTGGACGCACTAAAGCAGGAGATGGATCAACCATGATAATTCAAGTGTAGTGCCAGATTAGCTTGGCACCATCAGGCGCCAAGCTAATATTATCATGGTCGATCCATCTCCTGCAACTCGTACATATTTGTTAGGAGACACTTCCAAAATTTGGAAATGCAGCCTTGGGGTTAAATGTGTTAAAATATTTATTGGGTTTTTTTTTTTTTTTTTGTCAATAGATTGTGCAACAGGATCCAGTTTGACTTGAATGTGAAAGAGACATGTTATAATTGTTGGTTATGATACCAAACTTTTCTTCATGTTGAATGCATCAGCACCTAGGCCCCACCCACCAACCAAACCTATTCTTGTTTGTTATCATGGTTTAGTTTTGGGTTCCATTTCCGGTTTGGAATGCATTTCTGTTCTTTTTACTATGTGCTTGATTGATGTTCCAGTGATGTCACATCAGTGATGTTATCTTTTTCATGATGTCATTAATTAAAATGACATCATCATAAGGGAAAAAAAGACAAGGCATTTTTAGTCAGTCTTGATCCCCCTGAGCTCTACTTTATTTGGTCTCACATGATTCCTGGTGAGTATCTGTCCATCTGTACAATGACATTTATGTTGGAAACAGACTTGGAGCACATACAAATATTATAATATCTGCATGCTGATAAATGGCTGCAGTCAAGCTAAAAAAAAAAAAAAAGTAGCAGGCATTTTTTGTTTCCTGTTAAAGAATGTCTGCTTTTTATTGTATTTTTCGCTTTCTTTTTATCAAGATTGTGCTATTTTTTTTCTTCTGTATCTTTTGAATTGTCTTATAATGACTTGATTCAATATGGTCACAACCCACATGCATACAGAGAGCTGAAAGGGCACGTAAAGAGGTAAGAGCTGAGAAAGAGGCAACAGCTGAAGTAGAGCGTAGAAGGCTGAGATGCAGAGCATGAATTGGTGTCTGCATGATTATGTTTCCTCTAAATTGTCACACATACAACAATCATACACTGTTATGGTAATGACAGTTTCAGTTTGTGCTACCCAGTGTTTGACATAGCATGACTTCATCCTCCACTTTTTGGGGGGGTTGAGATTTTATTTTTGAGATTAATGACTATGCTGTCACAGCCTTGCTTAATGTTTAGAACCAACTAATCACACTATGTAGCTGCATGGTGTTTTCGTGTGCACCATTAACTCTTCCAGTTATGAGATTAAATTCTCATTCTGATGAATATGCAACAGTTGTGTATTTTAGATGGGCCATGATAGTTCAAGGGTAGTACCAGATTAGCTTGGTGCCTCAGTGGCACAAAGCTAATCTGGTACTACACATGAACTTTCATGGTCCATACAGCAGTTTATCACAGTGCATGTTCCTTGGGTGAAAGAGCCTTTTTTTTCCTCCTTTTTCTTTTTTCTTTTCTTTTTTTTTTTTATAATTTTTTTTTTTTTAATTATTTTGCAAAGGGCAGTACAGTGTTGAAAATGAAAAGCTTTATTTTTTACTCCCATTGTTCACACTGTTTCAAAGCCCTGTTGTTTATCACTATGCAATTTATAATTGCAGTCACCTACATGAGTCGGTGTGTTTCACTGATATATGCGATATATGTAAATTCAGCATGATGCTGTGTGAAATGTTGTGCTTTCTTGAACAACAACATTGAAAAGCCTGTGCATTGAAATGTACATTTCACACCTAGTTCCTACATCCCAATTCATTCCAACACCTTATGGTTCGTACTTTCAAATTGTCATCTATCCAACAGAGTCTTGCTTAAAAGTCTGTGGTAAAACAAGCGTTTATAGGTAGGTCATAATGTAGGATGGTCATCAATCCAACACACTAGTCTGGCATAACCCACTTAGCCGCAACGCACTACAGCAGGAGATGGATCGACCATGATAATTCCAGGTTAGTGCCAGATTAGCTTGGCGCCTGATGGCACCTAAGCTAATCTGGTCCCTACCCTTGAATTATCATGGTCGGTCTGGTAAATAGGCATTGGGTGATGCCTCCAAAATTTGGGAAATGCGTCCTTGGGGTTAAATGGGTTAATGAGTCTGACATCAAACACAAGTAAAGGCAGCTCATTGGCAGTGCTTGATTAGCTTGAAGCTTATACCACAGATACCAAGCTCAATTCATTCCGTTTGAATATCCCATCTTGGTCGATGCACCACCCACAATTTCTGTTTGAAGTCAGATATTGAACTATTGACACAGAATTAAGCTTAATCCCAGTGAGCAAGAGGTCTTCGGGCTGACATTGGCCCGGAATTGTTTACAAGTCCGTGCAAACATCCAAGATTAATTATGCTCATCGGAGCCATAATGCAGATGCTGAACAGCGATCAATTTTAGAGCAAATCTATAATGTAAATACATCACATTAGCTCGAGTACAATATACAAAATAGGCTCAGAGCATTGATCAGTCCACTTACATTTGTAATACCCGAGTCTGTATCTTGACACTACAATACATACACTTGAATAATTCATGTTTAAGAGGTGGATTAATCCATTTTTTTTCCGTTTGATGCATCCAATATTGAGCTTTTTTCAGATAGCATAGCATACAATAAAACTTCCATGAATGTGGCGATCCAATTGCCACAGGAATATTTTGTTATAGATAGAGTCTGAATGCGCACAAAGCCATTGGGCCGACATCAACCGCTGTTGGCCCGCACACAGCTGTGAGCAAGCCAACTGTGACAGACATCGGACTATGCACCTATTGCTTACTGGGTACCAGCTTCTTGCTGGCAAACAAAAAGCAGCTTTACCAATTTATTCTTATCATTGCAGCCATAGTTTGTTGGCATTCTGTGCTTGTCGTGGTCATTTCTTTTGTTGAAAACATGCACACGACAAAAAAGGTATGGAACTACCACAACAGCTTGAACTATCATGCTCGATTTGACAGTGAAACTTCGATATAGTCTTCAGAAGATTTGGGGATTCTGATCTGAGGGCTCAAGGCATTAATAGTTTTCATTTTTCTGATCACAGGAAGAGCTGCGTCTTGCGCAACAGCAGGCAGAAGAGGAAGAGCAAAGACTGCAAGAGTTGGAACGGCAGGTATGTGTGTCATTCTGTTTCTATGTACAGTCACACACTTATAACCACTGATACACCCGTTGCTTGAAGTAAATTTGACTATGATAGTTCAAGGGTGGTGCCAGAATAGCTTGGCGCCTCAGGCGCCAAGCTATTCTGGCACCACCCTTGAACTAATTCGGTTGATCTATCTCTAGATCTGTAATGTAGCCATCATAGAGCAATGGTTTGACCCAGAAGTAGCTTCAGTGTGAAGAACAACTGGAACTGATCCTGGTCAGCAGGAGATAAAGATTCTCATGAACCCCTGCAGGAGCTCATGTAAATCTGTGTCAGTAATTGCTGGATTAGCCCTTTGGGTGTCAGTAGCGGTTTTCGTCATGATGATTCATGATTCATCGCAACAAAAACCGCTACCAACATCCAAAGTGTTAGGAGCAGCTTTGTTAGAGTGCAGACATTTTTACAGGAGAGGGATAATCCACAGCATGATTGTTGTTTGTTTGACCCCAACCTTAAAAACTGTCACACCCAATCCTTTTTCTGCTTTTGTTTATCAGAGCTGAAGAGGCTAGTGTTTTTGCTGTCATGGTTAAAATCCAGCAGTCATTTTCTCTTTGTGCGTTTCTGGCCACAGGCAGAGGAGGAGGCCTTTGTGAGGATACAGCGGGAGAGAGAGGAGGCAGAGAGACAAAGAGAGGAACTTGAGAAACAGAAACGCAAGATGGAGGAGGATGAGGAACGCCAGAGGTGATTCTCACATAGGATGTCATGATGAACACACATTCACATGTGCACATGAATCACACTGCCTCTCAGTATCTGTCCAAAATTTGCTGACTTTATCTGCAAGTATACAGCATAATATGGAAATATGTAAAGTAATTAACCCATTTAGCCCTGACTCACTACAGCAGGAGAAGGATCGACCATGATAATTGAAGGGTAGCGCCAGATTAGCTTGGCGCCATTAGGCGCCAAGCTAATCTGGCACTACCCTTGAATGATCATGATTGATTCATCATCCTCAACTGGTATACGATCATTAGGTGACACCTTCAAAATTTATAAAATGTGGTGGTGGGGTTAAGTAGGTTAAACAACTATTTGAAAAGGTCCAGTTAAGCGTTCTGTTCAACTAGGTGGGAGGGAGGAGGGAGGGAGGGAGTCTGTGATTTTGGTCAACCACCCTCAATGTGCATGCACATGATGTAACAATTTGGCTTACTATGTGTTACGCAGCCATATCCCTGTTTACAAAATGTCATTGATCCTCAGCTGGCCCTTGAACGGCTGAGCACAGGCCAACTGCAGCCAACATTGACCCAATGGCGTTTTGCGTTCAGGGATTGTAAACATGTACTGACGAGCAAAAGAAATGCGACATCGCTGGAATCATAGGATTCCAGTTATGTCGCATTTCTTTTGCTCATCAGTATATTATCTCAAACATTTTCTCTGTATGTATGTGACCACGTTTTCTCTTGTATCAACAGACAAGTCATGTTGGAAGAGGAGAGGAGACTGGAGGAAGAGCGGAAGAAACGTGAGGCTGATGAGGAGAAGAAGAAAGAAGAAGAGAAACAGAGATTGAAAGAGGTACAAACACGAAACACACTGTCCCTGGAAAACAGCTTTGTGTCATTAACCTTTTCTCTATGATGACTGGTAATGTTTCTGCAGTCTTTGTTAACACATTTTACACAGGTGCGAAATTCCCAAAGTTGGATGTTGTCCTTAAATGACTACAAAGTAATTTCAAAGACAGATCAACTATGCTAGTTCAAAGGTGGTGCCGGAATAGCTTGGCACTGAAGGTGCCAAGCTATTCTGGCACCAGCCTTGAACTAGCATGGTCGATAAAGCTCTCGCTGTTGAGTGTCAGTACTGAATGTGTTAATTGAAGGCTGAAGAGCCGCAGCCTTACGTTCATGGCTACAGAGTGGTGTCAGCAAGAGGCATAGATCCTCATAAGCCCTTGCAGTTGTGGGGACTGTTTGAGGGGAAGGAACTGCGTAGTTTTGACTTCAGTTGACTGAAATGTAGTTGCTTCTCTTAGACCATTCAACTTGTTTCTCTGGGGATTTTGGAGGTGGTGATGTGGTTAGTTAGTTAGTTATTTGGGTTAAACGCCGAGAAGGTGACTAAGGCCATCTCACGTCAGGATGTGGTTAATTGCTTGTGCATTTGGGTGATCAATGCCATACTGCCTATCACAACTGACCTTTGTGTCTACACTGTTTCAAAGATTATCATACCAAAATCATCTCCTGGGTGTGAGATAGTACATGTCTGTGTTCAGAAACTAAAATTTCATCCAAAGTTGCAGAGTTTCCATGTCCCAGAGCTAATTATTGAATCAAATCACTGAAAAACAAGGTTGCTCACTTAAGGCTTTTTTTTTTTTTTTTTTTTTTTTGATTGCTTACAAAGCAGTCTGATGTGGTTCTAAAGATTAAACTGCTTCTAGATGCATGGTCAAACATATGAACAATGATTCTGCAAAATATGAGGTCAATAGTGCAAGAAACAAAGACACAGTGTAGGTCTCAGAGACAGGTCAAAATCACAATTTATTTCCTTCACACAGAAGAATACAAATAACATGACCATGAAGGGGCTGAAGACCATGCACTTTTTCTCTGTCAGAAAGGTTGTTACTCAATGCAGGTTCTACTGTATTGACCTCTTTGTGCTTGCAACCACTGTTAACCCATTACATCCTGAGGCTTTTTTTTTTTTAATTTGCTTATTGTCCTATGAAGGTTACATAACAGATTAGGTGATAGATCAACCAGTTTAGTTCCAAGGGTAGTGCCAGAATAGCTTGGCACCTCAGGCGCCAATCTATTATGGCACCACTCTTGAAATATCATAGTCAAATTAATTTCAAGCAGGAGTGTATCAGGATGAAAAGTGTTAAACAGTACTGATGGCTGCATATGCAAGGGGGTTTATTAGTCCACGTTTTTCTTTCCCCAGTTGCAACGACTGGAAGAGGAAGCAAGGGAAAAGATGCGAGCAGAAGTTGAGAAACGTCGCGAAACACTCATGAAACGTCGAGATATCAACCTAGATCGTAAGAAACACCTGGATGGTCTCAAGCACTCACAAGGCATCACAGAGCCCTGGACATTCTCCTACTATGTGATGTGGCCCAGAGAAACCTACAGAACGTGAGTGTATAAATGTGTTATTAGATAATTATGTACTCCCGACCTCCTCTCTTTTTTTTTCTGCAATGAATTTTTTTTTCAAAAATATTGAAGTGGTAGAAAGCTGGCTAACAAAATCATCCAATGTCCTTCTCCAAGCTAGCTGTATTCAAAATTTCATACGTCTGTCATTCTGTCCATACATCATATCAATCCATATTTTTTTTTATATCCATCCATTCACTCAGATATATACACGTCCATGTATCACTTTTTGTGCTGCTTGTCAATCACTGTATTCGCAATACACATTATTGCCATTTGCATTAATGCGATGTTAAATGTACAAAGGCTTGTGAAAAAAACACACAGTAAGTAAAAAGTCCTATGGCTGACTCCAGCCTTGTTTGGCCCGCGCAGTGCTGTGCGTGGGCCAACCAAGGCAGGAGTCAGCCATAGAACCTTTAGCTTGGGAGCCACAGACCTGATTACAGTATATCCAGTTGTGCGATTTTTTTATGCACTTTATACTGAGGCTAACCTGTTATTTAACCCTTTTAACACCAAGGCTGCATTTCCCAAATTTTGCAGAAGTCACCTAATAATTATGTACCAGCTGCAGGAGATGGATTAACCATGATAATTCAAGGGTAGTGCCAGATTATCTTGGCGCCTGATGGCGCCAAGGTAATCTGGCACTAACCTTGAATTATCTTGATCGATCCATCTCCTGCTGTGATGTGTCAGGGCTAAACTCCATGTCATTGTTGCAGACCAATGGGCACAGGTGGAGGTGGTAACGACAAGAACAAAAAGCCAAAGCCAAAGCCGAAGAAATAACCTGGACTGCTACTCACTCTGACAATAATGTGATCCCGATAATGTGTGGCAATAATGATATCACAGCACATAGACTTTTGACCCAGAAGCTTTTGCTTCCTGAGCACCGTGTTTCATCCATCCAACAGTTATTTTTGTGTGTGTGATTAGTATGTTTGAGGAGTATATTAACCCCTTTGTGTGTGCGGCCTGTGCAGGACCAATGGCTGCATGCATAATGGGGTTAACGGGCATCGATCTTACACTATACAGTTATTTTTGGGATAGTATGTACATAATTGTGCATTTTTACCCACTACACTGATACCATTTTTCATCCGAGTTTTGGATGGAGAATATCTTTACAGTAATATACACTTGCAAAACGTGCATATTTTTCTTCAAAACTGAAAGTTTATGTATTTTCAAAATTTGAACAGTTTATTCTTCTTCAAAAGTTGTATTGCAAGATTTTCATGTGCATATATACATAAACAGTCCCAAAATATACAGTTTTGATTTTTTGTTGTGTTTTTTTTTGTTTTTGTTTCTTGTAGAATTTTGTTTTCAAGGTCAGGGAAAATGTCAATACTACCATGCTCAAACTGTTGTTTAACTCATTTAGCCCCGACACCCCACAGCAAGACATGGATTGAGCATGATAGTTCAAAGGTGGTGCCAGAATAGCTTGGCGCCCATAGACACCAAGCTATTCTGCAACCACCCTTGAACTCTGTCATGCTCGATCTGTCTCTAGAATTGTAATACACTCCTTCAGAGGGCAACTTCAAAATGTGGGGATTTTGGTCCTGGGGCAGAATGCGTTAAAGTGGAGACTTTGCTATGGTGTGCAAATGTGACCATGTTCTTTCCTCTGTCACAGTCAGAAGCAGGTGTCAGCTATCATCTGAATACTGTGTGCAATGTTTTCATGTTATGTTAAACTTCTTGCAGTGGCATATATTTTGTACAGGAGCAACTCCTTCCCAAGCAAAAGGCCATTGAGCCTGTCGGGTGCCATTGGCCACGCATGGCGGCTGACATCGGTCTGATAATCTTTTCAGCCTTTTTGTTGACAGAAAAATGAAAGTATTTGATGGAAAGTTTTGACAGGGACAGGAAAAAATGGACGGCTGTCTGTCACCGTGATGGACACATCTTTAAAAAAAAAGACGATCCATGCAGTTGTTTTAGGCTGGTTGTGTGCCTGCGGTGTCAGACCACAGCTGAATGTTTACACTTATACACTGTTGTTATGTATGGACGTTTAACAGTATGTGAGAGCATGAACCAATCCCACAGCACCCCCTTGTATGCTTGTTGGTGTACACGTACAGATTTGTGATCAGTACTGTTGTACATGTCCAGGCTGTATACTGTAGAGCGCCTGGATGGGATATTTTGTTATGCCAGGTTTAATGCTAGCAGAGAGCATGCCTTTTGCACAGTGGGTTCTATGCCAGTGACATCAAAATTAGTCCCAGAGAGAAACCATCACGGATCCACTGCCTGAGGCATACAGATAGGCATAGATCCTCATGAGGCATTGCCTCTGCAGAGGCTCAATGCCTCGAGAATCAGTGCTGGTGCAAGGGTACATCAGATCCTTTTTTAACCCTTATTGTTGGAACTCATGTGAGAGGCCATTCCACTTACATGAGTTCCAAGAGTGAAGGGGTTACCATTTAGCCCTGACGCCCTACAGTAGGAGATAGATTGACCATGATAATTCAAGGGTAGTGCCAAGATTAGTTTGTCGCCTTCAGGCACCAAGCTAATCTGGCGCTACCCTTGAATTGTCATGGTCAGTCCATCTCCTGCGAATGGTAAATGGATCTGTTGTACCCTTGAACCGTGTCAGATTTTTAACACATTGGAGATGCACTGCATTTGGATAAGCAGTTTCTTCTCATGTATCTGGATGCTGCCTGTCTTAAATGACTAAATAGATTATTCAAGTGCACCCAAAGCCTTCAGGTAAGCTAAACAGACATATTTGTAAGCTGACATGAAAAGACTCATTTGGTGAATATTTGATGCAAACATGAAACTGTTATTACATGTAGGATCTTTTCTTCTCAAATATGCTGCCCAGAGATTATCAGCATCCCTTTGGGGAATTTTCACCCTTCTGTGTCCTGACCAGGAGGACCAAACTTGAAAAGGCAGAGATTTTTATCACTTTTGTGAAAATTGGAGTAAGATAATAGTAGAACATGTTCAGGCTTAAATGCTTTGTCTTTTTTCAGTTTACAGTTCATGTATATTACATAATTATATTCTTCTCATATATGTTTTTATAAAACGATTTTTCGACATCTATTATTTTTGTCAGCGAATTCAGTGGAGATACAGGCCATCCACAGTATTACACACATCAGAATGTATCAAATTCACACAGCAAAAAGCCCTCTGGCCGTGTCAGCCTCAACTGGTCCTGCGCAGGCCAGCCTTTCTTTTATCGGCTAGAGGACTTTTCGCTTACTTTGTGCTTCGTTCACAAACCTATGCAGTTGTTTAGCGTGACCGCCAAAAATCCAGTCTGGCATGGCCGACAGGTATTACAATATTGAGGCTGACCTGTATTTGTACTTTGTGTTATTTATAGAATTTGCAACAATAATGATATAAATACTATTTTCCTGTTTAAGTGAGTTGTTGCTTGTACACATTGATAGACTTAAAAAATAAAGTGTTGCTTTGCATCATGTATCATAAGAATACATATCACCTCCCTTTCTGACTGTGATATTTGTCTTTGTTTTCATTGCCTATTGCAATAATCTTTTTTAATCTGTTAATTGTACCCACTTTGATAGCTTTATTTTAATATGTATAGTATACACATTTTGGTTCTTTCATCTGAAAAAAATATGTAAATTGTTGGCAAGTTGTGCTTATCGCATCATTCACTCTGATGATTAACCACTTCACTGCCAGTTTGTCTCAGACTGTTGCAGAAGTCATTGTTTTTTCAACACCTAAAGAGTCCCAGTCGTCCAAGGAACATGATGTGTCGGCAAGAAACATAGATCTTCATCCGCCCCGACAGATGCAGGGGGGCATGAGATCTATGTCTCTTGCAGTTGCATTGTGTTCACTTTTTCTTGGCAGTGAAGGGGTTAATCCCTTGTCCATGCAGCCACCACTGCTGATAACAGTAATGGTGGCTGCATAAACAAGGAGGGTCGGGGGGGGGGGGGGGGGGGGGGGGGTCAGCAAAACAGCGTGATCGTCTCTTTTTGTTCTATATTTACATTCTTTCACAATTAATGTTTTCGCAATCCTTATTTTTACTTCAATGTGTGCAGTCTAGAAGTCCACTGCCCTTTGCATAATGCTGATTGTACTTTTGTGACCAGTAGGCATTACACGACACAATTCATTTTAACACTTTCAACTATCATCATTCATACCAAAATTTACATTGACCCCAAATGTTGGAATTCCCAAATGTGGACAGTGTCTCTAAACATTATGTATTTCAGGAGATTGATAGTTCATATATGGTGCCTGAATAGCTCGTTGTCTTGAGGCGTCAGGCTATTCGGTACTACCATTGAAATCTCATCAGTCCAACTCCTGTTATTGTACTATCAGGCCTCAACAGGTTATCAATTTGTACGATTTTGTTCTGTTTTAGAAAACTATGGACAGTGGAGGCCAAAATGTTTCATTTGCATTTTTTGTGTTCATTTTTAGGAATATTCAGTTATGCAGTAGATCTAACCTTTAGCTGTCAGCGGCTGTTTTTGACACGATTCCTGCAAGAATCATTGCACAAAAAAACACTACCAACAGCCAAAGGGTTACCACAGGCAATCAAGTCATGAAGTGCGTGTCATGGTACATGTAATGTTCGTTTCCTTTGCGCTGCTCAGTGAGCAAGAGGGCCTCTGGCTGATGTCGGGCAGGCAAACTGTAGCCGACATTGGCCCAAGGATCTTTTTACCTAATTGCAGTTTCACGCATCAGTCACAAATACAAAACTGTGATCGCTCTCCTTTCACTTGAAAGCCTGTCAATATCGTGCAACTTTCTAAACTTGTTTTCATAATCTTTTGTCACTTGGACTACATTACTGTGCAATGTTTTTGCCAAAATACAGCTCTTAAGTGAATGAGGTTTGTTTGCCTTGTGTTTGTTCACGTCTTACAGTCAGACTGCACAGGCTCAAAGTATGAAATGCTCACATAAATGCCATACACAAAAACACAGATGTGTATTTGTTAAGATTTATTTGCACTTTAGGGGGGGGGGGGGGGGGGGGGGAAACCAGACATTTAAAAGAGTGAAGGATCTCGAAATCAAATCATAAGATCATAATGATCAAAGCAACAACAAAAGTTGACAATGTACTAATGCAATGTCATCTCATTCATCCCCGACACCACAGCAAGACATGAATCGAGCATGATAGTTCAAGTGTGGTGCCAGAATAGCTTGGCTTGTCTCTAGAATTGTAATAATCATTCAGAGGGCAACTTCAAAATTTTGGGTTTTCAGTCCTGGGGAGGAATGTGTTGATCAAGATTATGGCTTTCTGCAAAAACTGAATGAACTTGCATCAGTTTGAGCATGGTTTGAGGCACCACCAATAGCTGTGCACAAAGAGAGTTTGTCTATTTTTGTGAAAAGCGAATTTATTTTCATTGCATTACAATTAGAATTTTGCTTTTCACAAAAATTCTTTTCTTTCTTCATATAACATTACTCTTTTCTCTAGGTCACACAAGAAAAGATGATCGTCTTTGTCAGTGATGCAAGTTCTGCGCATGCTGAGCAACCATCCCAATAAGCAAAGGTGTGCGGGCCCACTGTTGCAGTTGTGGGCCTGAGTATGTTTTGCTGCTGGGTATGGTCACTTAATGTTGTTCCACTTTAACCTGTCGGTGGCTACACTTGGGGAGAGCTGTGACAACAAGCATTCCGTCCTCTCGCAGAGCACACCCAACACTCTCCAGGTCGATGTGCTGTGGCAGCTCCAGACGCCTTTGCGTGTGATTGACGAAGACCATGCCACCAAGGTTGCCCTCACGTTCTGCACTCACGATCAGTGACTGGTCTTTGAGCTGGACGCGAAGGTCTTGCGGCCGATAGTCTCCGAGTGGGATCAGTGTGCAGAATGGGTCTGATTGGTCATCAGATGATGAAGCCACGTTTTCGGGAACACGTTTATAGGTGTGGTTTGGTTCTGGACGCTTATCAACTATCGGGTTTGATTTTACAGGGGGCGTTGGGTCTGTGTCATTTTCTGGTTTTGGTGTCTCCAAGGTGTTCTCGTGCAGAGCAAGAGTCTCTTTTACAGTTTCGGACGCTTTCTCTGGTGTGTTTGAATTTTCGCCTCTCTTGTCATTGTCCATTTTCTCAGGGGCTACTGCTGTTATTGGCGTCTTCTGTGCATTGTCCCCGCTTGTTTCCTCTTCTGCATCTAGACTGGTCATGTCTGTCAGACACCCTGTGCCGAGCATCTCAAACTCCTCGTCATGAATGCAGCAACAACCAGCACTGACGTTGTCCTCTGGCTGCATCTCAAAGGACTGGTCACTGTCTGGTTCTTCAACGATGGGAACAGTCTCAAGAGACCCATGTTTGTCATCTCTTGACTCTTGATGTTCGTTCTCCAATTCATCCAGGGTTTCTGTCCCCATCTCGGCCAAGCGCTTCAGAGTTTCAATTGCTCGTTTTGTGGCAGACATGTCATCAGATGTCTCCTCACTTGTAGGCTGCTCTAGCTGGTCGAAGGTCTTCTCAGCTAAGTTTGCAAACACGTTCTTTTCAATTCCGTCATCCTTGGGCTCTGTTTGGACTTCCATCCTTTTCCCCGACGATTGGTTCTGGTCTTTTTCTTCAGGAAGCACTTGCTTTTCCTCCTCTTCCTTTCTCTGCTTTTCCTGATTAGCAGCAGGCTCGGGTTTACCATTCTTATCCTCCAGTTCCTGTCGGGTCATTCTGGGCGCGTAGAGGAGGAGGTTGCCATTGGTCACCATGACGCAGGACACGGTCTGCTGGTCCACGTCGTCCGGCAGCTTGACAGTGCGCATCATCTCGTACCTGCTGAGACAGGGGCCCGGGCCGCTCGACTTCTCCATTCTGGCGTGGATGTACACCTTCCCGTCTCCCATACGAACGTGGACCTGACTGGGGGAAAACCCTTGCAGGCTGATCAGCTGCATCCACATTTGGCTTGGGTCCTTGTCATTGTGCAGCGTGCTGGATTCTCTTCGTTTCGGAGGGCAGCAGCCTTCCTTGTTCTCAGCACAGCATCCTTCAGCCTGCTTCTGTTCTACATGCCCCTGGTCCTTGGTCGCTGGCTGGAGAGGTTCAGCTGGGAACATCTTTGACATCTGGTGGGCATCATAAGGTACCTGCAAACACAGGAACGTTGTGCTTTAGGAACATGGAACAAGATGTACGAGCTTCTTTTATAACCCTTTAACCCCAAAAGAACACCACCACAAGGACTGGCTGTCGGCACAGACCTTGAAGAAGATAGAAGCGAGGAAGCAGAAGAAAGCAGCGGTCAACAACAGTCGCACGAGAGCAGCCAAAGTAAGGGCACAGGAGGAATACTCGGAAGCCAACCGCGAGGTGAAGAGGAGTATCAGGGCAGACAAGAGGGCCTACACAGACAGACTGGCAGAAAAGGCAGCAGGCAGCGGCAACATGAAACAGCTCTATGACATTACCAGAAGATTGTCGGGTAAGTATGGCCATACAGAAAGACCAGTAAAAGACAAAGAAGGCAAGCCTATTGCAGACAGAGCAGACCAACTCGACAGATGGGCCGAGTATTTTGAAGAGTTACTGAACAGACCTAGCCCACCCGACATCCAGCCGGCAGAGACCGACCTACCCATCAGCTGTGACAGACCCAGCCGGGAAGAGATCAGAAAAGCAGTGGCATTTTTGAAGAATGGCAAAGCAGCTGGGCCAGATGGCATCCCAGCGGAGTCTCTGAAAGCAGACCTAGAGACAACAGTGGAGATGCTGTACCCACTGTTTGGAAAGATCTGGGAAGAGGAGGTGATGCCAGCTGACTGGAAGGAGGGGTACCTAATCAAGCTTCCCAAGAAAGGCGACCTCAGCAAGTGTTCCAACTACACCTTGCTGTCAGTACCAGGAAAGGTCTTCAACAGGATCATCCTAGAGAGAATGAAGAGCTCCGTTGACCCCCAGCTGAGAGACCAGCAAGCAGGATTCAGGAAGAACCGGTCATGTACAGACCAGATCGCCACTCTCCGCATCATCGTGGAACAGTCTCTGGAGTGGAGCTCCCCGCTGTACGTCAACTTTGTGGATTATGAGAAAGCATTTGACAGCGTGGACCGAGAGACTCTGTGGAAACTCCTACGACACTACGGTGTACCCACAAAGCTCGTCCGCCTGATCAAGAGCAGCTATGATGGCATGACATGTCGCGTGATCCACGAAGGGCAGTTCACCAGAGAGCTCCAGGTCAGAACTGGTGTCAGGCAGGGGCGTCTGCTGTCTCCGTTCCTCTTCCTACTGGCCATAGACTGGGTCATGAAGATGACCACAGAGCACAGACGAAGTGGAATACAGTGGACACTGTGGACACAGCTTGACGACCTCGATTTTGCAGACGACTTGGCATTACTGTCCCACACTCGTCAACAAATGCAGGACAAGACCACGAGGCTTGCTGACATCTCGTCCCAAGTGGGCCTCACCATTCACAAACAGAAAACAAAGACAATGAGGCTGAACACAACCAGGGAAGAACCAATCTTGCTTGCTGGCACCCCGTTGGAGGAGGTGGAGTCCTTCACCTATCTCGGGAGCATCATAGACAAAAAAGGCGGCACTGATGCAGATGTCAGAGCACGAATCGGTAAAGCCAGAGCAGCCTTTCTCCAGTTAAAAAAAGTGTGGAGTTCCAGAGAGCTGTCACAACACACCAAAGTCCGGATTTTCAACTCCAATGTAAAAGCAGTTCTCCTATATGGAGCAGAGACTTGGAGATTGACAAAAACCACAATCAACGGAGTACAGACCTTCATGAACAGTTGCCTTAGAAGAATTTTGAAAATCCACTGGCCAGAGAAGATCAGCAATTTCAGACAGTGGGACAGAACAGAGCAGATAACAGCAGAGAATGAAATTGGGCGAAGAAGATGGGGATGGATCGGTCACAGCCTGAGAAAGCCAGCTTCCAGTATCACTAGGCAGGCATTGTCATGGAACCCCCAGGGAAAGAGGTAGGCCGAGAAACTCCTGGCGTCGAGACCTCCAAGCTGACATCAAGAGACTGGGAACCACCTGGAGTAGAATCGAAGGAGAAGCACAGGACAGGAGTTGCTGGAGGTCTCTCGTCGACGGCCTATACCCGGGTAGGGGTGACAGGCGTAAGTAAGTAGCCCCAAAAGGCCGCATTTCCCAGATTTTAGAGTGCCACCCAATGACTATCGGATCGACCATGATAATTCAATGGTAGTGCCAGATCAGGGCTAAATGGGTTACCTGTGCTCCAACATGTCTTCCGTTCCCCCATTGACAAGATACCTAATACGCAAAAGGCCATCGGGCCGACATCGGCCTGATGGCCTTTTGCGCATTGGGTCAATTAAAAAAGTCAGTATGTAGTTCTGGCTGGATTTTGTTAACCCGCTACATCCTGAGACTTGCTTAGCATCCTATGAAGGCTACATTACAGATTAGGTGACAGAAAACTGAGGTGCCAAGCTATTCTGGCATCACCCTTGAGCTAGCAGTGAAATTTATTTCAAGCAATGGGTGTATCAGGATGAAACGGGTTTTTACGCCTTTTCATCAGCAGTAAGGGATATGATGGTTGCAAATGGAAATGTGCATCACTGCAACATGTGTTAACCCTTTGCATGTCTGTCATTAGCAGTTTTTGTCACAATGATTCATATAGGAATCATTGCCACAATGAACATGACACGCAAATAAATAAAGGGTTAAAGTGTCAATATATATATAGACTGTAGTAGAATGATGAAATGAAATGTAATAATATTAGCACACAGATTTATTAAGTGTTACTACTATTACTACTAATAATAATAAAGACCGTAGTAGACCGTAAACAATATATACGTGTACACACACCCTTAGTCACTGTGTACATAGTGCAGTACAAAATTAACAACAGTATAGCCGGAACAGCTGTCATGTATTATTAAAACATGTCAACGTTACCTTTTCGTCACAGTGGTTTTGCTGGCAGTATGAATGCTGACTGGTCGTCGAGTTCCTGGCAGAAGGCTGTCTAGAAGATTTCCCGCCAGTCCCAGCGCTCCATTCATCACATGTGGAGCAATGGCGTACATCTGGCCGCTGGGTGGTACACAGGAGTGCGGCCGCGGGAGGTAACCATGCAGTGTGACCGCAGAGCGAACTTGATCCTACTGTCCTCAACACCTGTGGGTTTCGTCGCACGTAAGAACGAGGAGGGGTGTGAAGTGGCAGGTACATAACATTCGGTCCACTCCTGCCCGGTGTAAGCTCACACGGCAAATATGTTGCGTACAGCATCGCTGGTCCTCACTCACTACACAGTCGGTCTCTGTAAAAATGCTAACAACTGAAACTACGTCGAAGAAACTTCAACGACTGCACGCGGGTATGTTAGGCGCAAGGGAACAACGTCCGATATAGTCAATGTTCACAACAGTAAAAAGCTTCCTCAATGATATGCGGACAAATGTGTGAGAGTTGACCACTCGAACGTGGACTTGGACTCCGTCGTAAAGTTGTTTTCGAGCTTTCGCCTTGGAACTGTGCTTTCGTATTGAGCCAACAGACGCTGGCTGGGCTTTTATTACAACGTCGGTTTCTGCTTCGAATCAGCGGGAATTTTCTGGACTTTTTTTGTTTACGTCGGTGACGGAAGTTCTTCTGCGCATGCGCAACCGATCATTTCGTCATTCGGAGGCGGAGCCTAGACAGGTCTTGATCATACTAGCATTTTCTTGATCTACCAAAAAGCTTGCCCTCTTTTTGGTCGTTTTCTTCAAAGTAAATGTCGGGATTTTGGTCATAAGCTAAATTTTCCTAGAATATCCTGTTTTATTTAGATCTTTCTAACCAGTTTTCCAACTGAAAAGGGAGAAACACTTAATAAACGGGCGCCGATCGAAAGCATGTAGCACGCGTCAATCAAAGTAAGTCACGCCTCCTGTGCTAAAATTAGCGTTGGCGCTTGCGCGTCGCATACTTTTGGCAGTTCAATTACACGAAGCCACGTGTTTACAAAGTTTTCGTCTGCTATTTCGCCGTCCCATGCGGAAATTCACGTTCATTCCGGAGCATTCGGTGTCAGTGATATAAAAAGCCTTCTGGTCGCGAAATGGTACATGACTTGCATGTAAGCGAGTTGCCAGACGCTACGTCAAAACAACGAAGCGTTTAACCAAAGAATCTGTCAGCTTTCACAAAATACGTGCGGTCGGTGTTCACGACTGATTATGTTCTACTACGCCTGTGGTGACCGATTGCCACTTCGACCACCGGCAATTGCTCGTAGACGGGCGCGGATATTTCCCCGCCGTTGTTACTCAACGGACATGTTGGTCGAGCCACTTCTCAGCATTTTGTTAGCGGAAGCGGACCGCCTGACACTCGGCCACTCTCGTCATGAAGAACAGAAGCCAAAAGACGGCACAGAAGCGGAATTAAAACCGACAGACCTTCAGCAAGCGTTTTATCATCGAGCGAAACAGGCCGGCAGACATCGCTCGTGCCCTTACTACAAGCGACGAGCTGACAAGGAGGCCGCCAGAAACTCGACAGAAGCAGAAACAAAACTTGATACAAGAAGACAACCTCAGGAGAAAGCGAGACAAAACGAAATAAAAGAAACACTGGAAAATGAACACTGGAAGCATCAGACTGACTGTGCGGGCTTTCATCCCCGAGAACTGTCGGTCCGTGTATCTGGAGACAAGGTCCACGTGCACGCTAGGAAGCAGAACCGGCAGGGTGGTCACGTAGAGACCTACGAAATGCGACGCACCATCCCCTTGCCTCATGACGTGGACAAAGACAGCCTGCTATACCAGATCCTCGCAGACCCCGGCCTCCTGTTGAAACATGCTCCTAAACTGCCGAACGTGGACAGCGGAACGACGCAAAAATGCTTAACTGACCACCCAGTCAGCAAAGCGCCCTCAGGCCGACGTCGGATGCAGCAACCGCACGAAGAGAAGCCTAATACAGCTGCCGATTCATCGTCAAGCTTCAGAGTCAGCCCTGCGGAACAAACTCCGGATGGCTCTTCTGCAGCCCCTACAACATCTGAAACAGCCCCGGGCTCGAGGAAACCTGAAACCACGAACAGTTCGACAAATGCCGATTCTCCATTTGAAGCAGCCTCCAACACTGCTGCCTGCACATCCAACGAGGCATCAGAAAAATGCCCACCGTTTGAACCATCTACCGAAGAAGCAACTGCAGCACCAGAAGACAAGGCAGCAGACTCTGAGGTGGAGGCTATCATAGGAACGAGCTTCGAAGCGCCAGTGCAAAGCGCTGACACAGAACCCGACAGACAGCAGGATGTAGAACTGTGTGAGAGACAGTCTTCCCAGGCTGATAAAGAGCACGGTGACAACGTTGAAGGCACAGAGAACGAGTCGCTGGAAGTTCCTATGTCAGTCCACACTCGAGAGGCAAACAGTTTTTCTCCAGAACAGTCTGCTGATGGAACCACCCCGGGCGCCGGCGAGCAGACACGTCCGAAAACGCCAGTGCCCAGCACGCCGTGCGACTTTCCAGAGGTACAGAGACCCAGTGAAATCACAGACTCGAATATGGAGTGTTTTCTAGATGAGAACGCCCTTGTCCAGAAACATAAGGTACTCACACCGACGTCAGCCATGCCTGACCCGCGCACAGTTGCCTGTCGAGAAAATTCGCCTGACATTACAGAGACTCGTCACGACCTAGTCAGTTTCACGGCAACTGAGACGCACCCTGTCAAATCTAGCATGACAGCAAATTTGGGCACACAGGACAGAAAACGCATGGTCAGTGCCTCGCCCGTTACAGCCAGCAAGAAACCGTTTCGAATCACCGTGGACATGCAGGATTTCTCGCCAGATGAGTGCCGAGTGATGGTCCGAGACGGCGAGCTTACCATCGCTGCTGAGCGGAGGGTGGACGAGGCTGGTTTTCTCGCCGTGGAGCGAGTACAGAGGAGGGTGTCACTGCCAGACCACGTGGAACAATCAAGCCTGAAGTGTTTCGCTAGGGACGATGGCATGCTGACGATCACTGCCATGTAAGACTGTCGTCACTTTTTTTCATGCTGTTCGTTGTCTGACCATTCACAGTTTAACCCCATTGCGCTTGCGACTGCCGGTACCATTTACATTGCCGGTGGCTGCATTCACAAAGGGGTTAATACACTGAGCTCTAGGATCGAAATCCACAAGTTTGGTATGTATACTTCGAGGACTACCTTCCAGTTAGGAAGACAAATCGACTATGATAGTTTAAATGTGGTGCCAGAATAGCTTGGCGCCCTGAAGGCGCCAGGCTATTCTGGCACCGCGTGCTATTCTGGCACCACCGGCTTAAACTGCCATGGTCGATCCATATCTTGTATCGTGTAAGGGTCTTAAGGGATAAACGAGGAAGAAGTCGACTTTTGGAAAATTAAAAGAAAGAAACTCCGATAAAATCAGTTTTGTTTTTGCCATTCCAAAGCTCTTTTTAACATTTTAAGTGCAACTGTTTTATCGTCAGCACCATCGCCATAAAGAAGCTCTTGTTGACTTCAAGTAATCAAAGGACCCTGTGACATTTCCCTTGAGTCATTTGATTATGTAGTGACGTACTGTCGTGCATGTTCCCAGTAAGCAAAAGACCATAGGGCCCACATCAGCTACAGTCGGCCCGCACACATACTTCGCGAGCCAACGTCGGCCCGATGTCCTTTGCGTACATATTTAACATGACGTCACACTTTAAGTCACAGGACACGTACGTGTGTAGAGAAATTCAGTTATGGCAGCATATGTTTCCACAAAAAAAAGTGTTTGCTTTATTTGATTGTGCGCACA
The DNA here is from genome assembly GCA_036245525.1 of Semisulcospira habei. NCBI lineage: Eukaryota > Metazoa > Mollusca > Gastropoda > Semisulcospiridae > Semisulcospira > Semisulcospira habei. The sequence continues at coordinate 172,707,954 of BTPG01000006.1, read as the reverse complement.
GTTATAAAGATTGACACATTTAGTTTTGTGTGTATAAAGGTGCAGTGTATTTTAATACAAAATTGGCATGCACATAGAGTACCACAGGATTTCCCCATGTTCTGCCTGTACATGATGATAAATGGTTTGTTTTTTGTTTTATATATTTTATTTATTATTTTTTATGTTGTGTTTGTTAACTGGTTCTTGTAGTAAAGTTGAGAAAGTACTTCACAATTCTTTGTTGATTGTTGTTTGGTTTGGTGTGTGTGTGTGTGTGTGCGTGTGTGTGTGTGTGTGTGTGTGTGTGTGTGTGTGTGTGTGTGTGTGTGTGTGTGTGTGTGATGCTCGTATGCATACCTATTTGTGTATGTGCTTTCACTGTGGCTCTCACAGCATTCTTTCTCTCCTCACACACACTCACACCGCCGGCAATGTCTGACCCCTTCACTACCATTGGCCGTGAGTACACGTAGTTTGACAACCTTTCAGTCTGTTTATTCCTATTGTCCCTCTACAACAGGAACACGGGCTAACAAGAGCCATAGATCCTCATGAGCTCCAGCAGACGTGGGTCGCAGTCTGATGGAATGGAAAATACATACATGTGAAGCGACCTACTCCAGACAGTAAAGGGTTAATAGATCGCAATAGTCTCCTTGATAAATATTTTTAGTACGTCTCGCAATAACGCTGGACAATCTGTAGGGTTAACATAAATTATGAAAATGAAATACTTTTCTGCATCTTATTCTCCTTTGTAGGCAGAAGAGTACCTTCCGTTACGCTCAGAAGGCAGTGAAACCTCTGGTAGTCCGTGTGCCTTCTCACATGGATTGTGAAATGGAGGGTAGAATAGGTTTTAGCAAGACAACATTGATAACCCGTTGTATGGGCGAATTTCTCAATCAATGTCTGCCATGGGGCAGACAGCGTTGGTGTAATATACCTACACGCTTCTTCTTCAGCGCTCTGGGAACGTTGAAGAAGAAGAACAATGTCATACTGTGTTTACAGCAATTACTCTTTTCTTTAACTCATTCTACCCCAACACCAAAATCCCCAAATTTTGCCGTTGTCCTCTGAAGACTGCAGTGCAGTGGAGGACACAGATCGACCATGATAGTTCAAGGGTGATGCCAGAATAGCTTGGCGCCAAGCTATTCTGGCATCGCCCTTTGAACTGTCATGGTCGATCCATATCTTGCTGTGGTGTGTCTGGGGTAGAATGAGTTAAATGAACCCTCACCCGTCTGGTGTTACACAGGGCATGCGAGGGTTCACTCAAAGGAAATGCAATGATGTAGATGACAATACAAAAACATCAACTCAGTGTTCGCGTTAACTGGCAATTCTCGTTATTTTACCGGTTTTTAAGGGAAAATACCGGAATGGAAAGCAGCAACGAGTACACCATGCCGATCAGAAAAGAAATTCTTTGTACCGATGGCGGAGGTAGAGACTACTAAAAATTATCGAAGAATGCCGGGATTTACAATGAACAGATTTGAGCTTACCAATTTTGATACCAGGTGCTGGTCTGACCAGGTACTCAGTACTGAAAGACTGAAATTATCGGTTGTCAAAACCCTACTGCGACCACTGAATCATTGTAGGTTACAATACTTCAACAAGAGCTTGTAAGGGCGACTACATGCAAATAAACATCACAGCACGTGTTGCATGTTACAGTTAAACTAATGCGTTCTTCTGAATATTGCTGTACACGCAACATATTACAAAGTAGTAAATCAACATGGCGATACAAACATGTACATTGCATTATATTTATAATTCTATATAAAGAAATGAGCGAAATGGCATTCTGCATCTGCCAAGAGCTGCGACGCCGCAATGAAATATATGTATCATCCAAAAATAAATTTCAATGTACAATGTTGTGTGTCAATTACAGCCCTGACTGGCGACCCTAATGCACCGCCCTGCGCTTCCCGGCCCTGCCGCTGAGAAGAGAACGCACGGTAAGTGCATCGACTGACCTGCCACATCTCAACTGGGGGAAAAGCGCAGCTGTACATAGAGGTACAACGTGGAAACTCCAACAACGAAAGTATTCCTCTAAAGACTACATTACAATTCATAAGACAGATCGACCAAGAAAGTTCAAGGGTGGTGCCGGAATAACTTGGCGCCGATAGGCGCCAAGCTATTCACCCGTGAACTTACAATCCGTCGGTCCATATCATGTCGAGTCATATCTATTGCTTGTGACCGGAACAGCTGAAGCGTGGAGGGAAGGACTAAATGCGCCGACATTAACCGCGTGTACAAATTCATGAATAATTTCAGCAAGAGCCGTTCAGTCGTTCGGTGCGATACAATTAGTAACAGTTTAACACATTACGCAGCCTGTATGCAAAGTTCTATCAGAAATACGACGCCTCAAAGAAGGATCCACCTGACGACGCAGACACATCGGTCGTTAAAACCGATAACAATACAAGTGTGTTGGTCCAAGATTTTGGACCATACGGCTTTCAGCCGTAAGGTCCAAAATCTCGGACCAGCATCCACAAATCATTGTCTCTAAACGAACGATGCCATCACTGTATTCCATAAGGTACAGCGCAAAGCCGTCAAGTTATATTGTCTTCTTACATGAGTTCCAAGAGTGAACAGATTACCATTTAGCCCTGATGCCCTATAGAATGAGATGGACTGACCATGACAATTCAAAGGTAGTTTCAGATTAACTTGGCGCCTGAAGGCGCCAGGCTAAACTGGCACTACCCTTGAATTATTATGGTCAGTCCATCCCCTGCAAATGGTAAATGGATCTGTTGTACCTTTGAACCATGTTAGATTTTAACACATTGGAGATGCACTGCATTTGGATAAGCAGTTTCTTTTCATGTGATGCTGTCTGTCTTAAATGACTCAAAGAAAAGATGGCTTGTAAGCTAAATATTCAAGTGCACCCAAAGCCTACAGATGTTCACATCTGCACGGGACATTATCGACCCCGCCCTCCACGAGTCCCCATCTGCCTTGCAGGTTAGGTTTTGGATAACCATAGGCTAGGGTGCTGACACGGTACCTGATTGGGGGTATGAACTTCCTTGATGAAGTCACCACCCAGGGCGAAGGAGTCCCATGAGGGTCTCATCGGCCACGTGTCCAGGACCAAGGCGAGCCACACGTTATGTGGAGTTTCGGTTGTGGTTAACAGCCTGGAGAGGGATGGGCTCCGCCGGGTTCATTTGCCCAAGACACCCCACATGCAATGACAACTTTAACTCAATCCATACCGGATCGGTCGTCGCCCGGAACAAGGACCGCGCCTTCTGTCTTGCGCCAGGACAGAGGTGTTAAGTGTGTTACTGGTGCACCACCAAAACTCCGTGCCAGAAACAACATCAGCATTGGCACTTGGAACATCAGAACATTAAGAACGCCTAGAAAGGTAGAGGAACTGACACACGAAATGAACAGATACCACTGGACCATCCTAGGACTGTGCGAAGTATGATGGAAGAACCTTGGGGAAACATCAACCCAGCAAAACCACAAATTGTATTACAGTGGCAGAGAAGACAAACACGAACAAGTTGTCGGATTTCTCGTCCACAAAGACATCGTGAACACTGTCATGTGTTGTCAGCCAGTCTCCAGCAGACTTATCACCATACGCTTGAGGGCAACTGAGTTTACGCTCCAACAACAGACTATGACGATGAGGAAATAGACGATTTCTATGACCAACTGCAAGAAGTCCTGGACCAGACCAGAAAGATATTCTTGTGGTGCAGGGAGACTGGAATGCCAAAATATGAGAGGATGCTGCTAGGAACTGGAAAGGCACATGCGGACGCTACTGCAGTGCAGAGACCAACGACAGAGGCTTTAAGGCTCCTGGAATTTGCCAGCTCAAGTGATCTAAAGCTGATGAACACGTTTGGCCCATACAAAGCATTCAGAAGGTGGCCGTGGACATGGCACAGCCCGAACGGAGTGCAATATAACCAAATTGACTACATCATGGTGAAGAGATGCATCCAAACCAGTGTGAACATTGCCAAGACAAGTTTTCCAGGAGCAGACATTGGAAACGACCATGACTTAGTGATGATAACCTTCCGACTCCGCCTAAAGAAAGTCAACAAGCAGGGTTCCACCAGAATCAAGTTCGACCTCGAGAAGCTAAACGACCCAGAGGTAGCAGAAACCTTCCAGGCAAAGATAGGAGGAAAATTCGCGCCACTGTTATTTCTTGGTGCAGAAGACACGGATGTGGACACACTGATCGACACATTTAACACTGCTGTAACCCAAACAGCCAGTGAGATTCTGGACAAACGCCTACAAGCAAAGAAACCTTGAGTTACAACTGACATCTTTGTTCTACGTGACAAGCGTCGAGAATTAAAGAAAAAGAAATCAGAGGTAGAAGGAGCTAAACAATACAGGAAAATTAATCAGGATATCAAGAAAAGCATGAAAAAAGACAAAGAATAAATGGATTGAAGAAATCTGAGCAAAATTTAATAATAGCAAAACAACATACTAGCTGGTGAAAGACCTGACCAGTGTAAAACAAGGACGCTCCTCGATCATTCAAGATAGTGAGGTCTTACGGAAGACCAAGACATACTGAAGAGATGGACAGAGTACTGCTCAGATTTGTACAACCACCGAGCTACAGGGGACCCAGGCATACTTGTCAACCCACCCGTGACCAACAATGGCAACTATCCCATCCTCCGAGAAGAAGTAGAGGCTGCAGTGAAGTCGCTAAAAAAAAAAGGGGAAGGCAGCAGGAGCAGACAACATCCCTGCAGAGCTAGTCCAAGAAGGGGGAGAAGACATGATAAGCGCCTTACTAACAATCTGCAATAAGATCTGGCAGTCAGGGGATTGGCCCACACCATAGACCCAATCACTTATAATAACTCTCCCCAAAAAAGGCAACTTACATCGATGCCAGAATTATCGCATGATCAGTCTTATATGCCACCCAAGCAAAATCATGTTAAATATCTTACTGAACAGGCTGAAGCCACAGGCAGAGGAAATCATAGCTGAGGAACAGGCAGGCTTCAGACCAGGGCGCAGCACAACTGAGCAGATCTTCAACCTGAGAGTTCTATGTGAGAGGTACCTCCAGCACCAGCAAGACCTCTATCATATCTTTGTGGATTTTAAGAAAGCGTTTGACAGGGTGTGGCATGCAGCCCTTTGGTCCACCATGAAGCTATACAACATCACTGCCAACCTGATCAAAGTCATAGCAAACCTTTACAACAAGGCCACTAGCGCAGTCTGCTTCAACGGCAAAATAGGAAACTGGTTTAGGACAACAGTCGGAGTCAGACACGGCTGCTTGCTCTCACCTACTCTTTTCAACATCTTCCTGGAAAGAATCATGACAGACGCTCTGAAAGATCATGAAGGAACTGTCAGTATTGGAGGCAGAACAATCACGAACTTGCGCTTTGGGGACGACATTGATGGCCTTGCAGGAACAGAGAAGGAACTAGCTCAGCTGGTGGAAAATCTGGGCAGTACAGGGATGGGCTCAGGAGAAAAAACAGAGTTGTCGTAACTCAGAACCCTGACCAGACCTTCCCCTGCAGCCACTGCGGTCGAACCTGCCTGTCCCGGATTGGCCTCCGCAGTCACGAAAATGCCTGCAGACGTGACGTGGGCAAGCCCTATAGAATCTTCGTTCGCGAAGTCAAGCCATGACAGGGATGGGATGGAAATCAGTGCAGAGAAGACCAAACTGATGACCAATAACACCAGTTGCATTGACACTGACACCAGACGTACGACGGTCCTACCGGTCACCACCACCAATGCCACTCATAGAAGGCCCCCTCCAGTGGCTGGCTCACCAACTCCCACCAGCCTGGTACAGCAGCTACGGTTAAACCGGCCACCCCACCCGCCGCCTCCACCACCAACCGCCCGGCCCCGGCAACACAACCAGCCGCTGCGCGACTGAGCGACAGACAGCCAGCCAGATGACCCCCCCCCCACACACACACACACACACACACACACACACCTGCCCCCCCCCCCCCACCCCCCCCCCCCCCCCCCCGGACGAAATCAGCGAGAGCTGGAAGTCCCCATCCCTTTAAAAATAGCACTAGCACTAGCACATGCACCAGTGCCCATCAGTCATTGATGCGTGTCAGCGGAGGGGAGGTGTGAAATGGGAGTCTTGATTTTGATCACTAACTAACCCTTTAAGTAATTGTCAGCCAGTGTAAGAGGTATACATCATAGGTGATCATGACTATTTTTGTGATCTGATTCTGTGTTCCTGATATGCAGGAGGTGTGTGGGTGTATAGAACAGTATTACAATTTTCACAAGTGGCTGTGTTGTTCCTCAGACGGAGGAGTACTTGGTAGTGTAGTGTTGTTGTCAAACACAAGGTGATTGCTCCTGCAGAAACTCCAGGTAGAACATTCTTTTTAATAAGAAAATTAACAGCATATAAGAATCAGAAGTGCTCGATTAATCTTGTTTTGTTAGAGAGGTGGGTGGAGGCGGGGAGGAGGACAAGTGCAAGTAGATATGATCAGCCTTTCCTTTTATAAAGTGCCAAAAGCAGTGCTGTGTCCCTAGATAAAAGAATAACAGTTTTAACAAATAAAAATCGTCACCTCTGAGAACTCTAGGTATGTCTGAGAAAACCCGAAGAAAAAAATAAATGAAACACGCGTAGGGAGAACGGTTACAACACGATAGTACCGGCAATTTTAAAGAAAATCACCAAAAGAAAAGCACCAAGAAATACTAATTTCAACACAACTTATTTGTAATTGTTTTTTAAGCGTGTTTCTTTCTTTCTTACGATTTTATGATCGCCTGATAGTCACTGTTTTGGTCTGGATTTCTTTTGTATGACACAGTGTGGAAAACGGGGTGCCCCCTCACCCTCTCCGTCGAGACACCCTCTGGATGAAACCTGCAAACATGAAACTGTTATTACATGTAGATCTTTTCTTCTCAAATTTGCTGAAAAGATGGCTTGTAAGCTAAATTGATTATTCAAGTGCACCCAAAGTAAGCTGACACGAAGAGACTCATTTGGTGAATATTTGATGCAAACATGAAACTGTTATTACATGTAGGATCTTTTCTTCTCAAATTTGCCGCCCAGAGATTATTAGGGGAATTTTCACACTTCTGTGTCCTGACCAGGAGGACCGAAATTGAAAAGGCAGATGTAGTAAAACTGTTGCCGCTAGTGTTTCATGTGAAAGAAAAACAGAAGGTAGTGGTGGAAAACCCTGTAAAATAGAAACAAGGAACGACGTTTCGGATCAAAGATCCTTCTTCAGGTGACATGGCAAGTGAACGTAGAACAGAAAAGAACCTCTCTTGGCTTGACTTCGCGAACGAAGATTTTATAGGAGTTGCCCACGACGTCTGCAGGCTTGTTCGTGGCTACGGAGGCCAATCCGGGACAGGCAGGTTCGACCGCAGTGGCTGCAGGGGAAGGTATGGCCAGGGTTCTGAGTTGCGGCATCTCTGTTTTTTTCTCCTGAGCCGCTTGTCCTTAAGGCTAGCTCTGCGAGAGTCCTCAAAGGAGACAGCTGCCTTGTAAATGGTGGAGCGCCAGCTGTCGCGGTCCGCAGCAAGCGAGGACCACTGGTGGTGGTCGATTTGGCAGGCACTAAGTGACTTCTTGAGACAGTCTTTGTATCTCTTCTTTGGTGCCCCTCTGTCACGGTGTCCAGTAGCAAGCTCGCCGAACAGGGTGATCTTTGGTAGGCGATGATCCTCCATCCTGGAGACATGCCCCGCCCAGCGGAGCTGTGTCCGCAGCAGCAAAGCCTCGATGCTCACAGTTTCAGCCTGTTCAAGGACCTCGACGTTGGTGACATAGTCACTCCAGTGAATGCCCAGGATGGTACGCAGGCAGCGCTCATGGAAGCGTTCGAGGAGTCGTAGTTGGCTGCGGTAGAGGGTCCAGGACTCGGAACCATACAGCAGGGTGGTGAGGACCACAGCTCTGTACACGCTGATCTTGGTGCCTGTTTTCAGCTGTTGATTGTGCCACACCCGTTTGAAAAGTCGCCCGAAAGCGCTGTTCGCTTTTGCCAGCCTGCTGTCAAGCTCCTTGTCCAGCTTGGCGTCCGACGTGATAATGCAGCCAAGGTAAGTAAACTGGTGCACTGACTTTAGTTCAGACTCGCCAATGGTGATGTGAGGAGGGCGATACACTGTCTTGGGTGCCGGCTGATGGAGGACCTCTGTCTTTTTCAGACTGACCTCGAGTCCAAAGAGCTGGGCAGCGTCTGCGAAGCAGGACGTGATGCGCTGCAGGGCTCTCTCGACGTTTCATGTGAAAGAAAAACAGAAGATAGTGGTGGAAAACCCTGTAAAATAGAAACAAGGAACGACGTTTCGGATCAAAGATCCTTCTTCAGGTGACATGGCAACAAACGTAGAACAGAAAAGAACACGACAGAAAGAAAAGACGTCATCCTGTATAGAGAGAATTTTAGAATGATGTAAACAAACACACACACACACACACACACACACACACACACACACACACACACACACACACACACACACACACACACACACCCATAATGACGCAAATGCACATGCACAAAACACGTAGCACAAACTTACGTCTACATACATACACGTCACTGCATACATTGGCATTCACTCGTGCCTGCTGCCGCTCACGCACATGCACACACACACACACACACACACACACACACACACACACACACACACACACACACACACTCACACACACACACCGGTAGCATCCAGTATCAACAGTGAGGTCAAGTCTGGCACCAACTACCCATCAGATCGAGGAAACATCCCTAGGGGTGAATGTTCAAGCCACGCGGATGTTAAGTGCAAAGCCTGTCCGCGAAAAGGCAGAGATTTTTTATCACTTTAGTGAAAATTGGACCAAGATGATGGATGAACATGCTCTGGCTTACATGCTTTGTCTTTTTTTGTCAGTTCACAGTTCATGTATATTTCATATATTCCTGTCAGATATAACATATGTTTTAGTGAAACAATTTTTAGACATCTATCATTTTTGTCAGTGAATTCAGTCAAGATATAGGTCATCCTCAGTATTACGCACATCAGAATGTATCAAAATCACACATGGACAGGTCCGTGGTTTGCCAAGTCGATACCCAATGAGCAAAATGTCTTCTGGCTGACATCAGCCTTAACTGGCCCACGCACAGCCATGCGCAGGCCAGCTAAGTCTGGCATCGGCCAGAGGACTTTTTGGCGTACTGGATGGTTTGTTCAAAAACCATATCATACGTTTAACACAACATTAACGCGATCGCCAGTAATGCACTCTGACGTTTTATGGCTCACAGGTATTATGATAAATTGAGGTTGACCTGTATTTCTACTTTGTGTTATTTAAAGAATTTCAAGCAACAATAATGGTATAAATACTATTTTCCTGTGTGAGTTGTTGCCTGTACACACAGAGAGACTTACAAAATAAAGTGTTGCTTTGCATCATGTATCATAAGAATACATATCACCTCCCTTTCTGACTGTGATATTTGTCTTTGTTTTCATTGCCTATTGCAATACTCTTTTTTAATCCGTTAATTGTACCCACTGTGATAGCTTTATTTTAATATGTATAGTGTACACTGTACACATCTCAGATCTTTCATCTGAAGAAATATGTAAATTGTTGGCAAGTTGGGTTTATCTCGTCATTCATTCCGATGACTAACCACTTCACTGCCAATTTGTTGCAGACTGTTGCAGAAGTCTTTGTTTTTTCAACACCTAAAGGGTCCCAGCCGTCCAAGGAACATGGACACAAAGAGGTGTCAGCAAGAAACGTAGATCCCCATGCGCCCCCGCAGATGCGGGGGTGCACTGAGGATCTGTGTCTCTTGAAGTTGTATCGTGTTCGCTTTTTCTCAGCAGTGAAGGGATTAACACTTCGTCCATGCAATCCAGACCAAAAAGGTGATTGCCATGCGTGTAATGTGCAAAGAAGTACCCAACGGAGAAAGAAACACGCTTAGAAAAGACGGGTACAACACAATTGTGTTGTACCCGTCTTTTCTAAGCGTGTTTCTTTCTCCGATGGGTACTTCTTGTCCATGCAGCCACCGCTGCTGATAAAAGTAAGCAGTAATGGTGGCTGCATACACAGGGAGTGGAAAGGTGTTTGGGGGAGGGGGGGGGGGGGACGGTGAGTAAATCAGCGTGATTGTCTCGTTTTGTTCTATATTTACATTCTTTCACAATGAATGTTTTTACGATCCTTATTTTCACTTCAGTGTGTGCAGTCTGTAACTGAGTCCACTGCCCTTTGCATAATGCTGATTGTACTTTTGTGACCAGTAAGCAACACGACTCCACAAAATCATTGTAACACTTTCAACTATCATCATTCATACTTTGATTTAAAACATTGACCTCAAAGGTTGGAATTCCCGAATGTGGGCAGTGTTTCTGTTTCTGAAAATTATATATTTCAGGAGATTGATGGTTCATATATGGTGCCAGAATAGCTCGTTGTCTTGAGGTGCCAAGCTATTCTGGCACTACCATTGAAATCTCATGGTCAGTCCAGCTCCTGTTATTGTACTATCAGGGCTGAACAGGCTATTCACTTTGAACAATTTTGTTCCGTTTCAGAAAGTTATGGACTGTGGAGGCCAAAATGTTTGATTTGCATTTTTCAATTTTGTGTTAATTTTTTTTATAGAAATATTCAGTTATGCAGTAGATCTAACCGTTTAGCTGTCGGCGGCGGTTTTTGTCATGATGATGGCTGATGTCAGACAAGCAAACTACAGCTGACATTGGCCCAAGGATCTTTTTGCCTACTTGCAGTTTCACGCATCACAAAGACAAAACTCATCTCTCTCCTTTCACTTGAAAAGCCTGTCAATATCATGCAACTTTCTAAACTTGTTTCCATAATCTTTTGTCACATGGACTACATTACTGTGCAATGTTTTTGCCAAAATATCTCTTTACTCATTCAGCACGACGGCCGTATTTCCCAAATTTTGGAGGCGTCATCTAATGACTATGCACCAGTTGCAGGAGATGGATCGACCATGATAATTCAAGGGCAGTGCCAGATTTGCTTGGCGCCGACAGGCGCCAAGCTAATCTGGCACTACCCTTGAATTTTCATGGTCGACCCATCTCCTGCTGTAGTGTGTCAGGGCTGAATGGATGAAGTGAATAAGGTTTGTTTGCCTTGTGTCTGTTCATGTCTTACAGCCAGACTGCACATGCTCAAAGTAGGAAATGCTCACATATACACACAAACACAGATGTACATTTGTTAAGATTTATTTTCACTTTAGGCGGAAAAATCAGACATTTAAAAGAGTGAAGAATCTCGAAATCAAATCATAAGATCATATGATCAAAGCAAACAAATACCTAAGGTGACAAAATGTACCAATGAAACGTCAACTTATTCAGCCCAGACACCACAGCAAGACATGGATCGTGCATGATAGTTCAAGGGTGGTGCCAGAATAGCTTGGCACCCATAGGCGCCAAGCGTTTCTGGCACCACCCTTAAACTATCATGCTCGATCTGTCTCTAGAATCAGAGGGCAACTTCAAAATATGGGGATTTCGGTCCTGGGGAGGAATTTGTTGAGCAAGATTATGGCTTTCCGCAAAACTGAATGACCTTGCATCAGTTTGAGTATGGTTTGAGGCACCACCAATAGCTGTGCGCAGAGTGTCATACGAGCAAAATTGTTAAAAAGATTCAACAACGGTCATAAAATGTGTGCTTGTCTGTGATAATGGACCTTTCATATGCGCAGTAAGGTCCAAAATCACATATCAGCATATACACATTTTCTGTGCGTTTGTTTAGCAGACTGAATTGTATGATCACGTTTTGCGGATACAAAACAATTTGGTCACAAACCTCGATCATTTCTTAACAGAACACTGGGGGAGGGGGGGGGGTGTTCAACAATCACAGTCAGCTCAAGCATTCGGCTTGTTTTGAAAAAAATGTCAAAATATGAAACGGACAAAATATAAACAGATTTCCAAATATCCCGAGCATCCTGCCCTAGGAAAGATAGTTCGTCTATTTTTGTGTTAAACGATTTCACAAAAATGGACTACCTTATGCCTTCTTCATACGTTATTACTCTTTTCTCTAGGTCACACGAGAAAAGATGATTGTCTTTGACAGTAAATCAGGTGATGGAAGAAGTTCTGAGCATTTTGAGCAACCTCCCAGTAAGTGCTGGGCCCATTGCGACCGTCGTAGGCCTGAAGACGTTTTGCTATTGGGGACGGTCACTTAATACTGTTCCACTACAATCTGTCGGTGGATGCACTTGGGGAGAGCTGTGACAACAAGCATTCCATCCTCTCGCAGAACACACCTCACACTCTCCGGGTCGATGTGCTGTGGCAGCTCCAAACGCCTTTGCGTGCGATCGACGAAGACCACGCCACCAAGGTTGCCCTCACGTTCTGCACTCACGATCAGTGACTGGTCTTTGAGCTGGACGCGAAGGTCTTGCGGCCGATAGTCTCTGAGTGGGATCAGTGTGCAAAATGGGTCTGCTTGGTCATCAGATGATGAAGCCACGTTTTCGGGAACACGTGTATAGGTGTGGTTTGGTTCTAGACGCTTATCATCCATCGGGTTTGATTTTACAGGGGGCGTTGGGTCTGTGTCGTTTTCTTGTTTTGGCGTCTCCGAGGTGTTCTCGTGCAGAGCAAGAGTCTCTTTTGCTGTTTTGGACGCTTTCTCTGGTGTGTTTGAATTTTCTTCTCTCTTTTCGTTGTTCGTTTTCTCGGGGGCTTCTGCTATCATTGGTGCCTTCTGTGTGTTGTCCCCGCTTGTTTCCTCTTCTCTGTCTACACTTGTCGTGTCTGTTAGAGACCCAGCGCTGAGCATCTCGAACTTCTCGTCATCCATGCAGCAACAATCAGCACCCTCAGACAGACATTTCAAGCAAGCCTCAACGTCGTCCTCTGGCTGCATCTCAAAGGACTGGTCACCGTCTGGTTCTTCAACGCTGGGAACATTCTCAAGAGACCCATGTGTGTCATTTCTTGACTCTTGATGTTCGTTCTCCAATTCATCCAAGGTGTCTGTGCCCATCTCAGCCAAGCGCTTTGGAGCTTCAGCTGCTTGTTTTGTGGCAGACATGTCATCAGGAGTCTCCTCACTTGCAGCCTGCTCTGGCTGGTCGAGTGTCTTCTCAGCTAACTTTGCAAACGCGTTCTTTTCAATTCCGTCGTCCTTGGGCTCTGTTTGGACTTCCACCCTTTTCCCTGACGATTGGTTCTGGTCCTTTTCTTCAGGAAGCACTTGCTGTCCCTCCTTTTCATTTCTTTGCTTTTCCTCAGCTGGCTGATTGGCAGCAGGCTCGGGTTTACCATTTTTATCCTCCAGTTCCTGTCGGGTCATTCTGGGCGCGTACAGGAAGAGGTTTCCGTTGGGCACCATGACGCAGGACACGGTCTCCTGGTCCACGTCGTCCGGCAGCTTGACAGTGCGCATCATCTCGTACCTGCTGAGACAGGGGCCCGGGCCGCTCGACTTCTCCATTCTGGCGTTGATGTGCACTTTCCCGTCTACCATACGAACGCGGACCCGACTGGGGGGAAACCCTTGCAGGCTGATCGGCTGCATCCACACTTGGCTTGGGTCCTTGTCGTTGTGCAGGGTGCTAGAGTCTTTTCGTTTGGGAGGGCAGCAGCCTTCCTTGTTCTCGGCGCAGCATCCTTCAGCCTGCTTCTCTTCTACATGTCCTTGGTCCTTAGTCGCTAGCCGGACAGGTTCGGCCGGGAACATCTTTGACGTCTGGTGGGCATCATAGGGTACCTGAAAACACAGGAACGTTACGCTTTAGGAACATGGAACAAGATGTATGGGAGTCTTTTCTAACCCAATTAACCCCAAAGAGGTGCCCCAACGACTACATGCCAGTCGCACGGATCCACTGCCATGATAATTCAATGGTAGTGCCAGATTAGCTTGGCGTCTGATGTAGTGCATCAGGGCTAAATGGGTTACTTGTCCTCTAACATGTCTTCCGTTCTCCCACTGACAAGATACCTGATGAACAAAGGGCCTTTTGCGCGTCAATAAAAAGTCAGTATGTGGTTCTGGCTGGATCATTTTTGTTATTATGCCTTTTCATCGGCAGTAAGAGATACGATGGTTTCAAATGGAAAAGTACGTCACTGCACCATGTGTTAACCCTTTGTGTGTCGTTAGCGGGTTTTTTTGGGTTTTTTTTTTTTGCCGGGTCGCGATGACTGATTCATGTAGGAATCATCGCGACAAAAACCGGCCGTCACGACATGCAAAGGGTTAATGTGTCAATATAGCCCGAAGTAGAATGATGAAACAAACTTTAAAACACAGATTTAATTAGATGGTATTACTACTACTAGTAATAATAAAAAATATAGGTGTACACACACACACACACACACACACACACACACACACACGCACACACACCTTGTCTCTTCGCGACAAAAACTGTTAACGACACGCAAAAGGTTAATGTGTCAATATAGCCCGTAGTAGAATGATTAAACGAACTTTAATAACATTAACACACAGATTTATTAATTGATACTATTACTATTACTATTTTTTTTTTAATATAGGTGTACACTGACACACCCTTTGTCACGGTCACAGTGTACACAGAGCAGTATAAAATTATTAACAGTATAGCCCGAACAGCTGTGATGTATTATTAGAACATGTCAACATTACCTTTTCGTCACAGTGGTTTTGCTGGCAGTGTGAATGCTGACTGGTCGTCGAGTTCTTGGCAAGAAGGCTGTCAAGAAGATTTCCCGGAAGTCCCAGCGCTCCATTCACCATCACATGTGGAGGGGTGGCGTACATCAGGCCGCTGCGTGGTACACAGGCGTGCCGCGGGAGGTAACCAGTGTGACTGCAGAGCGGACTTGATCCTACTGGCCTCAACACCTGTGGATTTCGTCGCACGCAGGAACGCGGAGTGGTGTGAAGTGGCAGGTACATAACGTTAGGTCCACTCCTGCCCGGTGTAAGCTCACTCGGCAAATATGTTGCGTACATCATCGCTGGTTCTCACTCACTACACCGCAGTTTTACTCTCTGTAAAAAAAAAAAAATGCTAACAACTGACTGAAACTACGTCGAAGAAACTTCAACGACTCAGTGGATATGTTAGGCGCAAGGGAACAACGTCAAGATAATAGTCAATGTTCACAACAGTAAAAGCCTGCTCAATATGCGGACAGCAACGTGTGCCGGAGAGAATAGACCACTCGAACAGGTTTGCGCTTACAGTAAAACACGCTGACTTGGACTGCGTCGTCGAGTCAAGTTGTTTTCGAACTTTCGCCTTGAAATTGTATTTTCATACTGAGCCAACAGACGCTGGCTGGGCTTTTATTACAACGTCGATTTCTGCTTCGAATCAGCGAGAATTTTCTGGACTCGAAGATGACATGCGGGTTTTGTTTACGTCGGCGACGGACGTTAGTCTGAGCATGCGCAACCGAGCATTTCGTCATTCGGAGGCGGAGCCTAGACAGGCCTTGATCATTCTAGTATTTTCCCGATCCTCCGGAAAGCTTGTCCTCATTTTGGTCGTTTTCTTCAAAGTAAATGTCGGTTATTTTGTCATACGTTAAATGTTCCGGGTATAACCTGTTTTATTTAGATGTTTCTAACCAGTTTTCCACCTGAAAATGGAAAAACACTTAATAAACGGGCGCCGATGGAAAGCCGTAGCAAGCGTCAATCAAAGTAGGTCACGCCTCCTGTGCTAAAATTAGCGTTGGCGCTTGCGCGTCGCATACTTTCCCCCGTTTCAATTAAAAAGTCACGTGTTTAGAAAGTTCTCGTCTGCTTTTTCGCCGTCCCGTGCTTATTCAGTCGGAGGATGATTCCCGTTCATTCCGGATCATTCCGTGCTAGTGATATAAAAGGCCTTCTGGTCGCGAAATGACTTGCATGTAAGTGAAATCACTTGCCAGACGCTGCGTCAAAACAACGAAGCGTTTCTAACCGAATAAGTTAGTCTCAGTTGCAACTGAATACTTTGACGGTACGTCCCTTTGTGACAGAAAAGACCATTGCACAGCTTGTCTGTTCTCGCATCCTTTCTCGTCTTAACTATTGCAATTCGCTTCCAGTTGCAGGCATCACCCCTGATCAACTATGTCGCCATTTCCAGCGCATGAGTTCCGCAAAACAACGCAGCCAGATTAATTCTCCGCGGCAAGAAACGCTCTGATGTTACCCCTCTGTTAAAACAACTCCACTGGCAGGCTCACACACACACACATACACACACGGCTGACACACACACACACACACACACACACACACACACACACACACACACGGCACTGACATCGGCCTTTCGCCCCGAAAGCCGGGTACGTTCTACAGCGAGGCGTAACTAGACTGACAACGTAATTTTTATCACGCCGGCTTCCTGTCAAACAGAGAATTGAATATAAACTGGCTACCCTGGCATACAAGCACTTTGACAACACACTTCCCCTGTACCTCTCCTCCAGTCTCTGCTCTCATAACCCTTCCCGTAACCTACGTTCTTGTTCCCAGAAAATTACTTTGTCCAACCGAGAATTACTAAACTTCACTGCAGGTGCTCGGTCTTTTCAGTACCAGGTCCCTCATGTATGGAACTCTCTACCTCCCCATGTAGGCCTACGTCAATCCCCGACACTCTCAGCCTTCAAAACCAACCTGAAAACGTATCTTTTTAATTGGGCATATCAGTGTTTACTTGCCTTTGCTTCCCATCACACGATCGATGTGATTCAGTTTTGGATGGTGTTACTGTAAACAGTTAGTTATTTGGGTTTAACGCCGAGCAGGCAACTAAGGCCATCTCACGGCGTGATGGGTAAAAATCTGGCCAGCCAGACTAAAATAAAGGTCTTCAGACAAGGTGTAAATATACCTTAAAATATTTCATGCTAAAATGTCACACAGGTCTTTAAAGGAAATGTCTACAGACTCTTAAAAAGGTCAAAATAATAGAAGATCAGAGTCTATGAATGCTCAAATCGTTTTTAAAATATTGCACTCTCTCAGAAAACTGAAGATCTTGTCCGGGGGTACATCCCGGAACAAAACCTTCAGGGAGTCTGCCGTGAAGTGTTTATATCTTGTGTCAATTAGATCGGCACAAGACAGCAAAAAGTGTTTAAACAGTATACTGTTCATCGCAGGCATAACACCATGGACGCTCCTCCTGTTTTAGTAACTACTGTTTAGTTCCCAGGGTGACCCTGGTCAACCCCACAGTGTGGGTTTCCCCCTCTATTCTGGGGCATGTGTTTCTGTCTACCCTTGGTCCATTCACCTGTGTTTTCCTTTTTTAAACTCTCCCTACTGTCTGCGCTGCTCTTGATATTGGATGTGTGTTGCTAAATGGTCTTAGCCGGGTTTATTTAGCGCATTAGACCGGCTGGCGACATACATTTAATATTCTGTTTAGTTTTTTTTTTTCTCACAAGCAGTGCAGGCACGTCCTGACAAAGTATTGTTGCTGTCGGAACGTTAAGCAATGTACAACCAACCATCCTGTTTTAGTAAATAAGAGTGCGTAACATACGTGTGCCCGATGTGGAGCCGAGCAAGGACAGTCTCCTCACGGCGGCTGCCGCAGCGGTAAGGTAGACTGTCGGACACGTTAGGAAGAGCTTAATGCAGCTTATTAGATTCCTCCTGACCCACTCGGACTGCCACTCACGGGCTATGTACGCACTAATCACAGGTTTAAAATCACTATGAACAGTCTGTGCGTCAGGGACAGGGTCGTTGCGGGCATCGTTGGCAGCATAATCTGCGATCCTGTTGCCTTCGATGCCCACATGCCTTGGGACCCAAATAAAAATGATGTCATAATATTCCTTCATCAAGTCTGCGTAGAGCTCTCTAATCTGCACCAGCAAGATGTCAGGGACAGGTAGTAACCAGGGTGGAGTGATATGTTGCAGAGATTCCGAAACTCCAGGTCCACTCCGGCTGCCTGCAGATGAGGTCGGACACGGAAGAAAAGTGGACGGACAGCTCCCGGATGGGCATCGTAAATCTCTGCAAGCGGCGGTTTAACTCCTTCGAGACGTGCCGCATCCGGATTCGCGAATCCGGATGCGGCACGTCTCGAAAGAGTTAAAAACACAATCTAGGCATGATTGTCTGGATGGGCTTTCAGTTTCTGAACGTAGCTAAGCGTGAGGCGGATGCAGCGGAGCTTGAGAGAAGGCTCCCCTGCCTCGCCATACAGACTATTAACTGGAGACGTCATGAAGACCCCCAGACTTGTGTCACAATTTATTTTAATCATTATGCAGTATTTTCTTTCGTGGAGAACTTTCGTTCTTTGTTGTGTGTTGCGGTTATGGCATGTACTTTTTAGTGACGTCAAGAACATATGACGTAAGATGTGTGTTTGGAACATGTGACCAAAGACAATACATTATAATGTATTGTCTTTGATGTGACGTAGGATGTTGGTTTGAAGAGTTACGTCACTGTGAATCGTTTGGAAGACAGTCAGTCAGGAGAGATTTTGCTCTCGAGTAAAAGTTGTTTTTTTTGTGAGGTGTAGTGGGCAGAGAAATGCCGTGTTATGGTCTATGGTAGAATAGACGATTGAGAGCAGAATGCTCAGTACAGTGGTACGTAAAATTTTGTAGTTTAAGAACTACGACTAGTAACCAGATCGACTGGTTAGAGTAACGAGTACCAGGACCTTGTCCAACGGCCAAGATGGGCAGACAGGCCTGAAACAGTCGAAGGTTTACTTCACGCATCTTTGGGTATGTATTTGTTTATTATATAGCTGATTCGCGTTTGTTAAGTAGTAGATTCGGAAAATGTATTAGTTGTTCGGCTCTAGATCTGAGATTGTACGATATTCGGCGCGCATCGGCGAGTTTGCGGTGTCGTCTGGCGATCGGCGCGCGGGGATGAATGGAATGATCATTGAAACGTTTTGTAGAGCCTGTTGATTTTGAAATGAATAATTCGTATCGTGGTGAGAGGTTATGTGTTGTGCGGAAATATGTCGTATTCGTGTGTGTGCATGATATTTCGAATTGACTGTTATTACAATATTTATTCGATGTCGGAAACGATCGGGAATCGGCGACAACGTCCGGAAGCCGTTAACGGTCGTCATCGCTACAGTGTCGTCATTCCGGCGGAAGTAACTTTTTAGCGATGGCGGATTTCTTATGGAGAGATACGTTTTGTATGTGTTATAGATGCTTCCCTCCCCTATCACCAGCTGAGAAGTTGGATTTGTGTATGCTTCATGTGGGAATGTAATTAAAGCTGAGGTGCAATGAGAAAAACCTGCCCAGCGCGTGTTTTAAAAATACCCTACGGGACCCAGCTTGGGCCCTGCCCCTAAGTGGGTCAAATCGGTTCGTAACTCAGTTGACGGAGTTGGCAACTGCGTATCCCGAGCTTGCAAAACTCTCGGAAAACGACAGACCACTTCCTGTTGCACGGAAATCATCGCGATTAGCAGATCGGACAACAGCAGACGATTCTGTGACACCGTTTGAAACTGACCCGACATCCACGGATTTTACGCGCTGGGGACTATGATGGCAGAATGTACGGCTGTACATGCTGTAAGTATGACTCCTGACACTTTGTAGTTGTGAACGAATTTTTTCAACACGTACATCCAGTCCAATATAGGCTAATATAAATAAATAAAGAAGCATTGTGATGTACAGCCAACACAGTAAATTGGATGTGTGTGTGTGTGTGTGTGTGTGTGTGTGTGTGTGTGTGTGTGTGTGTGTGAGAGAGAGAGAGAGAGAGAGAGAGAGAGAGAGAGAGAGATTATAACAACAAACACAAAACGACAAATAATCCCTCCTTCCTCACCCTTCCGATATCAAATAAAGCTTCAGGCTGTACTGTGTAACTTACGGATAGCTCGGCCTGGTCCATATCCAGTGTGCGTCCAGGCAAGACACAAATGGCCTGCTCTGTCCGTCGGCTGGTCGAGTGTCGTCTGCTACTGTTGCTGTCAGTAGAAATATCGCTGGTTTAGATCAGTGATCGCGGTGCCCACTCCGCGCTGCATACAGGAAGTGGCTTGTCTTTTTCACGGGAGTTTTGCCAGCACGACAAACGCAGTTGAAAACTCAGTCAACTGAGTTCCAAACCGGTTTGCCGAAGTTAGCCGAACGTTCACGAAGACAGGGCCCTCGCTGGGTCCTGCAAAGTTTTTTTAAAACACGTGCGGGGCGGAGTTTTTTGACTGTTTCTCAGCTTTAATCAACGTGGTGAACGAGATAACAAGTTGATCCTGACGGTGTGCGTGTGGAGCTTCGACGTGTCATCGCGAGAGACAGTGCGCCGTATTCGACCAGTGGTGTGGCTGAATCAACGAGCAACGACGCTACATTCATCTTTATCCCAACAAGCAGCGACGCTACATTCATCTTTATCCACGGTCGGAGTAATCAAACTGTTTGATCGTTCGAGGATCTAAGCATTAATTAGTGTCAGTTATTATCGACAGACATTGCGGAGATGTGACATCGTAGTGGAACAATAAGTGTAGGATGTGTGGTTAGTGCTGTTAACATTGTACGAATGGTTAAGGGTGTGCGTGAGTTACAGGTGCATGTATGAATTGAGTGAATATTGCGTAGGTTTGTATACGTCTTGTCTATTGTTTGTCGTGCGAATGAGAAGATCAAATCATTAAAATCGAACAAATATCCAAATATTCCGAGTGGTATATATTTTTCCTCCCCGTGGTGTGACAACATATCCGCAGACCTTGATGGTGAATTGTGTTCAGACGCTGTAGAACAGACTTGGAAGCCGAGCCATATACCACAGAGTCGTAATCCAGTTTGGACCGAACAAGAGCCCGGTACAGTCGAAGTAAGACAGTGCGGTCTGCACCGCAATCAGTACGACCAACGACACGAAGAACGTCGAGGGCCTTCGGACAAGAGGTTCTAAGGTAATTAATATGGTTGCGGAAGGTCAGTCTTTTGTCAAAGATGACCCCCAAAAACTTAGCCTCCTCGGCCACCTTAATTGGCATTCCAGCAATGCTCAGGCTAGGTTCTGGGGAAAAAATCGTCTGGTTTGTAAAATGCACACAGACTGTCTTGGAGGGTGAGAACTTGAATCCGTTGAGAGACACCCACCCCTGGATGCGATCAACGCACAGTTGCAAGTGCCTCTCAAAGGACGCAAGTCCTCGACCTCGTGCGCACATAACAAAGTCGTCAACAAACAAAGAGCATTCAGAATCATCCTTGACGACCTTTACAATGTTATTAATTTTAATGTTAAATAAAACAGGTACTCACAAACCAGATAGGTGAGGCTAGCGCTGGCAGAATTGTTAAATTGATTCATTAATTAATTGTTAATTAATTGCTAATTGATTCCCCTTGGTTTGTAAATAAAACAGGAGATAGAATAATGCCCTGCGGGACACCCATCTCCTGTTCAACGGAGCCGGAGAGGGTGGAGCCCACACGGACATGGAACGACCGGTTAGACAAAAAATTGTGAATAAAAACCGGTAGATGCCCTTGAAAACCCATGTCCAACAAGTCAGACATTATACCATTCTTCCAAGTAGTTTCATATGCCTTCTCAAGATCGAAGGAAATTGCATAGACATGCTGCATGTTGACAAAATCGTCTCGGATAAACGACTCAAAGCGGATTAGATGGTCAGTTGTACTACGGAAGCGCCGGAAACCGCACTGGTGGTCTCTGATGAGACCCTGTGACTCGAGATGCCACACCAGGCGGGCGTTGACAAGGCGTTCCATAGTTTTACATAAACATGACGTCAAAGCGATTGGCCGGTAGTTGCCCGGGTCGGAATAATCCTTACCCGGCTTGGGGATCGGCAACCACATCCTGGCGCCAAGATGGTGGGAAATGGCCAGTTATCCAGATATGGTGAAAGGCCTTGAGAAGTACAAGGAGTGACTTCTCAGGCAGATGCGTTAAGGGTTAATAGTGGATAGTATCTAGGCCAGCAGCAGAGTCATTACATTTCTGCAGGGCTTGTTGCAATTCTGATAATGAAAAAGGGGTATTATATTCTTCTGAGTTATCCGATTTAAAATCACAAATACGAGACTATCGCTTCTCCTTCTCTCTCTGGAAGAAGGGTGAATAATGCTCTGTTGAATTATGGGCAATGGTGAAGGCAAGCAAATTGGCCACAGCCTTTTTATCTATGACCAAACTGGCACCATCTCTAAGATGGCCGACAGAAGCCGAGCCACCCCTGCCCCTAATTGTTCGAACAGCCTTCCAGACTTTCTGGGACGGAGTCCTAGAAGATAAAGATGAGACAAAACGTCTCCAGGAAACACGGCGTTCACGTTTTAAAATATAATAATAATAATAATAATAATAATAATAATAGTTGTAACGCACGCAGACTTGCCCACAGTCGCACGTACAGACTCTCACGCAACAGACGCATACACCGCCACTGACTCAGACGGGCGCATTCATGCGGTAAAACAAACACACGGGTTCCCTTTCTAAAGTTCCTCACCCGGGTCTGCCCTAGGGGACTTGGGTGGGGTTAGGTATTTTTTAGTTCCCAGGGTCACCCTGGTCAGCCCCACAGGGTGGGTTTTTCTCTCTATTCTGGGGCATGTGTTTCTGTCTACCCTTTGTCCATTCACCTGTATTTGCCTTTTTCAAACTCTCCCTACTGTCTGCACTGCCTGTAGCTCTTGATATTGGATGTGTGTTGCTAAATAGTCTTAGTTTTATCTAGGCCCCATGTGTTAGGTTTATTTAACGTATTTGACCGGCTGGCGACATACATTCAATGTTCTGTTTATTTTTTTATTTATTTTTTTTTTCACAAGCAGTGCAGGCACGTCCTGAGAAAGCCTTGTTGCTGTCGGGACGTTAAGCAATGTACAATCAGCCTTTCTAAAGTGACTTTATACAATATAAATATTAAAAAAAAAAAACGCTCACACTATCAAGCTATATACATCACATACACATCACAATATCTTTGCCAGGCTAGGTTTTAGTTTCACACTGTCTCCAACCTGTTTGATGTTATTGCCTGGTTACGTTGGTCCTTCTCAAGTCTAGGCGTGAAAGTCCTTCGTCGTACGCTTCAGTCTTGCCGTCCTGTCTCTTTGGCACGGACGTCCTCGTTCTCGTACGGTAGCGCAGTTCTCGCTTTGACTCGGGCGTCTTGGTCCCGATCAGACTCACTCTGAGCGAAGAGCTGGAGGGATGACCTCACGTTAGGTCCCACCTGTGACTCGACGTCTCGGCGTCCGTCGTTCCACTCTTTACAAAAACTCTGAATAGACAACAAATGTCCCAACGTAACACTTGCTAAACACACCACATATTGGATAAATGAGAAACATCACGTAACCTGGCTGATACAAATAACTCACACGTGCTTCATAAACTGTCTACTTCCGTAACACCCCCATATCTCTGTCACTATCTTGAAACAGACTGTAGCCTAACACTCTTGCTATACACTACTCTATACACTGGAAAAGACTATGCTTAACCATCCACGTACTACCTTCATAGCGACTTAGACATACACACCTCACATTCTTTTAGTTATCCATCTCGGTAAATAACTGTATACCAAAAACACCGGTTACATCACTGAATTCTAAACCAACATAACTGAACCAAAACCGGTCAACACTATACAAGCAAATTACTCTTAGCAACGCATACTGTCTTAACTAAGCAACTATCAATACTACATATATAGAAACATACCTGAAATCTAGGCTTCAGAGTCTTGGAATACGGGCTAGGTATCTCAAACACAACCGTTCCATACGACAAGACAGCCCGTACTACCGATCTAGACCTCTGACAGACACAGCTTCCGCCTAGAACTCACTAAACAGAACTCGCTAAAAATCCCGTGCTAACCATGTCTTACAGATTTGCCGTGGAGCCTAATGCCACCCGGACTATCGGCACAAACAAACCGTTAACAAAACCCGTACCGTACTAATCCTACGGTGTGAGCACTATGCACGAGCATAGAGCTTCATCACAATAATAATAATAATAATAATAATAACCATAATAAATGGTTATTATATAGGCGCTTTTCCCAATTCTGCGAATCGGCTCAAAGCGCCGCGAACTGAACCCAACACGCACGCTCACGTGACACACACATACACTCTGAAGACAAACGCAGTACAAGACAAACACAGGACATTCAAGTGGTGCGAATGGTCAGCTCAGCTACTGAAGTTTCGGAAATTTTGATCGCTTGTATTTGAAATTTTATAAAGTGGCATGAAACCGGTACCACAGTGGAGGGGGAGGAAGAGCCGGAGTACCCGGAGAAAGAACCCCCGACGATCCGCCCGAATTAACGGTGACACTTACTAGAGGAGAAAAGTCCGACGCCGAACCCGTAATGGATCGAACCTCGCACCTTTAGCATTGGTGGCAGACGCCTTAACAACTGTGCCACGGACCGCCCCTTTCGCCCTCTGTCTTTTAAAGTTTAAAATATTCGCTCGAGACGGATTACGAAAAGCACGTCGCTGAGCAGATTTGCGCGTTATTTGGGCCTTACGGCACTCTTCATTGAACCATGGTACTCTCGGCCTCCGAGGGACTGACGTGGAAGTTTTAGGGATAGTTTCACCTGCTACGTCCAACAAAATAGAAGTAAAACAAGAAACAGGTTCTTCAGCTGACATGACCACCTCTTTATGTAATACGAGACTGACTGAGGGACAATGACAATGATGACAATGATTCTTTATTTTACAACGGTGAAAGTTTTGGCTGGCACAACCATTTTTCGAACTTGCCGTTGCTAATCTAATCTACAAATAATGCACAAAGTGTGAAAATATTATATGAAAAAAAAGAAAAAAAAAAGAAGAAGAAGCATAAATGATATAAAAACAAAACAAAACCAGCAGCAACAACAACAAAAACGTGCACACACACACACACACACACACACACACACACACACACACACACACACACACACACACACACACACACACGCATACACTGAGTATTATAGGGTCGCAGTGAAAGTATTAAGATAATGACGTGAGGTAATTGAAAATACTGGCTCTAAAATTGTTACGTGGTGGAGTTGTAGTCGAAGTATGATAAACACACCAGACACACACGCACGTAGAGTTCTTTTAAATAGACCTCATTCAGCTGCAATCCGTCAATCGTGGCTTAAGGATGTAGACAAAACTGGAGTAACCAGTTCCAACAATATTTAATTCAGCGATGCGATATCCTCACAGTAATGCTCAATCTTTCAAATGCACAAACTACTGAATACAAAGTCTCTTCTGCTATGTCACAGTCCACACTACGACTCAAAGTTTCTCATACACAGCGTCTCTAGCAATAAACTGCGTATCTCTATAACTGACAAAGCAAGACAATGTACTCACGGGCTTTCCCAGCGCCCTCCTTATATACACTATCAAAATCTAGAATCTTCTACGGAAATCATGAACTCAAACAACCAGAACGAAACGCGCAGCCGAAACTCATTAACATGAATTTTCCAGAAACAATATATCAGGCTACAAAAACACGGCTGCTCACTTCAGCTCTAAATTCTAACGTATAATAAAGACACATAAAAGTATGGTATCCCTATCTATGATAGCTCAAAAAGGTACGAGAACATTCACCAAACAAAATAAAAGCTGCTCACTACACGCGCACAGGAAACGTAGCGAAAATGTAGCGATGTCATGTCAACTAACCGACGTGACACTTACGAGGCCACCAGACAGTGCGACCTGTCTACAACGTTCCGGACTAAACAAAACGAAATCGGCTCTACTCACGAACAAAAGACAGTTTTACTAAAAAGGCACGAAATCATAACCGTGATAGCTCAAATAAACAACATATCGTTACCTACGAATAACACATGTACGCTCTCACATGATAACACAACCACAATCGTAACAAAAATACGAAAGGGTTGTTGATGTTGTAACTTTCCTAGGCAAAGTGTTCCCCAGGCTATGGCCTGAGAACGCTAAACTTGTCTTGTAGAGATCGATTCTAGGTCGTGGTATAATAATGAATTGCCTTGATCTTGAGTACATTGGTGATGGAAAGGAAAATAGTTTCTTAATATAATCAGGCATTTTGCTATTCAATGTTTTGAACATAATTATTCCCTTATTGTACATTAAGTGATTTTTCAGGGGAAGAATCTCCAAGGTTTTCAGTTTATTATCGGTAGTTGAGTTAGGATCAGGTAGGATAAGTTTTGCGGCTCTACGATGAAGAGAGTTCAGTCTCTTCAATTGGACCTCGCTTGCTCCATCCCACACTGTAGAAGCATAGTCGATATGTGACCTGATGTGGGCGTTAAAGAACAGTTTACGTGTTTCTACATCAGTGATATATTTTAATTTGGCTAAAATGTAAAAGTTTCTTTGATATTATGTTGCATATGTTAGTAATATGACACTGCCATTTAAACTGGTTATCTACAGTAACACCGAGAAGACGATGTTCTGTTACTTGACTGATGGGTTTTCCTTGAAGAGACAAGCTGAGTGAGAGAGAGCCTAGCTGGTGCTTTTGACGGGTACTTAATACCATACATTCAGTCTTCGCTGGGTTTAAGATCATGGAGTTGTTACTACACCAGCTGTCAATGTCTTGTAGTGCGCTTTGTAGGCGTGTATCAATAATAGATAAATCCTCGTCGGGCATGTGTATTGCAGCATCATCCGCGAACATATCGCATGAAACATTATGATCGTTAATTGTGAGCGGAAGGTCGTTAATGAACAAACAAAATAAAAGAGGGCCTAAAATAGAGCCCTGGGGCACGCCATGCTTGACTAAGCGGTGATTAGAATATGTACCATTAAGAAGGACTTTTTGTCTTCTGTCATCCAAGTAGGATTTGAAGAACGTGGCAGCGCTGTTGGTGTACAACGAAATTTTCTTTATCAATATATCATAGTTTACTAAATCAAAAGCTTTACGGAAGTCTAAAAAGACTACAGAGGGAGGCGAACAGAGGCCAGTTAACCGCCGGCAATGTCTGATCCCTTCACTGCCAGTGGCCGTGAAAACAACGTACACGTAGTTTGACTGCTTTCAGTCTGTTTATTCCTATTGTCCCTCTACAACAGGAACACTGGCTAACAAGAGCCATAGGTCCTCATGACCTCCAGCAGACGTGAGGGTCGCAGTCTGATGAAATGGAAATGCATACATGTAATTTATAGCAAGGCGCCCATTTAACTCTTTCTACCCCAACGCCGAAATCCTTAAATTTTGCCGTTGTCCTCTGAAGACTGCATTGCAGTGCAGGACATGGATCGACCATGATAGTTCAAGGGTGATGCCAAAATAGCTTGGCGCCCATAGGCGCCAAACTATTCTGGCATCACCCTTGAACTATCATGGTCGAACCTTATCTTGCTGTGGTGTGTCTGGGGTAGAAAGAGTTAATTAAGCGACCTACTCCAGACAGTAAAGGGTCAATATATCGCAATATCTCCTTGATAAAGGTATTAGTATGTCTCACAATAACGCTGGACAACCTGTAGGGCTAACATGAATTATGAAGTTGAAAAGTCCTAAATACTTTTCTGCTCTTATTCTCCTTTGTAGGCAGGAGAGTTCCTTCCGGTACGCTCAGAAGGCAGAGAAACCTCTGGTGCGTGTGACTTCTCACGTGGATTGCGAAGTGACGGGTAGAAAAGTCTTAGCAAGACAAGACAACATTGATAACCCGTTGTATGGGCGAATTTTAGCAATCAAAATCCGCCATGGGGCAGACAGCGTTGATGTAATATGCCTACACGCTTCTTCGTCAGCGCTCTGGGAACGTTGAAGAAGAAGAACAATGTCATATTGTGAAGAAAAGGGGAGACTGCCAGTGCTAATAGTTTAGGAAGGTTACAAAGTAAAGTAGGTAATAGCACTGTCAGGGGAGAGAAATGTGCATGATCGACCAGTGATCATAGATCTACTGTGGCCAAAGCACACACACAAAAAAAGAGATATGAAAGAGAGGGGGCACTAAGAAAGTGACTGGAAGCAATGCATATGGAAGCCCCCCCTCCCCCCAAAAGGGGGGGTCGTATCACATATCCCACTGTTCCAGCCACTCAGTGCATGGAAATTTAAATCTAGGTCCCCAAGGGGGGTCCAGATATTTAGCCGGTGTGAACAGCTGTTTCGGTCTTGGCGACCTCTTCAGCACACCATCGGCAATACTGGAGGAGGCAGGAATTTCTGCCTACCTGCAATGACAGCCACATTTTACTGTGGTGTCTGCAAGGGCACACATTCCATGCCACCACCTAGAGTTAAATTTCCATGCACCCTAAAAGAGAACCTACCTTCGGGGGGGGGGGGGGCGGGGGGGGGGGGGGCTTCCATATGCATTGCTTCCAGTCACTTTCTTAGCGCCCTCTCTCTTTCCTATCTCTCTCTTTTGTGTGTGTGTGTGTGTGTGTGTGTGTGTGTGTGTGTGTGTGTGTGTGTGTGTGTGTGTGTGTGTGTGTGTGCTTTGGCCACAGTAGATCTATGATCACTGGTCGATCATGCACACTTCAGTCTCTCCCCTGACAGTGCTATTTATAATTACCTACTTTACTTTGTAAACTTCCAATGTCATATTGTGTTTACAGCAATTACTCTTTTCTTTAATTCATTCAGCCCCGACACGCCACAGCAAGACATTTGGCAAGCATGATAGTTCAAGGGTGGTGCCAGAATAGCTTGGCGCCCATAGAATTGAAATACAGTCCTTCATAATTATGGCAACTTCAGAAGTTTGGAATTCTGGTGTTAGGCTAGAATGAGTTAAATGAACCCTCGCCCGCCCGGTGTTGCACAGGGTGTGCGAGGGTTCACTCGGCAAAGGAAATGCAATGGCGTAGATTAGAATACAAAAACATCAATTCAGTGTTCGCGTTAACCGTAATTCTCGGAATTTATACTGATCTTAACTCATTCAGCCCCGATACACCACAGCAAAGCATGGAACGACCATGATAGTTCAAGGGTGGTGCCAGAATAGCTTGGCACCAATAGGCGCCAAGCTATTCTGGCACCACCCTTGAAGTATCACGCTCGATCTGTCTCTAGAATTGTAATACAGTCCCCCCAAAAGGCAGATTTCGGTCCTGGAGCAGAATGTGTTAAGGACAAATACCGGAAAGAAAAGTAGATGCCGGTAAACGTTAGTTAGTTGTTTAACGCCGAGCAGGCGACTAAACTGGTAAACGACGGCGATTAGAAAAGAGAAATATTTTGTACCGATGGCGGAGGTAGAATACTGACAGTTATTTAAGAATACCGGGATGTACAATAAACAGATTTAAGTCTACCAGTTTTGACGCCAGGTGCTGTTTTGACAAGGTGTTACTGATATATCAGTTGTCAAAACCTTGTGCGACCACTGAATCAATGTAGGTTAACAATACATGAACGCGCACTGGACTGGGCGACTATATCAGTGCAAACAGACATCACAGCACGTTAAATGTTACAGTTAAAGTGTGTTCTTCTGAATAGTTCTGTAAAATTCACAGTTTACAAAGTCAGTAGCAAATGAACATGACTACACAAATCAGTTGTACATTGCATTACATTTATATAAAGAAATGAAGAAATGGCATTCTGCATCTGCAGATAGCTGTAACGCCGCCATGAAATATACATGTCCAAAATTAAATGTCAGTGTTCAATGGTGCGTGTCAACACAACCCTGACTGGCGACCCTAATGTACCGCCACGCCTTTCCCGGCCCTGCTGAGAAGAGATCGTACACAGGAGAGTGCATGCAACATGCTGCATCTGAATAGGGAAAAAAGCGCAGCTGTACATAGAGGTACAACGTGGAAACTCCAACGTCGGAAAAGTATTCCTCTAAAGACTACATTACAATTGATAAGACAGATCGACCAAGAAAGTTCAAGGGTGGTGCCGGAATAGCTTGGCGTCTATCGGCGCCAAGCTATTCCGGCATCACCCTTGAGTACCATTACGCATAAATCCGAAGACACGTTTCTGCACCATTTGTGTTTGTTACGTCTTGTCGACACACCTAATGAACTTTAACAGCAGTTTAGACAGGCAGCAACAGCACATGCATAATCGCACTTATTTGTTCTGTGCAGCCGTTAGCCGCGTTTCAAACTATTTTTTTGCTGTTTCTCATACTGATAGCACTGTATTTATAGAAAAGGAGTGGAGTCAGATTACTTGATATTAAGACGAAGTGTGCTGAACTGGATTCTCCTGTGTCCAAATGAACCATAACTAGACCTGTGTGTAGCGTTTCGTAACCGTTTGTTACAGAAGTGTATCTTTGAACAGTTAAAGCGGTAGTGGGCCTTCAAACTTAGTATCAGATTCGACCCGTATCATGTCAGCCATATCGGTAGCTTGTGACCGGAACAGTTGAAGCGAGTCCCAGGACTAAATGCGCACACATTCTTCGCGTGCACTAATGCATGAATAATATCAATAACAGCCGTTCGTTCGGTGCGATACAATTAATAACAGTTTAACACATTACGCGGCCTGTATGCAAAGTTCGATCAGGAATAGATCAAGAAGAAGGATCCACGACCTAGGCACAAAGGTCGTTGAAACCGATAACAATACAAATGTGCTCGTCCGGAGTTTTTTACCTTTCGGCTTTCAGCCGTTAGATCCAAAATCTCGGACAAGCAACACACAAATCATTGTTGTGTCTTAACCCTTATCATTCGGAATACACCAGTGTGTGAAATAAGTTTGACTAAAATAGTTCAAGGGTAGTGCCAGAATAGCTTGGCGCCTCTAGGCGCCAAGCTATTCTGGCACCACCCTTGAACTAAAGCCATTGGTCTATATCCTTATCTGTAAGTACTATAATGTAGCTTGCATATGGCAGTGTACAAATTTGAAGCTTTTAGCCTCAGCATTATATGGGTTAAGGAACAATTCCATCACAATATTCAATAATATAGGGCGCAGAGCCGTCAAGTAATACTGTCTTTTTTATTAATAATAAAAATAAATAAAAAAACATCACGGACTAACGCGGTTTTTCATACAGTGGCGCAACAGCGACGCCAAAGCGGTACCGACAGCGACACGAATCGAGATCATAAAAATAAAGGAATGTTTCCGTATGCGCGACGTGACCGCGGTGCGATTGCGGGGTGACAGGGGCGCGACAAAATGTATCGCTCCGTAGAGCGACTGAAAGGCGATTCCGCCGAGATCTTGACGTAAACAGAGGTGGCTTTCAGCATGTGACAACAAATCGCAACAATTCTAACAACTTTAACAGTGGCGCGATGCCAGCTGTCGCGCCGCTACATGGAAAGACACAAAGCGATTTGTCGCCTACTCAGCTACTTTTTTTTTTTTTTTAGCCGTATCGCCAATCGCGCCGCTGTCGGGTAGCAAAATGGAAACACAGACGTACTGCCTGAAAACTCTGTATGTTCGAGACACATAAACATGAATGGAATGACTCAGGCCAGTAAATGGCGTGCAACAGTATTCTCACGGGGAAAAAAAAAAATTGGCTTGTGTGTCTTCGCATTTGGGTGTTGATCCTCACGCCGGTAATTTTTTTTTTTTTTCCCCATTAGAGGCGCGTGCTGCATTCGGATACGCGGCTTAATGCCGCGTATCATGACGCAGCACTTCTCGAATGCGTTTACTAGGCCTATTTAACCCATTCAGCCCTGACGCACTACAGCAGGAGATGGGTCGACCATGATAATTCAAGGGTAGTGCCAGATTAGCTTGGCGCCTGTCGGCGCCAAGCTAATCTGGCACTGCCCTCGAATTATCATGGTCGATCCATCTCCTGCAACTGGTGCATAGTCATTAGGTGACACCTCCAAAATTTGGGAAATACGGCCGTCGGACTGAATGAGTTAAAGTGATCTGCTCCATGGCGGGCTTGAACCAAAATCTGCTGATACAACGGGTTATCAATGTAGTCTTATCCTATAATAATAATAATAATAATAATAATAATAATAATACCGTTATTATATAGGCGCTTTTTCTCAATTTTTGGGCGAATCGATTCAAAGCGCCGCGAACTGAAACCCAACACGCACACTCACGTAACAGACACGGATTTACGCCATTTAAGACAAACACAGTACAAGACAGACGAAGGGCCAGTTCAGCTACTGAAGTTACAGAGATTTTTGATCGCTTGTATTTGAAATTTGTACAGTGGCCTGAAACCGGTACCAAAGTGTGGGTTGTTTTTTTTTTTTTAACCTTTCTTTTCACAATCTATCCGAGTAGGCACAAATATCAGAGGTTTTCTACTGCTCACTGTGACTAACAGATGAACCATCTTCTACTGCAAAACAGCAGAAGCCGAGCTGGACAGTCTTTTGGCATTTTAAGACACTTAAACTTCATGAGATGGGTAGCTCTTTTGTCTAGCATTATTGTAAGACATACTCACAACACTTAAAAAGAAGATATTGTAATCTGTCAACACGGTCTACCGGAGGACCGAAATCCGCAAATTTTGAAGTTGCCCTCTGAGGGACTGTATTACAGTTCTAGAGACAAATCGAACATGATAGTTCAAGGGTGGTGCCAGAATAGCTTGGCGCCTACGGGCGCCAAGCTATTCTGGCGCCACCCTTGAACTACCACGTTCGATCCGTGTCTTGCTGTGGTGTGTCCGGGCTGAATGAGTTAACCCTTTATTGCCTGGAGCTGGTCCCTTTAAATGTTTTACCAATCCATCACGGCATAGGCGATTTCCGGAAATGAAAAGTAGGTCGAAACAGCGCATGTTTCGACGGAAATAGTGAATTAAAAGCCCGGACAAAACATGCGATATTGCATGTTTGTCCGGGCTTTTAGTTAGTTAGGTCGACGCTTTTAACGTATAGGGCTGTGAATTCTTCTTATAAGGTGATACAATATCTGCAATGTCCGAAATTTATTTCGCGTGTGTGTGTGTGTGTGTGTGTGTGTGTGTGTGTGTGTGTGTGTGTGTGTGTGTGTGTGTGTGAGTGAGAGAGAGAGAGAGAGAGAGAGAGAGAGAGAGAGAGAGAGAGAGAGGTTATATTCATTTAACGTTATTTTAGGCCGTACACACATAGCCGTTTTTGTTCTGAGGTGTTCAATTATTTATCTATGTATTTTTGTTGAACGGTTGTGAGTGTGTGTGCTCAGCACCAGGGCACAGTCCTAATTGGCATTGTCAATATGGTCAATAAACGTATCTTGTATTTTTAACTCATTCAGCCCCACGGCCGTATTTCACAAATTTTGGAGAAGTCATCTAACGACTATGCACCAGTTGCAAGAGATGGATCGACCATGACAATTCAAGGGTAGTGCCAGATTAGCTTGGCGCCGACAGGCGCCAAGCTAATCTGGCACTACCCTTGAATTATCATGGTAGATATATCTTCTGCTGTAGTGCGGCGGGGCTGACTGATTTAATCCACTGCTTTCGCCAAAACATGTGCAAGTTCGCCCTACTCAGTTCTGATTTGCCAACAAGGTCTATCATTAGTCCAGTACACGGTAGGCGTCTGCCAGCTCGCTCCACGTGCATGTGAGGTGCACATTCCCACAATACATCAGTCATTGATATCTTGTCGCTACTCGTAACTGAGGTCGCACGGAACTGTCCGTCCATACTCGTAACGCATTCATCATTCATCGCATCATTCGAGACGTGCTTAACTGATTTGGGTCCGTACGCGACACGTCTCGATTAAGTACTAGACTGACATACACCGCTAATGCAGAAGACTTGGGTCGGACATGATAGTTCAAGGTCGTGCAAATCTGACACACACCTTGAAGGTATACAGTTCATATTGACGCCTGCCAAAAGGTCTTATTAACCCTTTGGATGTTGGTAGCGCCTTTTGTCGCGATGACTGATTCTTGCTGATCGCGACGAAAGCGCTACCGACATCCAAAGGGTTAACTCAATGAGCTTTTAGGTCAAAATTTCTAAACTTTGAGTTGTCTTCTGAAGACAACATTGATGTTGGGGAGATAGATCAACTATGATATTTCAATGGTAATGCCAGATTCGCTTTAGGCCTGAAAAAGGCGACAAGCCGTAACCTTGAACTATCATGGTCGATCCATATCTATTTCAGTGTTGTACTCGGGGTTCAGTGGGCGACTGCGTTACGTAGCGTAATCAATCAGCTGACCTCCATGTCGAGACTTTGTGCACTGCGGCACTACCCTTGAACTATCATGGTCGATCAACATGATCTATCAAATCTCCATATCATTGTTGAGTTTACTGAGACTGCGTGCACTATGCAAGTTCTTCAGTTTCAGCGCCACAACGTCAGGGTTCAAGGCCGCAGAACTGTGCAGTCTCGTCGTACGAGTGTGACCCTCCAACAACCTGTCACCTCCGCTGCTGTGAATGGACCTGCCCGAGAAGCCAGACGCCAAGGAGGAGTAGCCGCTGGAGGACGAGACTATGCTGCCTGTCGAGGGGGATTTACTCATCCCGCGACCCAGGCCTGAAATGACAAATCATTGAAAATCAGACTACATACGACAAATAAGGCAAACGTCGATCGTTTTGGGGAGAAAAAAAAAACCAAACAAAAACCAAACAAACAATTAGGGCAGCAATATGCACATCAACCTGAAGGAAAAAAGTCGTAAACAAGCGCATTCCGTTGCAGCTTCCTTACGTCACAAATCGCCAGCCTACGACAAGGTTATATCACATAATGTACATCAGCTTTCTTTCTTTCTCTTCAGTTTAAATCTGAGCCCTTTAATGCTACCTCTATAAAACGTTCCGAAGACAAACTTCGATTATAAATCAGTTTTCTGTCTAGCATGCGCAGGACGTGAGCTGTTTTTAAGCCCCTTCTAAAAAGCTGTGCGATATTGGCAAGCTTACAAAAGGCAGGCAGGTGGAAAAACTCGGTAAAGTCGTGATGCACGTGCTAAAGGGATCAGTCGTAAATGCTGAGCACCTCTGTTTCGCTACAAATAGGGGCATAATTGTCACTTTCCTAAC
Source organism: Semisulcospira habei (assembly GCA_036245525.1). Classification (NCBI taxonomy): domain Eukaryota; kingdom Metazoa; phylum Mollusca; class Gastropoda; family Semisulcospiridae; genus Semisulcospira; species Semisulcospira habei. Next base: position 172,672,891 of record BTPG01000006.1, on the reverse strand, counting down.
CATGCCACCATGACGAAGCCTAACGCCAGTAGATCAAGGCTGGGCGCTAGCATGGCTGCAGGATGGAATTTCCGGACGAGAAGTTGGGAGATGTCTTGGGGTGTCCCGTTCAGTGATCCAGAGGCTGATGGCACGATTCCAAGAAACTGGAAGGTCAGAACGACGACCCTGCTCAGGACGCCCGCGCTGCACCAGCAGAAGGGAGGACAGATACCTCTGTATGGCGGCTCTGCGCGACCGAACTGTCACGTCAACCACTCTGCGACGTCAACTGATGCAAGCTGCAAACGTTAACGTCAGCAAAAGCACAGTCTGCCGACGTCTGCACAAAATTGGCCTGGTTTCATGCAGAGCAGCAGTGAGAATATCCCTTACTCCAGCTCATCGCAGAGCCCGGGTTGCCTGGTGTCGTCAACATGTGAGGTGGAACAGACTCCAGTGGACTCAGGTTCTGTTTACTGATGAGTCACGGTTCACTGTGTCCTTCAACGACGGCAGGGTGAGGGTCTGGAGACGCCAGGGCGAGCGATTCACAGATGGATGCGTCCAAGAGGTGGATCACTACGGAGGAGGCTCAGTCATGGTCTGGGCAGGCTTCAGCAGGGAAGGCAGGACCCCCCTCCACGTCATCCGAGGCACCCTCACTGGACTGCGCTATCGGGACGAGATTGTGCAGCCCCTCATCCAGCCAGCTCTCCAAGCCATAGGCGACAATGACGATCTGCAGGACGACAACGCTCAATCTCATCGCGCCCGTGTGGTGGATGAGTACATTGAGCAACGGGGCATCATGAGGATGACCAGCTCGTTCATCTGATCTGGCTCCCATCGAGCAGTTCTCGGACGTGCTGGGGCAATGTGTAGTCAGCAACCCCCCCCCCCCCCCCCCCCCACGTCAAGGCGTCCCCAGCTGACTCAGTTCCTGCATCAAGAGTTGGAAGCGATCCCACAACATGTTCTCCGAGCCCTGGTGGACACCATGCGTCAACACTGCATTGAATGCTTGGCTGCAAACGGTTGGTACACTCGCTACTGAATGGACCAGTCTTGTCCGACTTTTCAAATGAGGGGTGGGTAAACATTCTAACGTACTGCTGTTGTTACAATTGCTTGATTTACTCAAAACTTAAATGAAATTGTTACTGAGTAAATTAGCAAATTACTGACTCCAAGTATTGTTACATTATTTGTGTGGTGTTGTCGGTGCGTCTGTGATAAAAAGTGGCCCTTAAGTTTTGAACATTAGTATATATAGTTGGAACCACCCCTGAGGTAACTTTTCCGCCCCTGGTGTGTGTGTGTGTGTGTGTGTGTGTGTGTGTGTGTGTGTGTGTGTGTGTGTGTGTGTGTGTGTGTGTGTTTGTGTGTGTACACAAAAGCCCTAAAATAATAATAATAATAATAATAATAATACCGTTATTTTATAGGCGCTTTTTCTCAATTTTTTGGGCAAATCGACTCAAAGCGCCACGAACTGAAACCCAACACGGACACTCACGTAACAGACACGGATTTACACCATTAAGACAAACACAGTACAAGACAGACGAAGGGCCAGTTCAGCTACTGAAGTTACAGAGATTTTTTATCACTTGTATTTGAAATTTGTAAAGTGGCCTGAAACCGGTACCAAAGTGTGGGGGGTGGGGGATGAGTGGGGGATGGAAGAACCGGAGTACCCGGAGAAAGAACCCCCGACGGTCCGCCCGAATTAACGGTGACACTTACCAGAGGAGAAAAGTCCGACGCCGGAACCCGTTTTCGAACCTCGCACCTTTGGCATTGGTGGCAGGCGCCTTAACCACTGCGCCACGGACCTTATGGAAAATGGGTGTGTGTAAAATTCTGGGTGCCCAAGTCAGACACCCATTTTTTCTGAGGGTTGTTTCTGCATTGTCTTGTGGTAAAAAGTTATAAAAAATTTTTTTAAAAAACAGTTTTTCCCATTTCGGGATTTTTACATGCACTTTTGTGTTTAAAAGACACTCCGCTAGTGTGTTTGAACCTTTCCCAGCAGAGTGTGTGTGTGTGTGTGTGTGTGTGTGTGTGTGTGTGTGTGTGTGTGTGTGTGTGTGTGTGTGTGTGTGTGTGTGTGTGTGTGCAAAACCCTTAAAATGGGTGTGTGTGTGTGTGTGCGACATCACCCTCTCAGCTATAAATAACTTAATACCTGATTGGTCGACTGCGTCGGTGAGCCGAAGTGAAACGGAGAGATACGAAAGGTACGTGAGGTGGGGGGGGGGGGGGGTATTGTAGTTGTGTGAAGGAGTAAATTGTTTATGTTGCTGCAAAATGAGGTTTGTTATTTGAGGTTGTGGTTGTTTTGTAAAAAAAAAAAAAAAGTGTTGAGTAGTGTTGTGCTTCCGGGGTGATGTGGTGGGAGGTGATGTCTATTGGCAAATTTGAGAGCAATATATCTGTGCGCCAGTGACTTGGGCAATGTCAGTATTAAATTTTGTGCGCCAGCAACTTGCTATGGAGTGAAGTGATCGTATGAGTGCGCAGTGTGAGATAGGCCGTGCACTTCGGGGGACGCTGCTGTTGTCTTGTGTCCTGCCCGAACTTTTGGCTCAACCTGTTGCTTTGTTTGTAGGTTTGTCGGTGTTATGAATGCTTTTGTTTTGGCTGCATCTCCTCTTAGATTGTATGCACAAATTGATTGAATGCAAATGACGTCACACATTCAGCGTCGTTACATGCGTCGTCTGCTGCAGTCGGGCGTTTAGTGCAGTAGAAAGAGTGCAGGCTTGGATGGGCCATTTTCGGATGTAATTCTAGGTCAGAGAAAGAAACCTAATGTTGCCAAAATGTGTAATAGTAAAGTATTGTTTGTGTGAATGCTGTCGGTTTGAGAGAAGGACTGGAAAGTCGAGTGCTGAGCGAAGAGAGAAGGCAACAATGGGAAAAATATCCAGCACTATACGTTGGAATAGATGCATAACAGTTACGACACACTTGTAAATTAAAACACTTTTAACATCAACAAAAGTTGAGTTAAAAGAGGTTTTAAAACAGTTTTAATTAAAAAAAACTTTTGCCCGACACGCTTCTAAAAACAACAGTTTCTTAGTTTTAAACCTTGTACCGCGCCATAAACGCAGTGATTGCTTCTCAGTCTTAGCTGTCCTATAGTGTGGAATGTGGGACTTGGCCAACTGGATCCATCTGGTGCACTCCAAATGTGTATTTGTGAGTGGTTCGACGTGCAACTCTGTGCCCGCCTCTGAAATGACCTACTGGTTCCACTGATATGAAAATCTTCCATTCATAAGAAAGCATTCAGCAGCTCTATAAAACCAAAAGTGATGATCCCCCCTCACCCCTCCCCCCTCCACCCCCCTCCCCCTTTCTACTCCCGCCTTCCCCCCCCCCCCCACCCCCGCACAACCCCACCCAAACAATCATAATAAAATCAACCAAATATTCCGTGAACTTTACCTTATTACAGACGCCTAATTTTATTAAAATAGTCCATGCTGAAATGAAAGATTTGAAGAGGACACCCATTTTCACTGTAATGCCAGTTTTTGTGTGAGAGACACCCACTTTATTGGTAGAAACCCATTTTTTCTCCATCCATTGGCTCTGTTTTCAGAAAATGTCTATTTTATTTTAAGTTGTAGAGCTTAGTTATAAGGTGAGTTCTAAACATTCGCATCAACTCCAGAGCCCTAGAATAAATAGTAATATGGGAACCCATTTTCACATAAAATGATAGGTAACCCACTCTGAGGCTTTTGTCTCCACTTGTGTGTGTGTGTGTGTGTGTGTGTGTGTGTGTGTGTGTGTGTGTGTGTGTGTGTGTGTGTGTGTGTGTGTGTGTGTGTGTTTTCAAATGCCCAAATAGCGTACACAGGTGATTTGATGGGAAACTCTTAACAATCTACGATACCGTACACACTGAATATCAAACGCGCCATAGTCGAATGTGCTCCTGACTTAGATCGTCACAAACGTTGTCTCATGCATGTGGCTGTTTGGGCTTACTGGACGGTCTGCTCGGCCGTTGGCCCACCATTTGCGATATTTAAAAAAGGGCTAAATGCCTTTTACTACAGTAATATTCCTTGATTCTATTCCGATTGAGGCAGCACAACCGTAGCCATACATAATTGAAGTCACAGTCTTACACTAATTAGAAACATACTGTAAGCTCTGTGTGTGTTTATTGACCCACCAACCACGCATCCACCCCACCCCCCACCCCACACCCCACCCCCACCCACCCACCCACCCCCCCACCCACCCACCCACCACACACACACACACACACACATTCTCACCCACCTGCCTTCATTTTTAAAATTTATTCCCAGAATAGACGTAGCACTCATACTCTTAGCATAAACTGACTAATTTTCACCACACTTCAAAGCCTGAATAATTACAAAAACAGCTGTAAAAATTCCTATTCACAAAACGTAATGAAAATCAATCCACTTTAAGCTCAAGGTACTATTATATGACGTCACCAAATTTTACAAACTGTAAATATGAAGTGCACATATATTACTGGAAGTATTTTAGCACACAAAAAGTCTTTGTGTGCATGTAATTCCATTAATCATGGAAGAAGTGCATCAGAACACCGCACCTAAAAATGGTGTCATATTCATAGGGTCCAAATATGGAATGTTGTGAGGTCATCATGTATAAAAAGAAGAATATAATAAAGTTTATTATTTTCTGAATGCCCGATAAAGGACGAACACATCGATTCCAAATAATAAGTATTTTCTTGTACTTATCTTAGCTTTACTGTCCATCTAGTACCCCTATCCAAAAACTTTATGACCCATTTTTTTTTTTTTTTTTTTTTTTTTTTTTGGGGGGGGGGGGGGTTGTTCCTGCCAAACTCTTTGGTATCTTTGATACGGTGTTTATTTTTCGCAAACACCTAGGAACCTACGTGGTTTTGGATGGACTTTCAGAAAAACATATTCTCCGATCCCCCGCAGGGGGCGGGGGAGGGGGGGGGTCTATGAAGGGCCAAAGGTCTATTTATTTAAGGGGTGGCTAAGAGCCTCTGAGCATGTTGTAACTGGATGTCTCATTGAAGACATAACAGACCGTTTATAGAAAGTCGGTTGCCCCAGATTAGAGTCCGTACGTTTTGTCATATTTACTTGAAATTTTGATATAGCTAGTTTGAATACAGACATTGGATGAGTTCGACAGCCAGCTTTGTATCTCTTACACATTTTGAATAATAATTAATTCATTTTTGCAAGTTTTGGATCCACTATATGCTCCCATCAAACAGTCAGCCCTGGAAGAGGCTGCTTGCCTTCCGAATAAGTGACGTGAAACATCAATTTCGTCACTGTGTACATGGCGTCATGAGACTAGCGATGCCATGACGTCAAGCTTATAGTGACGTTATTTTGCTGCTCGTGCTATTCTTCTTCAGAATTCCTGTCGCTACTCCAGCCCACAAAGCGTACTAATGACGGGAAGCGCCGTGTGTCCGTCTTTATTTGTGTGTGCCGGCGTGTGTGTTGATCAGAGGTTGGCTTAGAGAGGAAGGAAATGGATCAGAAGGATAATTTTAATAATATGAACTGTGAATGTTCCTAAAAACAAAACGCATGTGAGCTCCAAACAAAACGGCACACTTTGGGATGAAATCCTCATCTTGTTCAATAGGAGCTATTTCAACATCAGAATCAGGTCAAAGACAAAAGGTAGAGACCCTTGACAGCGAGGACAGCTCTCATATAGAAGGGACTTTGTGGGTTATGGTTTATCCCTTCTTGTTTTTCATTATTTAACGTCATGGCCACATTTCCAAAATTATGGAGTTGTCACATAACGACTGTGTACCAGTTGAAGAAGCATCGACCATGATAATTCAAGGGTAGTGCCAGATTAGCTTGGCGCCATCAGGCATTGGCATTACCCTTGAATTATCATGGTCCAACCATTACCTGCTGTAGGGCGTTGGTGCTAAATGGGTTAAAACGGCTTGTCTGGGCTGTCAGCCTGAGCTCAATTAGTCAGTCGTAAAATCGAGATCTCGACTTACTTAAGGAGGTTGACGAGGCGACAGAGGTTGAAGACAAGGAGTCTGCTCCATCTGCGGAATCGCTGCTGCCATGGCGACGTATCCTCTGGCGCCTCTCTTGCTGCAGCCCTCGCAGTTCTGTGCGCATCTACAGAGAGTGGTTAACGTTTAAACGGTTAAGATAGCAGTGAGTCCAGTGTTTTTCTAGAGAACCGCGCTATACAAGAACTATTTATTATTATTATTATTATTATTTCACGTCGTGATAAATTTATATTAATCTTCAGACTTTCAGATGGCTCGGAGTTTAGATCGAATGTAAATTTACTGTTCTATTAACTCCCTTGTGTATGCCCGCCGTGAGATGGCCTTTAGTCGCCTGCTCGGCGTTAACTACCTAACCTTGTGTATGCACTGGCACTGTAAACAGTACCGGTGGCTGCACGCACAAGGGGGTTAAGTCATTGATTTCACACATTAATAGCTGCGGAAGTGACGTATAGCGTTGCCGGCGGCAACGCTATATGACACTTTCGCAGCTAATGACGCGGGACTCATTGAATGAGTTAAAATGATTTTTCTTTAGGTAATAATACTTATGTGGTACTTCCATTTTGTAAGGTTGGAGAAAAAAAAAACACGGGTGAGCACACATTTATAGAATTCAAATTGCATGTAAAATGCACTTTTATTTGTACACATTAATAATACCAGAGACAGTATAACATACTGTCTGTGATAATACTCCCCACTTCACAAACAAAACCCTGACCTGTAGACACTCGCTGTTTATCTTCACCAGGTTGCTGTGTTGCTGGCGATCCAAACTTTGAACCTGCAAAGAACGAACGTAACATTTACCAACATGTATCACATCCAGGTATACTGAATTAGAAGCAGCCAGATCTAAATAATCTGATCAGATGTTCTCACATTTTAATTATAAACAAATGCTCCACTCACTGAGTCAATCAAATCAGTGAGTACCTGTAACTTGCGGAAATGAAAACTTGCGCAATAGGCCCTCGGGCCGATGTCGGCCCGATGGCTTTTGTGCACTGGGAAAAACATAGCCTACCTTTGATTTTGCTTTTCCGTCGGTCCACCTCTGGAACCTTTCGCTTCGGTTGCTCTCCCCCTTGCTGAGCCAGACGCCATTTTGAAAGTAATAGCCTGGTCCTCCTGACCCTGGTGCTGATTCTGACATGGCTGTATTTCACAGTCACTCACACAGACTCCAAAACAAACCTCTTGCACAAGAACAAAATGTTTTCTTAAAATTCTGTGTATTTGCAGAGTAAAACAGTGAAAATTTATGTGGCGTTGCCCATTTCATCAAGGAGCATCATAGAGTAATGTGCCGGGATGACTGAGTGTTTCGAGCAGGCGCACAATATCACAGATATAATGTACACAGGCGACAGACTCTGCCACAAACTGTGCATCCGGCACAAGTTCTCATCATTCTGAAATAAGTCCTGAAATCAGGCAGTCGGGTCTTCGACGATTCTCTCAGTAAATTGCTACTCGGCCATTGAAAGGTCGTAGAGAATCGCAATCCACGTGAACAGTTTCTCAAGCCACTTCAGGTTATTTACCTTCGCCTCATGCTTTGAACTCCTGCACAAACACGGGCAAAAAGAAATGTCGGTTAGAATCTGAATCCACTAATTAATCGTCCAATTAATTTACCCGCCCAGTCATGACACATGACAAACGCGCGTAAACTGATCATGATAGTTCAATTATTATTGTGTTGGCAAAATAACAATCGCTTTGAACGAGAATAATTTGAATTGACGACAATAGTTCAGTGCTGGTGCCAGATTAGCTTGGCACTGTGAACGACATTAATGTAAATTGACCATGGCAGTTCAATGGTGGTGCCGGAATAGCTTGGCGCCTTTAGGCACCACCATTGAACTGCCATGGTCTATTTGCTTCTTGAGTGGTTGGTTGTACATTGCTTAACGTCCCGACAGTAACAAGACTTTCTCAGGATGTGCCTGCACTGCTTGTGAAGAAAAAAACTATTTAAAAAAAAACTTAACAGAATATTGAATGTATGTCGCCAGCCGGTCTAATACGCTAAATAAACCTAAGACCATTTAGCAACACACATCCAATAAAAAGAGCTACAGGCAGCGCAGACAGTAGGGAGAGCTTTAAAACAAAATGCAGGTGAATGGACCGAGGGTAGACAGAAACACATGCCCCAGAATAGAAGGGAAAACCCACCCAGCGGGGCTGACCAGGGTGACCCTGGGAACTAAAAAGTAGTTAATCCCACCCAAGTCCCCCAGGGCAGATCCGAGTGGGGGCTTTTGCTTCTTGAGCTGTAATGTAGGCTTCAGAAGGCGGTTCCAAAGTAGAGAATGTGAACCTCGTGGTTTAATGTGTTAATTAATTATTTCCCATCCACTGAGACTTAAATGCCACACGGACGTGTCTGCCCTGTGAGAACAAAAACTCATCAAGGCTATGTTTTTTTTTAAACTAATCCGGAGGCGGCACGGCTCGAATGAGTTAAACGAGACTTTCATTGTAATACCCTGAAATGAAAATTTCGCTTTTCACAAAAGTGCACTGACTGTCTTTTGCATTCACGTGGACATGCATGTATTCTCTCTCTCAGAGTCTGAAACCGTCACAGATTGGAGGCCTCATAATGTCTGTATCACGAGGAACGCTATACAACAACAAAAAAAAGTCATAATTCCCTCGAGGTTCCGCGTCTAAAGAGGCCTTTGAAGCTCTGCCCAATTTGAAACTCAATCTCGTGCGATCGACTTATCTCGACACACTGGCTGTCTCCGTCGATTCACTGATCACGGTAGCGAATGACGAAGACACCCAGTGTGATCCCGACAATGACTGACGGGATGAGCTGTTCACCGCAGCACGCACTTCTTCATCCGCTAACAGTGGGATGGGTTCACAAGAACTTGTTCCGGAAATGAAACTGTGTTAACCCATTCAGTGCCAGCGGACGCAGACTGTGTTTCTGCAACATGGATGCAAAGTGGTGTCAGCAAGAGGTATAGATCCTCATGAGCCCCCGCAGTTGCGGGGGCTCATGAGGATCTATACCTCTTGCAGTTGCGTGTTGTTCACATTTTCTCGGCGCTGAACGGGTTAAATGTTCTGCCATTCAAACGATACTGATCCCTTGGGGAAAAAAAAACCCGGAATAGATAAAGGTTAATCTGCAGATCTACCGTATTTTGCCAAGAAAATCCCAATGACAAATGAAGAAAAACGTTTAGAAAGGGCGCGTACAACACAAGAAGGAAAAACGCTAAGAAATTACAAGTACAGCACACTTGAATTGTACGTGTCCTTTCCAAGCATGCTTCTTTCTTTGCTGGGATTCTTTATGCAATTTACACGTTTGGCAGACGTCTTTGTGTTCTATAAATAGCAATCAATCAGTCAGATAAACGAACGAAAGAGCGAACAATGGATGAATGAATGAATGAATGAATGAATGAATGAATGAATAAATCTAGCCCCAAGAAAGCAGCTATCATTGCCCGCACATCTCAAGCATTTCGAACTTAAAACCCCTCATTGCCAGCGGACACTTGTTTATATTTTTAATTTTTTAAACCATTACAAATTCAACGCCAAATAACCCCTTCCATCCAAGGAACACGGATATAAATAAGGCCAGCAAAGAGGCAAAGAACATCTAAAGCCCCCGCGTCTGCTTTAGAAGTTCTTTACCTCTTGCAGTTACGCGTTGTACCCACTCTTCATGACAGTGAAGTGGTTTTCAGTAAAACAGATAACATTTTACTTTGCATTCATCATGCCGCAAACATGACACTCGCCGTCGCTACTAGACATCCGTAATGTAACAACAAATACACGAGTGTTCACTGTTTTGGTCGGGGGGGGGGGGGGGGGTTGTTGTTTTTTGTAGTGAAGATGTCGTGCGTGAAATCTTGTAAGCGCCAAGCTTAACATCAATCCTCGAGAAACACGAGTTTTGGGCAAACTCTGTTATCTTGTCCACTTATCGTCGGTGCAAACAGCTTAAATACATCTTCTAGTCACTCTGCCGAGTTTTCTCAATGTCACTTGGGTCCTCTCACACTGACGAGCAAAAGAAATGCGACATTTTGGAATCATTGGAAACACTATCGTGTTTCCGACGATTCCAAAAATGTCGCATTTCTTTTGCTCGTCAGTATATCTGGAGAGGGCACTTGCTGTAACCGACTAACCCGCCGTCAGCTGCAGGAAACGGCGTTTCCAAGCCGGTAACTGCCAGCCAACTGTTCCTCTGCACTGCAGCGAGATTATTGCTTGGGACTGAAAAATGCTCAAACAAAGCCACCAGTACTATGATAGGCATGTGCTGCCTATTGCAAAATACATGACATTCGACCAAGGTTTCTTTCCCTGTCTACTTCCAGTGCAATGTTAGTGAGGTTTCGTATAGAACGAACGACTCCCAACAACGAACAAGAACGAAGTCACGTAGGATAATCCAGGATCGTGTACAATCAGCCGACAACACTCCAGTCCAAACGTCTCCAAGAGGCATAGGTCCTCATGAGACCGGGGACACTCTAAACATCTCCAACACGCATAGATCCCTCCGGGCTCACGAGGATCTATGCGTCTAGGAGAGGTTTAGAGTGTTGTTTATGCTTTTGGTACAAGCTGGTTATCCGCCTGGACTTCGCTCTTGTTCGTTGTCGGGAGTCTTTCGGCGTAAACATAACCATCTACATTATCCGGAAGCACATGTCCAATCCAGTCGAATCAAATGTCCATTTACATTAGCGCACAGTTAAAAACTCCAACAAACACTTCATGCTCGTGGGGCAGCGGGAAAAAAAAAAAAGAAATAACAGGCACTATATTCAAAGAACAGGTATTGCACGTCTTATAAAGGTCCGGAAAGCATCAGAACTGATTACACTTACAGTCTAGAGAGACACAGGAACGGAGTTCAACAGATTGGCTGCCGTGCCAAACTCCTCCACTCCATTTTGTACACTTGCCGTCAGTGCAAAATGCTTAACCCTTATGTTTTGCATTTGCAAATGGCTGAACCTTAACCTTGCCCCGCCCCCCTCCCCCCTCCCCCCCCTCCCCCCTCCCCCCCCCCCCCCCCCCGTACACTACTCCCCCACCCCCGGCTTCGCTGCCAGTGATCATGAATTTCGCGTCTGAAACCACTGCACGCTGACCGGCATTAGCTTGACGGAACAGACTTAAATGGAACCAGAAATAAGCATAAAGAACACAGGACTAACAAGAGACATAAACCCTCATGAGCCCCCGCGACTGCGGGGGCTGATGAGGGTTTATGTCTCTTGCGGCGGTTGGGTCGCGTCCGCCTTGCCCCCGCAGTTATGGGGTTAACACGAACTCTGCGGAGTCCACACCTCTTGCAGCTGGTAATTTTCTGAGCGACTAACGAGGGGTATGTGACAATCATGTCCACGCTGGCATTAACCCCTTCGTGCATGCCGCCACCTGTACTGCAAACAGCGCCGGTGACTATGCGCGCAAAAGGGGGTTTCAGAGACGCGTACGGCATTTTGTCAGACACCCCAAAAATTCAGACAGCCATGATCCCTTCGATCGGTTTATGTGTTTCAAGGACCTTCGTGGGATTATAGCTTTGCTTGAACAAACAGAACCTTTGCTTGAGAATTCTTGTGTTTCGGGGCACATATACATATTTGCTAACGCTTATTCTCTGTCATTTTTTAGCGGCTCGGGTGGTGAATTTCGTTGTTCCCGGAGATAACAGTACTTGCACACAAAACATATTCACAGCGATTGTTCTGGTCCCATGATCTTCAATTCACGCTCTAACAATGCAAAATAAATGAAGTCATTTGACGCTGCGGTCTAGTGTTAACACTGTATTATCACACTGGTTGCCTCTCTCGATTCGCTGCGCTTGTCAGCGCAGCGAATCGAGAGAGACATCCAGTGTGTTGTATTGATTTAATGATGTATTTCTCTAAGACTGTGTGCCACGGGAAACGAGAATGTAAATTTGCTGTGGCTACGCTACGTGAATGCGCAACTGGAGTCAGTCTGCTTTCAATCAATGGCACGGTGTTTACAATAACACTACGTTACACTGAGAGCTGACTGACACGCTGATTACTGTGGTCGTTAGTGAGTCCATGACCAGCTTCAGTCTCATCTGACTTGAGAATAAAATTGAAATTATAGGCGGTAACCTCTGTATAAATAAATAAATACATAAATACCTACCTACCTACCTTACCTACATCCCTCCATCCATCTATCCATCCACCCATCCATCCATCCAGCCATCCAGCCATCAATCAATCAGTCAATCAATAAGTAACTAAATAAGTAAATAAATAAATAAACGTTGTGTTGCTCTGTCTTTTTGTCGTGGCTTTTGTGCTTCAGGCTTCGGGCTAAAGCTGGTCCGAGTTGGCAAGTTCAAATTAAAAGCTAAAGACTAAGTCACGCCAAAAACATCTTCGTTCACCAACAAATCGCGTGAAATCTACCCAAGAAGCGCCGGGTGTGTGTGTGGGTGGATGGGGATTTGGGGGGGAGGGGGGTTGAGGGGAGGGGGGGGGGTAAGGGGGGGGGGTTGAAGACATGTCGCTGGTGGCCGCTCTTCAGATAAATCGAAGGTCTTGTTTGCACAAATAACCCAATCCGCGAATCCCCTCCTTCTGCAAGAGGAATAGATCCTCATGAGCCCCCGCAGCATGCTGCGGGGGCTCACGAGGATCTATGCCTCTTGCTCCCCATCCCCTCATTAACATCTATAGTTCTCTCTCAGAAGGGATGCCATATTTTCCTCGGTAAGGAAATGTCCTACCACTTACAATACGGTGAAAGCAGAACTTGAATTTCGGTTCAATACGATAGTGCACACCCTTTGTATTGCAATCGTAACTGAAGGCGTTGTGCTGGCTCAGTTCTTTATATAAATTGTCTGTACTGCACATTCCATGAACAAGTCTGTGTGCTGCTCTGTGATTTTTCACCTTACGGCTGCAAAATCACAGAACAGCACACATTAATTAATTCCACATTCGAAAAAACAAGTGACCGTCGTTTGTCCACCACGAAAGTGATTTCAAAGACGGGGCGTCGAATAAAAAGTAAGGCGTACAAAATTCGAAACCCGGCTAGTTTCCAACCCAAACTTCTTTCGCACGAGAGTAGAATACTCTACCACCTGAGCACCCAGCTCCCCCAAACAATTTTTTTTTTAATGGTCCACACAGCATCTCATAATACAGTCAAATCCAGTGGTAAAATTATCTCCAAAGGAAGCTTTCATTATACAGTAAACTTTGGATATAACAAATCACCAGATGTTTTCGTTGCTAGGCCCGATTTTGTTAAGCGAAATAATTGCATATAGTGTCGATGGGACCTCCGAAAAAGTGTTGTTATATCCGACGTGTGTTATATCCGACCTTGTTATAAGCGACTGTATTTGCTGGTCTGTCATTTTGGACCTTCCAGCTCTGACCCGCAATAAGCTCAGATAAGCTCAAATGAAAGAATATGACCTAATTAAGTACCTCAGAAAGTTTGGTGCTGTTGTACGGCGTGTCCCGATCTTGTTAAAATATGGCCATAAGGAACCCAACTATAAGGTCTCACGTCACAAACTATGACATGGCAATGCAAATTGCAAAGAACAAGACCAGAAAGATGAAGTGTGTCTGTATAAACGTCGACTCGCCCGAGCCCAAAGGCCAAAGGTCAATCCAGTCAGAACAAATTTTTACCCCAGCTGGATTCGAACCCACGACCTTTCGGACGAGAATCGAATGCTCCTTTCGTTAGTGAGTGTTCTTTAAAGCGATTCTCCCCAGGTTTAATCATCTCAACACAGTCGGAAAACTGTCTGCAACAGATACTATGTATGGGTCCTTTGTGTACTAACTTAGAACTTTATGATGTAAATACAATGCCAAATGTCGAAATTCATCGTTTGATGGGTGTGTTGTTTTTGTACCCGAGGGTGCAAATTATCGTCTGCATCGGCCTCGTTTTGAATGTGTGCATATTAACTAGCCTACGTCACAAGGCAGAACCCGATCAATCGATACTGCAGACGACGGAGGCGGTCATCGTTGTACGCGTCAGTGTAGACATGTACTGATGTTCTCCGGCATCCCTTTGACATAATTTTCCACGAGAATGTAAAATAAATTTTCCACTTATTCGCTATGCTGTCAAAATCAATGCGGGTTCCGCTTGCTGCTGCCCTGAGTAACGGGCAAATCGTGCTGTGGGCGTGGCTTCAAGTTCTTCGATTCGGTCTCCGCGCCAAGCCGGCGACTGAGCCAGCGTCAAGAAACAGAACGTGGTATTTCACCCACTTATACCCATTTCTGCATTGCAGTTTCACATCACACACATCGAAGTCTACGTAACTGAAAGCATCTCTGGAAACGACAAATGCACCATCGCAGCAGAATCACTACATCTGTGAAGCGAGTGAATGAGAGCCCGCACAGACAAAAACGTGTCACGACCATCGATGTCGGCAGCCTGAGTGCCGCAATTTTGACACACAGGCTGTAGTTGTCTGATCCTTGCAGCATAAAATCTGATGAACTAGCTCGTAACTTCATGATAAAACAGGTTTAAAATCTTGCAAAATCAGTAAGAAATTACTGAAGATCATGAATTCTCAGTCTCTAGCGCTCGTGAAACTACAGGAAGATCGACAAAGATCGTAACCGGATTACTTACTGTTTCACATAGCAAGAAAGCGACAAATTCCGGATGGGCGGTCAAGCCAAGCTCTATATTCCCTTGTCCGATGTCAGTTCTACTTAGGGGTATCTTGTCTCTCTTTCTCTTTCTTCTCTTCAATTACGAGTCTGTCATTGTCGGCCGGCGCGAGTCGACTGATACTTTATTTTTTTCTTCGCTGGTTCATCCGACATCTTGTCTCTGATTATTATGCAGATGACTGACATAAGGTCGTATAGAATAGTTATGACGTCAGCTTCGTGATCGTCTATCGGAAGCAATCTTTTGACCGGGTCCAGCCGCACGATTCCGGTGGCCTCTTTCGCTTTGAACGGACGAAAGAAAGCATTTGGTGGGACAATAGGGTGGTCACTGTCTAAGTGGGTATGTATACTGAAGCCCAGTAAAAGCTTTTTGCGAACTGAAGCATTAAAAAAGGTCGGTCGTGCCCCTTTAAAGTCTACCCGCCCTCGCCTGCTGCCTTTCTCCACACCTTGGCTACGGAGGCGACCGATCCTATGTAGTCAGGACATCTCCGGAGATGGCAAACACCTGATTATTGCCAGGACAAAGTAGCCGATCGCATTTTGACACCGCTGAGAGCGCACTGTAAAATTAACTAGCACGGCCCCATGAAGCAAAGGTCCTCGGGCCCACGACGGCCGCAGTGGGCCCGAAGACCTTTTGCTACTGGGGGCGCCAAACTAACTGGGCACCACCCTGGAGCTGCCCTGTCGAACCATCTCCAGAAATCAAGCTAATCATTATCAGCGACTACCCCCCTGGCTGTTATGGTCTTCTCATATCCGGCAGCTTTCACTCCAAATGCCAGGGGAAGAATTACCTCCCCCAGAGAAGTTTTGCCATGGTGTCCATTTATTACGGCTCCTGAAGTGAAAACACTTGTGCGTTGTCTGGTAGGGAACAGCCGTAAATCGGGGATACTTTGCGCATTCAGTTGGCACATTACGAGCTTTGGGCTCTGTTCTGTTGGTGACGTAGTGCGGTAACCACTTTGCGGCAAAAGAGCAACGAACACCACCCAAATGCAAGTGACATAGATTCTCATGAGCCCCCGCGTGACGCGGGGGCTCATGGGAATCTATACCTCTTGCTGGCCTCATTCGTATGTGCATACCTCAAGCAGACGACACTAAATCCGCCGTTGTTTCTTATACATCATTTCAAGCGACTGATAGAAAAAGGGTTGTTAATGTGTTAAGCACGCGGATCTCGTCTGTGTTGTGTTGTTTTATGAACACCTCACCGTTGTCAAGGAAGATACAAGCTATATCTCTCACATTTATCTTGCGCGAACTGTGGGACCGTGATAGCTACAGGACAGTGCCTCTGCCAGATTGTCTTGGCGCCTGGCCGTAGGGAGGTGCCGAGCTGACTCAGGCAAAAACCCAGCCC
This sequence comes from Semisulcospira habei, assembly GCA_036245525.1. Lineage (NCBI taxonomy): Eukaryota > Metazoa > Mollusca > Gastropoda > Semisulcospiridae > Semisulcospira > Semisulcospira habei. Next base: position 172,656,732 of record BTPG01000006.1, on the reverse strand, counting down.
GTCAGTTACTTCAGCTGTCATTCAACGCAAAATAGTTTCTAGTGGCATGTCACATATGGATTTTGCAGCATTTTTCTTGCCTTGTCGTTGTCTTTGTCTTTTCTTGCCTTTGCCTTGTCTTGTCGTGTCTTGTCTTGTCTTTGACCTATCCTGTCTTGTCTTTCTCTTGTGTTGTCTTTGCCTTGGCCCTTGTCTAGTCTTGGTCCTTGTCTAGTTGTCTAGTCTTTGTCTTGTCTAGTCTTTGTCTTGTCTTGTCTTTGTCCTGTCCTATCTTGTCTTGATTTCGTGTTGTCTTTGTCCTAGTCCTTGTCTATTCTTGGTCCTCTCCTTGTCTGGTCATTGTCTCCTCATGTCTTGTCTTGCCGAGACTTGTCTTGTCTTTGTTCTATCCTGTCTTGCTCTTGTGTTGTCTTTGCCTTGGTCCTTGTCTAGTCTTTGTTTTGTCTTTGATTTCTCATGTGAGTTTTGTCTTGCCGTATCGTGTCAAGCCTTTGTCCTATCCTGTCTTGTCTTGACCTTATGTTGTCTTTGTCTTGGTCCTTGTCTAGTCTTTGTCTTCTCTAGTCTTAAAATATGAGCTATCTGGCGACGTTTGAAGCAAAGAAATCACTACCTTTAGCTGTCATGGCTGTGGGAGCCCACGAGGATGAATACGAACATTTCTCGCTAGCCCCATGTACGCCTATTTATAATGAGACGTTCTCCAACGATGAAAAAAAAATTGTTACATGTTTGAAACAGCTTGTTGCCGGGGTCAAAAGGGGGGGGGGGGAGGTATCATACCGATGAGTGTGCTGATCTGTGATTTTGGACCTTACGGCTTTAAGCCGTAAGGTCCAAAATCACAGACCAGCACGCTTTAACCGGGTTTTCGTCAAACAGGCTTTGAAACGATCATAAAATCTCAGGCATTACCACCCTGTAAAGCCGTTACAGGCACTTCTTCTGTTCACGGTGTGAACAAAAGCAAGAGTGTCTATAAAGGGTTTAAAACTGCTCTCCGCGTTGGTTGTTAAGCGTTTTATAAACAGGCAACTTTCCTGTCTTGGGCGAAATAAAGATACAATACTGTTTCGATCACCTCAAAGATTACGTGTCGTAGTTTAATGGACAAGCCCGCATTTTCGTGAGAAATCCAGAAAAATTAATCATCTTATCGAACGGTCACAAATGGATTTCGGCCTTTCTGCGTCACCAAGAAACGAAAGAGAGGCTGAGCAAAATGTGGCCCTGGCCTCAGTGGCATGCGTGAGCTTAGTCCTGCGCAAGCCATCACGCTTTGTGGCTTTCGCAGGACAAAGCTCACTCATGCAGCTGAGCCATGTTATATAACTGTGTAGGACGGTCTAGCCAGGACTCAGTAGGCAAAAGGTCCACTGTTCGACGTCGGTCCGAGGGCCTTTTGCTCGCATGGCCTCGTCAGCTTCGGGCGGGCCAGTAAACATAGTTCTTAGAACTGTCTACACTAGACTGCCACCTGACGGAGATAATTGGTGTGCACGGGCAATTTTCGGAAATCACGAGTAGGTCAAAATGGCACGAGTTTCGACGACCAAAACAGTGGATTTAAAGCCCGGACAAACATGCGTTATCGCACGTTTGTCCGGGTTTTTAATCCACTGTGTTCGTGCAGTTTTTACCTACTTTTGATTACCGAGCGAAGTCGAGTCCATTCAAAATTTTGAAACTAGAATTTTACAGAGAATTTCTAAAGCAAAAAAAAATAGGTCGTCGTTGATGAAAACACCCCCATCACCACCACCACCACACCCCCACCTCCCCCCCCCCCAACCCCGTCCCCACCCCTTCCCACGTGACCTGAGGAGCGCCATAAGAATCATGCGGTCGCTAGTAATATATACGTTAAAGTCCAGCTTAAGGTTTCGTTCTTTAGTTGAATGTGATCATAAACTGTTCTCCAGACTCAACTGACTTGAGAACCAAATTAGAAACGGTAACTTCTGTACAAACAAGTAAGTAAGTAAATAAATAAATAAAAATAGCTCTAAAAAGATTTTAAAAGTATGTCTCCAATGGTCTTTTGCGACAGTGACAAAGATATAACAGTAATTTTAATATTGAAAATCCTTGCAAGTGCAGGGGTTTTCAATATTCAAATTAATGTTATCTTGTTGTCGTACAAGTGAGAAATGTGCATGTAATTTGCAACAAAGATGTTTTTACTTGTTGAATTAATGTATAATGCATTATCCTGCTCGGCTTGAACTCCAAATATTTATTTATCTAGCCCTCAAGCATAAGCCGCACTCCGTAGTGTCGTTTGTTCCCCCCGACACAGTGATTAATCGCCCAATCGCCAGTAGACGGCACAAGAAGCGCCATATCACCTCATCAAGAAAACTCTCACAGGTAATCAGGGACGATATGTCGATACCGCCCCCCGGCAGTAAAGTCCAATGTCCCATTAAAATCGTATTATCGACTAACTTTTTGGCTGACACTGTACACACATTTTGCGCCGTCTAAGCGATTCCAGCGAATACACGCACGCAATGCAAACGGTCATGCACGATGTCACTCGTGGATTTGTAAAACCCCTTTACTACGCGAGAGAAAGTGAAAACTAATCCAGTTGCAAGAGACATATATCCTCGTGAGCCCCCGCAGTTGCGGGGGCTCATGAAGATCTATGTCTCTTGTGCTTGGATTGTGATCACTATTTCTCGACAGTGAAGAGATTAACAACCAAACAACAGAGGGAAAAAAATCAGAATTATCTCCAATGCAAGATCAAACACTGCTAATGAGCAGCCCATCTTTCGCGACGCTCACGTAGCACATGGTGCTTTGCACACGATCCTGAGCTGTGGAAGGCCGGACTACATCTTGTCTGTATTTTCTGCTTTTTTGTGGTTATTTTTTTCAAGCGTTTGCTGTAGAGACCGTTTGACATCGGAGCGCACGTTTTTTGCCAAATACTTTTCTATACCACTTGTGAACATATACCATTTAGTGCGAATTCACCTGATATGGAATATTTTTACTGAACCCCTATGATTTGTCGATTTTGCTCTCTATCTCTTTCTATCTATCTATCTATCTATCTATCCCGTAGTCTTGCCGACCGTTGGGGCACCACTGATGACTTGGCAACCAGCTCCCTCCATTCCACTCTGTTCTCTGCCATTCTTAGTGTGTCGCTCAGCTTCAGTCCTGTCCACTCTGAGATATTGTCCTCCCATCTTTTTCTCTGTCTTCCTCTCCTTCGCCCTCCTTGCACAGTGCCTTGCAGGATTGTCTTGGCAAGCCCTTCTGATCGCGTGACATGCCCATACCACTTCAGTTTGCGTTTTTTTCACAATGGCTAATAGGTCTTCATAGGGCCCTATGGCTTGCCTGATTGTGCTTCCCATGGCTTCCTCATTCGTGATGTGATCTCTGTACGAAATGCCAAGCAGCCTTCGAAAAGATCTCATTTCAGTGGCTTGTATCCTCCTTTCGAGATCTGCTGTGAGAGTCCATGACTCACATGCATATAAGAACACTGAGATGACTAAAGAGCGCATCAGTCTGATCTTGGAGCAGAGTGTGATGTTTCCGTTTTTCCATATGGTCTTCAGTCTTGTCAGCGCTGTTGTTGTCTGCGCGATCCTTGACAGTTTTTCTGGTTTTGATCCCTCATCTGTCGCAATGGCTCCTAAGTATTTGAATTTCTTAAAGCTGAGGTGCAATGAGAAAAACCTGCCCAGCGCGTGTTTTAAAAAGACTACAGGACCCAGCTTGGGCCCTGCCCCTAAGTGGGTCAAATCGGTTCGTAACTCAGTTGACGGAGTTGGCAACTGCGTATCCCGAGCTTGCGAAACTCTCGGAAAACGACGGACCACTTCCTGTTGCACGGAAATCATCGCGATTAGCAGATCGGACAACAGCAGACGATTATCTGTGACACTTTGAAACTGACCGACAGCCACGGATTTTACGCGCTGGGGACTATGATGGCAGAACGTACGGCTGTACATGCTGTAAGTATGACTCCTGACACTTTGTAGTTGTGAACGCATTTTTTCAACACGTACCTCCAGTCCAATAGTATAAATAAATAAAGAAGCATTGTGATGTACAACCAACACAGTAAATTGAGATTGAGAGAGAGAGAGAGAGAGAGAGAGAGAGAGAGAGAGAGAGAGAGGGAATCGACTGTTTACATAGATGCCAAAAGATACAAGGTCGCCATGGGACAAGCTGATTTTTAGTAGCTGCCCTTCGTATGGAGAAAACAAATTGCTGTAGGCCACTCCAGATGAAAAGATATAACAACAAACACAAAACGACAAATAACCCCTCCTTCCTCACCCTTCCGATATCAAATAAAGCTTCAGGCTGTGCTGTGTAACTTACGGATAGCTCGGCTTGGTCCATATCCAGTGTGCGTCCAGGCAAGACACAAATGGCCTGCTCTGTCCGTCGGGTGGTCGAGTGTCGTCTGCTACTGTTGATATCAGTAAAAATATCGCTGGTTTAGATCAGTGATCGCGGTGCCCACTCGCTGCATACAGGAAGTGGCCTGTCTTTTTCACGGGAGTTTTGCCAGCACGACAAACGCAGTTGAAAACTCAGTCAACTGAGTTGCAAACCGGTTTGCCGAAGTTAGCCGAACGTTCACGAAGACAGGGCCCTCGCTGGGTCCTGCAAAGATTTTTTAAAACACGTGCGGGGCGGAGTTTTTTGACTGTTTCTCAGCTTTAACTAGCTCAGCTGGTGGTCAATCTGGACAGTACAGCCATTGCGTTTGGGATGGTTTCGCTCTACATTCGTACAAATTTGGTGAGGTTTAATATCGAGGTCAAGCATGCAGACATCATTTATGCATGCGCTGTTTTAGGTTTGAAAACATGGCCAATTCACGTGAAAATGGATCTTGCTTATACTTAACTGATCATATCTGGGGCACATTTAGGGATGTAAAATTATTTAATGAAAAAAATTCCGAATTTTTACTGCGGTACAGCAAAACTGACACATGGTTCGAGTTTCTTAAAGTAAATCGTATTAACTCATTCTACCCCAAACACACCACAGCAAGATAAGGATCGACCATGACAGTTCAAGGGTGATGCCAGAATAGCTTGGCGCCTAAGGCGCCAAGCTATTCTGGCATCACCCTTGAACTATCATGGTCGATCTGTGTTCTGCACTGCAATGCAGTCTTCAGAGGACAACGGCAAAATTGAAGGATTTCGGTGTTGGGGTAGAATGAGTTATGTCATCTGTACTCAGTGATATGTGTTCTAAGGTCGGTATAGAAAAATGACTATTTACAAAAGAAAACAACAACAAAAAACCGTTGTGTGCTCCGATGTCAAACGACCTATGTGAGCAAGTGCGTTGTTATCGTAGTAGCCACGCTACACGCATGGCATGTACATGGAGCATACTCAGAAATAAAAAGCTGTCGCTGATCAGAAATTGATTCCAATTTCCGTACCCCTCCTTATCCCCAATCAACACTTTCTGTCGATGCTACAAAGGGTCCCCTTCCTTTGAGAAAAATGAGCGAATGAACATCACATAACACTCTGGCAACACAAAATGTTTGTTTGTTGTTTGTCCGCCTGCTCGCTCGGCGCTAAACCTACTAACTACCTAGCTCATTCACTCACTCACTCACTCACTTGTTTGTTTGTTTGTTTGTTTGTTTGTTTGTTTGTTTGTTTGTTTGTTTGTTTGTTTGTTTGTTTGTTTGTTTGCTTTGGTCGATACCACTACAAACACACTTTGTGCGTCCTTGCGCCCACCCATTCACACACAAACAAACAAACAAAACAAAAAGAAAATGGAGGTGGGAATCTGGGTCGAGTTGCACGTAATTTTCAATAGCCAGTACCTGCATGTCACAGTTCCAACGGCTCTGTTCTGAGCTATTTTAGCCCCACGCAACAACAACAAAAAAAAACTGGCTGCAAAGCAGAGGGACAGTTGGTGGGCAGTTACTGGCTTGGAACAGTTTCCTGCATCCGGGGGCTGGATGCTCTCCACGCATTTCCACGGTTCAGTGATACCAAGATTTCAGCCGTTTTCACGTTGCCTTATTTACGATACAAGACACAAGAGTTAACCATTATCATTCGGAATACACCAGTGTGTGAAATAAGTTTGACTAAAATAGTTCAAGGGTAGTGCCAGAATAGCTTGGCGCCTCTACTGAGGCGCCAAGCTATACTGGCACTACCCTTGAACTAAAGCCATTGGTCTATATCCTTATCTGTCAGTACTATAATGTAGCTTGCATATGGCAGTGTACAAATTTGAAGCTTTTAGCCTCAGTATGATATGAGTTAACCCTCTGGCTGTCGGTAGCGCTTACCGACAGCTACAGGGTCAAACATGCAGTATGAGCATATCGCATGTCGTGAAATCAGCGTGATATATACATTTTAACACATTCTGCCCCAGGACCGAAATCCCCAAATTGTGAAGATGGCCTCTGAAGGCTAAATTACATCTCTGGAGACGGATCGAGCATAACGGTTCAAGGGTGGTGCCAAAATAGTCGCCATCCTTGAACTATCACACTCGATCCAAGTCTTGCTGTGGAATGTCGGGGCTGAATGAGTTAAGCGTCGCAAGAATGTCCCCGGCGAAAACGTTTTAACCCCTTGACTGCTACTGACGATACCCGTTCAGCGGAAAAGACGCGTAGTAACTACGTCACTATCTAACTACGTAACTCCTTGGCTTGACTTCGCGAACGAAGATTCTATAGGGCTTGCCCACGTCGTCTGCAGGCATTTTCGTGGCTGCGGAGGCCAATCCGGGACAGGCAGGTTCGACCGCAGTGGCTGCAGGGGAAGGTCTGGTCAGGGTTCTGAGTTACGGCAACTCGGTTTTTTCTCCTGAGCCGTTTGTCCTTAAGGTTAGCGCTACGTCACAATCTAACTACGTAACTACGTCACTATCTAACTACGTAACTACGTCACTATCTAACTACGTAACTACGTCACAATATAACTACGTAACTACGCGTTTGTTTGTTGCTGTTTTTTCGGTCGAGCGGCTGATTTTTTTAAAAATTTTAATAGGATTGTTGTCCTATGAAGGCTACATTACAGATTACAAGATAGGCCGTCAACCATTTTTAGTTCAAGGGTGGTGCCAGAATAGCTTGGCGCCTCAGGCGCCAAGCTATTCTGGCACCCACCCTTGATCTATCATAGTCAAATTTATTTCAAGCTATGGGTGTATCATGATGTAATGGGTTAAAGAAAATTTACTTTCCTAGGGTTAGTATCGTCAGCTCCGGGTTTTGCCCCGTAGTATTATATCACATTCAATCACCAACACTCTGGGGCCAGTCTGAGTCACTACCTACTTGTGTGTGTTGGTCTGTGATTTTGGATCTTACGGCTGGAAGCCGTAAGATCCAAAATCACAGACCAGCACACATTCACTGCAGAGAATTCGACTCGCTACTTTGTTAAAGCGACCTACTCCATGCAGAAAAGGGGCAGTAGATCGTAACATCCCCTTTATAAATGAAATCCGGCAGAATCAAAGAAATGCGACTGCCAAGCGTGTAAAATGCAGCCCGGGAGAACCCAACAAAGAAAGAAACACGCTTAGGAAAGACAGTTGACCCTTATCATTCGGAATTCACCGGTGTGTGAAATAAGTTTGACTAAAATAGTTCAAGGGTAGCGCCAGAATAGCTTGGCGCCTCTAGGCGCCAAGCTATTCTGGCACCACCCTTGAACTAAAGCCATTGGTCTATATCCTTATCTGTAACTAAGTACTATAATGCTATAATGTAGCTTGCATACGGCAGTGTACAAATTTGAAGCTTTTAGCCTCAGTGTGATATGGGTTAACAAATATTAATAAATTGTGTTGGGCGTCTGGATTTTCTGAGCGTGTTCTTGCTTCGTTGGGTTCTTTTCCCTTTATAAATGTTTTCGTTTTACTATGTCTTACAATAACGCTGGACAAAGGGCTAATTTAAACGATGACGTTTGATTGTCGTAAAATGAAAGACGTTTCTGTTCTTCTTCTCCTTTGTGCGCAGGAGAGTTCCTTCCGGTACGATCAGAAGGCAGTGGAGAACCTCTGGTGCGTGTGCCCACTCGTATGGATTAAACTCAATGGAACTGAATTAAATAAACTTTACTGTCCGTTAAATGGCATGCGGCATAAACTGGAAATTTCCTTTGGCTCACAGAAATTTAACAAACGCAAGAAAGACATAATAATGTAACCACGGTGACATTAAATTAACCCATTCAGCCCTGACGCACTACAGCAGGAGATGGATCGAGCATGATAATTCAAGGGTAGTGCCAGATTAGCTTGGCGCCTGTCGGCGCCAAGCTAATCTGACACTACCTTTAAATTATCATGGTCGATCCATCTCCTGCAACAGGTGCATAGTCGTTAGATGAGGCCTCCAAAATTTGGGAAATACGTGCGTGGGGTTGAATGAGTTAATACATATTGAGAAAAGAAGGGCAGATAAGTCTTAGCTGAGGCAAGACAACACTGAGAACCCCGGATTTATAAACCAAGGCCTGCTATGGAGCAGACCGCTTTAAATAGGGCATCCTTCAATATGTCTTAAGCAATTATCCATGACCTCTACAAAAAGCATTGTCCTCCCCCCCAAAAGGAAATGTCTGTTGACTGCTCATTAATCACTCTCTGGCAATACTCTCTTCTTAGTTGTGTGACTTCTACGTTGTGTAACCGCAGAAGAAGTATTGTATAGACAGGCCGTAAATCTACAAAACGCTTATCCTTGTGTTCGTATGAAACACCGTGCGGGTTATCGACAGCGGCTGATTTAGTCAGAGCGGCCACACCTCACGCCCTGAAACTTATTCATCCCCTCAACACAGTGAGCTTGACTGAACCCTGCCTGAACACCAACCAACTGCAAGAGGCATAGATCCTCATGAGCTCCCGCAGTTGCGGGGGCTGATGAGGATCTATGCCTCTTGCTGTTCACCACGTTGTATTCGCGGTCCTTGGACGGCGGCTAGGGATATTTGATGACACTGACTTTACGATTTCAAAAACACGCAATCTACGTCCACTGACAGTTAAGGTCGAGATTTCTTATTGGAGTCCTTGAAGATTGTCATGCGTAGACGTTCACGAGCCAGATCGATCGTGATAGTTTGAGGGTGGTGCCGATAGCTCGAGCCTCTTAAAGCCCGCCGAACACTCTAGTATTATTATTATCATCAAATTATTATTATTATTATTATTATTATTATTATTATTATTATTATTATTATTATTACATTAATGAATTTTGTCCTGCAAAACAACTCTTAATGTCCCAAACTCTCCTTTTTCCGAGGTGACAAAACTCATCATTACGAATTCCAATGATTTAGACGCCTGCGGTGGCTCTTGTGTATATGCGATGGGAAATGGAGGTTTGGGTTCATTGAAAGTTCAGTTTTCCTGAGTAAAACTAACAGAATATTTTTTTTGAAGGTCAAAATTCCCAAATACGAAGACTAAAATTGAATGCAAGCTCTATAATCAGAACGACCAGTTAGTTAGTTATTTGGGTTTAACGCCGAGCAGGCAACTAAGGCCATCTCACGGCGGTCAGAACGACCAGGACAGTTCAAGGGTGCTGTAAACTCCTAGCTTTTATGGCACCACCCTTAATCTGTCATGGTCGATCAATCTCCTATTGCAGTGTACTGAATCGGGTTCGCCCCTTCTCTGCCAGTGGACGCAGAATGTGTCTCTGAAAGTTTCGTGAATTTTACGCCGGAAAGTTCTAGACGGAAGAAAAATGTGTTGAAATGAGTTATTAGCAAGAGGCATAGATCCTCATGAGCCCCCGCTTGCGCGGGGGCTCATGAGGATTTATGCCTCTTGCAGCTGGTTCAGGCAGTGAGGGGGTTAAAGGGAAATGACAGTGAACAAGGTATGGCCTCTCCAAGTTGATTCCCAGTCCAGTCGCTTGTGAACTGAGTGTAAACCGCTGCTGTAAATTGTGTCAGTTCCAAACAAAACGGTTTTGCATATGTCAGATATCTATACCAGTTCTATTTGCTTTTACTAGCTGGGTCATAATTCAGGATACCTAAAATATAATATCGCACATAAAAGACTCTTTGCATACGGAGGATATATGATCGATATTTACTCGCTTCACAAGAAAGGTTAGAACTGATATAGAACTGACTGTATTTGCATACGTCAGATATTCAGATCAGACACGGGGGTTTATGCCCTGCTTGTGTGAAGTCGTCATAATTTATGTTACTCTTAGGTTATACTACAGTTGTGGAGTGCGTTAAAATTCACTTTGACATTACATAAAAGCTGCGTAAAAAAAAAAAAAGTGCATTTAATTGTTTGTTTGCGGCCATGCTAAAATAGGAATGCTAGTCACGGCTAGGGGTAGGCACAAAAAATAAATCCGGTATTGACAAAAGGGTCTTACGACAAATGCATGTGTTACTTGTGTGTGTATTTTTCGTCAAGATTAAAAGGGAAATTTAACCATGAAAATGGGAGCTTATGAACCCGGCATAAAAAATAAAACGGCACATGCATGTATTCTCCATTTTTGAGCGGTTCCACGAAGCATGTAAAACATGGCGAACTGTACAAAAGACCAACAGTATATAGCAAATCATTTGTCGAAATTTCCCTTCTACAAGAGGCATAGATCTTCATGAGCCCCCGCAGACGCGGGGGCTCATGAAGATTTATGCCTCTGCAGCTTCACGACTATGCGTTCGACTAATGCGCGGGGCTGTTGAAGATTTACTCACCAAAAATAAATGTGTACGATTTTGTCTTTATCTATTTACGTCATGTGCCCCATTTGTTTACATCTCTGTTCCTCAGCAAGAGAAGGTCAATGGGCATTTAATCTACGACGGAGTAAACGTCAATGCTCTCAGATCTGACTTTGATTCGCTATCGAGTGTGTCTGAATGAGAAAACACCGCGTTCAGTTCAACTTGAAGTGTTAAGACAAAATTCCACGGTCTGCTACATGCATAATTATGCTGAATCGCTTCTGGTTTCATCAGTAAAAATATTAAAAAAAAACATTTAAAAAACCAACGGAGAAAGAACCACGCTTAGAAATGACAGTTACAACATATTGTGTTGTAACTGTCTTTTCTAAGCATGTTTCTTTCTCCGTTGGGTTCTTCTCTGCATTTTAGGCGCTTGGCAGTCACCATTTTGGTCTGGATTTCGTAAAAAGGCTGCATGTATGTTTTCAAAGCCATCCCCACCCCGACCCAGAGACTCTGCCATGAATTGTAAATACAGCAGATATATGACAAAAACTCTCCTACAACATTCAAACTTCATAATAAAAACAAAAGTAAAGTTCGCCCTTTTGATCAGCATTTTTGAAGGACCTGTCTAGAAAATGTATAAAAGAGACATTGTGAACTATTATACGTTGAGTCCGAAATAGCTCAGGCGGTTAAGCGTCGGAGCAGGAGAGCGAAGGGAATTGCCGGGTCGTGGGTTCGAATCCCGTCCCAGCCCCGGTAGCTGGACTCGAAATCCAGGGGGGAAAGACGGGCTTGTTCAATAAATAGGTTCTGGTAAATCAAAGTTGCACAGTTGGAGTGCGCCTGAGTTGATCAGTGTTCAGGTCGTACTCCATAGGTAATAGATTTCCCTGTCCCACATAACCTGCCCGTCAGGGCCGTCCATTATCACTGCGGTGCCCTGGACGTGAAGCCCGAACTAACCTATTAATTAACCGTTTAGTGCCAGACTGTGTCTCTGCATCTTCGTTAATTCAGCACCCAAAAGCCCAAGCTGTCCCAGGAACATGGATTCAAAATTGGTGTCATCAAGAGGCATAGATCCTCATGAGCCCCCGCGACTGCGGGGGCTCATGAGGATCTATTCGGGTGACACATTTTGTCAGCGTTTTAAGCCTTGCTTATTTGGAATATTATGTCACTGTTCTGTCGCAAACACGGTAACCGTATGAAGTCGGAAGGAATCCACAGAAGTCAGTAAGACGTAAAAAGAAGTAAAAAAGATTTTTCTTTCCACAGTGAAGACTGGTGGGCTTCTGTTTAGCCATGATAGAGCAGTGCCCTGCCAAAATATAAATTACAAGCTCCAGACTTTTTTACCCAACTAAACAAAGCCAGAAATGAGTCTTCAAGAGGAAAAAATCCCCTCAAAGGTTTGTTTGACAAGGTTACTCCTCGCAAAGCTTTCCTTTTGAAGATTTACGCCATTTTCATGAAGGATCGACGATCAAAGACCGAACGATTCTTAGCTCATAAAACACAGATGTAATAGACGCAGGCAAGAGGCGCAGATCTTTATCAGTCCCCGCAGACTGCGGGGTCTAATTGAGATTTGTGCCTCTTGCAGATGGATATCATTTAATATTAGATCTTCGAATGCAGCACGTAATCCCACCCTAAAAACAGACAAGTGTGCAATCAGCCCTCGTCAAAGTACTTTCTCTCTCTCTCTCTCTCTCTCTCTCTCTCTCTCTCTCTCTCTCTCTCTCTCTCTCTCTCTCTCTCTCTCTCTCTCTCTCTCTCTCTCTCTCGCTCGCTCGCTCGCTCGCTCTCTAGCTCGTTCTCTGGCCATGTAATATTAGAACAGAAATGGGTGTGTTCCAGAGTGATAAACAAGTATATACTCGAGATGGAAAAAACACCAAAAACTTACGGCTCAATGTGGGTTACTGGAGTCCAGCCCTACATGCTCTTAACCCTTTGGCGTCGGTAGCGGTTTTTGTCGATGATCAGTCCTGCTACTGACAGCCAAAAGGTCAAAAGAAAGGGCTGGCACGGATCTATTCATTTTTTTAAGATATGTGGCACATCAAGGGGTAAATAAACCCCTTAACTGCTACTAACGATACCGTTAGCGGTATCGTCAGTACAGTCAAGGGGTTGATCCAACAGGTAATTCCGCCCTGAAATATTAGAAGTTTGTTTGGTGTGTAGACCGCCTGCTACTATAGTAGTTGAAGTTTGCAATTCACGCACCAAATCAGTAAACCTGGTGGACAACTGATTTACCAAACACTCTCACACGAGCATTCCAATGATAATACTGATTATGCCTTGCTTAACCCTTTGTGTGTCGGCAGCGGTTTTTGTCGCGATGATGCCGGTAGGAATCATCACGACATAACCGCTACCGACACCGTCGGCAAAGGCTTAATTTACTTTTAAGGTAAGGATGTTGTTGAGTCTGCTGTAGCATGCTCTGAGTTATACACTGATAAAATTGTCTTGCGCGCGCGCGCGCACGCGCGCACACACACACACACACACACACACACACACACACCACACACACACACACACACACACACACACACACACGAAAACTGACACAGATGACATAATCACACACACACACACACACACACACACACACACACTCACTCACACACACACACACACACACACACACACACACACACACACACACACACACACACACACACACACACACGGCATACACTGACACACACACGGTGTACAATTAAAAGAAAAATTAATGAAGAAAAGGGAAAAGTATATGTGAACAAAAATATCTTTGTACTTACCGACAGCAGACATGTCTACGACCATCCCCTCGCTCGCGTGGGGCTTTGAACAACCCCCCTGTAAAGGACAACTTTATGCGAGATCGAAACACGCGAGTTGTATATTATCCCACGCTTCCTTTTCTAACGCCTTCGCCCATTGGCTGCGGCCGTCATGTGATATTCCTTTGACAGGGTGTTATGCATTCCGTCTACGCCGGCGTGAGCGCCTTGCGTTCTGATGACACGTTCAAGGATTATCTAAACAAACATTCGTGGAGGTCTGCGAAGTTCACTCGATATTCTGGACGTCAGTTATTCAGCTTCTTTATACCCAGGGCCTATTTGAGCGAGATGCGGGATCGACGACTTTCAACAGCAATAAACTAAGGGCAGTCAGTGGTTCATTAGCTTGGCGCCTTCCATCGGAATCGATTAAGTCTCGTATAACTACAGTCATGCATTTTAAAAACGCAGCCAAAAAATAAAATCGTACTGAATTCAGCGCAAAAGAACCCCAAAGAGCTTCCAGTGAACACGGATGCAAAGTAAAGCAAGCAAGAAGGCATGGAACCTCATCAGCCCCCGCGACTGCCGGGGCTCATGATGTTGTATGCCTCTTGCAGTTGGTTGGTTCTGGCTGTGTCCCGGCAGTCAAATGGCTTTGGTTCAAAACAATCTTCAAGAATATGAATTCGGCGGCAGATGTAATTAATCACAGCTGTCGCGTTTGGTTTGGCTTGGGTTTTTTTGTTTTTTGTTGTTGTTCTTTTGGTTGTTTTGTTGTTGTTGTTGTTTTTTGGGGGGTTGTTTTTGTCTTTGTTTTTTTGTTTTGTTTTGTTTGTTGTTGTTGTGTTGTTTTTTTTTGGTGGGAGGGGGGGGGGGAATAAACTCTTTACGTGTCGGTAGCGGTTATTGTCGCGACGACTGATTCCGACAGGAATCATCGCGATAAGAACCGCTACCGACACGCAAAGGGTTAGAGTGCGTTACTGTAGGCCATTCAGCGAAAATGTATATAATAATAATAATAATACCATTATTATATAGGCGCTTTTTCTCAATTTTGGGGCGAATCGACTCAAAGCGCCGCGAACTGAAACCCAACACGCACACTCACGTAACAGACACGGATTTACGCCATTTAAGACAAACACAGTACAAGACAGACGAAGGGCCAGTTCAGCTACTGAAGTTACAGAGATTTTTGATCGCTTGTATTTGAAATTTGTAAAGTGGCCTGAAACCGGTACCAAAGTGGGTGGTGGGGGGGGGGGGAGGGGGGTGGAAGAACCGGAGTACCCGGAGAAAGGACCCCCGACGGTTCGACCGAATTAACGGTGACACTTACCAGAGGAGAAAAGTCCGACGCTGGAACCCGGTATCGAACCTCGCACCTTTGGCATTGGTGGCAGGCGCCTTAACCACTGCGCCACGGACCGCGCCGTTTGGCTGTGGAAGTGAAAGGATTGAAAGTGTCATCTACGAGAATAAAATCAGACATAAAGGCTGTATGTTCGCACCGTTTCACACTTATCTTTTTCTTCTTTTTTATGGGCGGCGTCAGTCTGTGACAGGATCGATTCACTTGTAACGGTGTAAATCCGACGGGTCGCTCTTTCTTTTACGCCCTGCTGAACCATTCCCCACCCCCACCCCCCACCCACCCCGTACCCCTCCCCCCCCCCCCCACCCCCGTACCCCTTCCCCCCCCCCCACCCCCGCCTCCTCCTCTTCTCTCCAGCATGCACATGTAACAGACCATGAAAAAGTGAAGATGAGCTACTCACAAACACTGAAAACAGGCTTTGGTTTAGTTTTGGGTTTGTTTTTTGTTTATTGTTGCTTTTGTTTGTTTGTTTTTTGTTGTTTTTGTTTTGTTTTGTTTCGGGTTTTTTATTGGTTTATTTTGTTGTTGTTTGTTGTTTTGTTTTGTTTTTGTTTGTATGTTGTGTGTGTGTGTGTGTGTGGGGGGGGGGGTGTATTGGTTGTTTTTTATTTGTTTGTTTTTGGGTTTGTTTGTGTGTTTGTTTGTTTGTTTGTTTGTTTTGGGGGGTGAGGGGGCATGAAGGGGAGAGAACTCCCTGCTTTTAGTGTTTGTGAGATGCTCATCTTCAATTATTTTTTTTTTTTTTTTTTTTTTTTTTTTTTTTTTTTAGCAATCTAGAGAAAGAGACTATATTCTGTGGATGATATTTAGGCTAAAATTAGAGCTTATGTACAACTGATCAGGCGTACATTTCAGCCTTGACGACACCATCACTCTGAGAATTTAAATGCGGCCGATCCCCGTCAGCAAAATAAAATCCCAAGGAAAAAAAAGAAACACGCTTTAAAAATGACAAGTACAACACAATATATTAATTTTCAAGTTTCAACTCAAAAAATTAATATATCGAGTTGTACTTGTCCTTGCTAACCCATTCTAAAATTAGACATACAGTGGGACACAGAAATGGACATGTACATTCCTTTTTTCCACCTTTTTTTTTTTTTTTTTTTTTTTTTTTTTTTTTTTTTACAATGAGGCAAGAAGTAACTCTTTCTTAATTGGGATTCTCTTAGCACTTACGCTACACCGCTTGGGAGTGGCCTTTACACCGCTTGGCAGTCACCTTTTTTGTTGTCTTGATTCTGTCATCTTTATTATATTGCCATTTGTTTTTTATGTTGATGTCGTTGATGATGTTGTTGGGGGGGGGGGGGAGGGGGGGGGGGGGGAAGAAGTGTTGACCAAAGGTTGATGACCTGCTAGACCTCGTCTATCATAACCGTCTAAAAAAAAAAAAATCTGTCGAGGATCCAAAAACTAGATAATGCAAACGTCAGCCCCGTACACACCCCCTGCATAATGCCGGCTTAGACTCTGGATTAGGAAGGATTGTAGATTGGTGCCATATCTCACTTCTTGAATAACAGGTGAAAATCCTTGAATACCAAAGATGAATCCACCACAACTGCTGGAGCCAGAAGGGTACCTGGAATGAACAGGCGTCGAGCTTAGTTAATCCCATGACTGCTACTGACGATACCACCCGGCGAAAAAGACGCGTTGTCAGTCAATGGGTTAACCCATTCAGCCCTGACGCACTACAGCAGGAGATGGGTCGACCGTGATAATTCAAGGGTAGTGCCAGATTAGCTTGGCGCCTGTCGGCGCCAAGCTAATCTGGCACTGCCCTTGAATTATCATGGTCGATCCATCTCCTGCAACTGGTGCATAGTCGTTAGATGACGCCTCCAATATTTGGGAAATACGTGCGTCGGGCTGAATGAGTTAATCAGGAAGTCATGACAGCTGAAGGATGGAACCTGACTGGCGGCCTGTTAAGGGCTAACGATGTAATATGCGAGGGACATTATTGTTAGAATAAGTCATTTTCATACGGACCTGACGAGCGATGCGCGCTGACATGTTTGACAGAGAAGAACCCAACGGAGAAAAAAAAAAAACACGCTTAGAAAAGGCAGTTACAACACAATTTATTAATATTTCGGTAAATACCCTTCTTCAAAATAGACAAGCAAACAAGTATAGAGATCAGTCGCTACTTATCGCAGAAGGAATGTGGTAACTCACAGTCTCCGAGCTCGCAATGAGCGCGCAATGAGCGCGCTCAGCGACACCTCAGTCGTGTACGAGTTAGGTGTCGCTGAGCGCTATGCCTGCACGCGTGGAGACTGTCAAGCACGTCAGCGCGCATCGCTCGTCAGGCCCCTATGACTATTGTAGGAGACAACTGGCACGACGACGCAAGCAAGGGTCTCGTATAACTCAACTCACTCTACCCCAGACACACCACAGCAGGATAAGGATCCACCATGATAGTTCAAGGGTGATGCCAGAATAGCTTGGCGCCCGTATCATGGTCGATCTGTGTCCTGCACTGCAATGCAGTCTTGAGAGGACAGGGGCAAAATTTAAGGATTTTGGTGTTGGGTTAGAATGAGATAAGAAATAAACTTTATTGTAGACTTCTGAATCACTGAAAAGTCAAGTCGGCCCACCTCTCTCGAAGAGGTCCTCGTTCTACAGCGCTTCTCTCTGACAATTCTAAAATTGGGAAGGGATGGGGTGGTTTTAATGTAGTGTATGACTGCGCGTGTCTGAGGGAGAGTGTGCTCTCGTGTGTTGTGCATGCGCAGTGAGTCCAGTGTTTTTCTGGAGAACAGCGCCGTATAAGAGTTATTTATGATGATGATGATGATGATTGATGATGATTATTATTATATTTGTTATTATTATTATTTATTATTATTATTATTATTATTATTATTATAGTATCATTATTATTATCATTACATTTCATCCAAAGTTTTAGAGACCATTACTCAATGGGTTTAACCCTTTGGCTGTTCGTAGCGCTTTTTGTCGCAATGATTCCTACAGGAATCTTTGACTATTCCTACAGAATCTTTGACTATTCCTACAGGAATCTTTGACTATTCCTACAGGAATCTTTGCGACAAAAAGCGCTACCGACAGCCAGAGGCCTAGCGCCTGGGGAGTACACAGGTAAAGCCGTCTGCTGCTAGTCTTTAACAAACAAATCTAACAGGTAAAGCGTTTGTCGCCTCTTGAATAATAACACGCACGGGAGGGACCATTGATCCAGGATCATTTTAAGGTACTTCTTCAAAGAGGCCTTTTGATGTCCAAGGACGGGGAGAAATTTCTTTGCGTGAGAAAGCCGATCAGACCTCTGTGTGTGTGTGTGTGTGTGTGTGTGTGTGTGTGTGTGTGTGTGTGTGTGTGTGTGTGTGTGTGTGTGTGTGTGTGTGTGTGTGTGTGGTGTGTGTGTGTGTGTGTGTGTGTGTGTGTGTGGTGTGTGTGTGTGTGTGTGTGTGTGTGTGTGTGTGTGTGTGTGTGTGTGTGTGTGTGTGTGTGTGTGTGTGTGTGTGTGTGTGTGTGTGTGTGTGTGTGTGTGTGTGTGTGTGTGTGTGTGTGTGTGTGTGTGTGTGTGTGTGTGTGTGTGTGTGTGTGTGTGTGTGTGTGTGTGTGTGTGTGTGTGTGTGTGTTGTGTGTGTGTGTGTGTGTGTGTGTGTGTGTGTGTGTGTGTGTGTTGTGTGTGTGTGTGTGTGTGTGTGTGTGTGTGTGTGTGTGTGTGTGTGTGTGTGTGTGTGTGTGTGTGTGTGTGTGTGTGTGTGTGTGTGTTGTGTGTGTGTGTGTGTGTGTGTGTGTGTGTGTGTGTGTGTGTGTGTGTGTGTGTGTGTGTGTGTGTGTGTGTGTGTGTGTGTGTGTGTGTGTGTGTGTGTGTGTGTGTGTGTGTGTGTGTGTGTGTGTGTGTGTGTGTGTGTGTGTGTGTGTGTGTGTGTGTGTGTGTGTGTGTGTGTGGTGTGTGTGTGTGTGTGTGTGTGTGTGTGTGTGTGTGTGTGTGTGTGTGTGTGGTGTGTGTGTGTGTGTGTGTGTGTGTGTGTGTGTGTGTGTGTGTGTGTTGTGTGTGTGTGTGTGTGTGTGTGTGTGTGTGTGTGTGTGTGTGTGTGTGTGTGTGTGTGTGTGTGTGTGTGTGTGTGTGTGTGTGTGTGTGTGTGTGTGTGTGTGTGTGTGTGTGTGTGTGTGTGTGTGTGTGTGTGTGTGTGTGTGTGTGTGTGTGTGTGTGTGTTTTGGTCTGGAGGCAGTTTCAGGAGTGAGCTTAGTTCTGCGCCAGCCACTAAGCAAGGTGCTCCGCGACTCGTGCATCTGGACCCAGGCGGTAAGGTCCACACACACCATTGCATGTGGACGTCCTTTGACCGCCCAGACAATGTAGATAAATATAAAAATTATAAATTATTCGTGACAAAAAAAAATCTTGGGGGGGGGGGGGGGGGGGAGAGGATTACATGGAACGCGTGGTGTCCCTCTGTAGATAAAAGAAATGTACCACATAAATCATGAACTTGTATTCAAGGGGTGAATTTGGGGCTTGAGGGGTCATCCTTTCCCCAAAGTGTCTCAAAAGCCTTTAACACCACAGACAATCGATCGCCTCCGGAGCAGAGGTGTGAAGAGAAAGACAGCGCGCGTTGGGCAGACTTAAAAGGACAAGAAGGATCCAAAGGGAACCAGACCGATATATATATATATATATATATATATATATATATATATATATATATATATAATATATATATATATATATATATATATATATATATATATATATATATATATATATATATATATATAGGTACGATATCGAAAGAAACTGGGGTGGGGCGCGTATGTGCCTTTCCCAGGGCAAAGATCACGTCTCGACCGAACTGAAGTGAACTGAACTGAACTAACACCAAACACATTGTGACGATCCTAAGAGGTAATGCCAAAAATGTATTTTTTTAAAAATAATAATAATTCACCGTATGTAAAGGGACCTGGTCCAGGTTTTAACTCATTCAGCCCGACGGCCGTATTTTCTAAATTTTGGGGGCGTCATCTAATGACTATGCACCAGTTGCAGGAGATGGATCGATCATGATAATTCAAGGGCAGTGCCAGATTAGCTTGGCGCCGACAGGCGCCAAGCTAATCTGGCACTGCCCTTGAATTATCATGGTCGACCCATCTCCTGCTGTAGGGCGCCAGGGCCGAATGGATAATAAGTCTGTGAAGCTCTCCAGCGTACAACGGAACTGAAGAACAGAAAAGCTTTTTCATTTTAACGACACTCACACTTTATATTAAGTTAAGTTAGCCCCCGCCCCCCCCCCCCCCTCCCCCTCGTGTTCAACGCGTTATTGTAAGACATATTGATACCTAGAACACAAAAATAGGAACTGCGACTTGTTAAAACCTTGGGGCGGGAGAGAGAAAAAAAAAAAAGTTAACACTTTCGAGACGTGTCGCATCCGGATTCGCGGCTTTATGCCGCGAATCCGGTTGCGGCACGTTTCGAAAGGGTTAAAATGAGCACCCCCCCCCCCCCACACACACACACACACACACACACACACACACCCTCTCCCCCACCTCCCACTACCCCGCGCAAGTGCGGGGATACATCAAGGTCTATGTATTTTTGCAGTTGGATCGACTGACTCGAGTTCCGTTTACAGTTCTCGGCAGCGAAGGGGTTAAAACTATGTGAAACAGTTGTCGTTAACCCCTCAACTGCCGGGGCAAGGCGAACGCGACAGCGGGGCTCATGAGGATTTATGCCTCTTGTCAGTTTCTGTCTTCTTTCTACCTATTTCTGTCTCATTTATATCTGTGTTCTTTTCGCGAATTTCGGTCTGTGTATAGACGCTTCAGATTCGAAATTCGTAATCACTGGCAGCGAAAGAGTTAAAAAAAAAAAAAAAAAAAGAAGAAGAAACACCGCATTATTTGTCTCCCAAATTCAGATTCAAATTTCGGCAGCGCGCGTTCTTGGCTTTCAGTTTTTCAAGGCCAAATAGCCAAAGCCCTAATTTGCCGAATGAAGCCCTAATTTGCCGTATGAAGCCCTAATTTGCCGTATGAAGCCCTAATTTGCCGTATGCTTGCACTTTTTTTCCGCCTGTTTAGAATACAGGTGAATCTGTTTGTGCCGCAACCACCTCTTCTGTTTTTTGGGGTTCTTTTTTAGGTCCAAGCACTGAGATGCACCGTGATTTCAAATCCATGAAAATGCTTTAACCCTCTTAGCCCCACGGCCGCATTTCCAAACTTTTGGAGGCGTTGGGAAAACAGAAAATAGAGGTTGAAAACCCTTTAAATTAGATACATAGAACGTGTTCCATGTATCTAATTTAAAGGGTTTTTAACCTCTACTTTCTGTTTTCCTTTCACATAAAACCCTTGCGGCAACAGTTTTACTGCATTGTGGAGACGTTGTCTAACGACTATGTCCCAGTTGTAGAAGGGTTGATCATGATAATTCAAGGGTAGTGCCTGAAGGCGCCAAGCTCATCGGGCACTACCCTTGAATTATCATGATCAATCCATCTCCTGAAGCAGGGTCCCGGGGCTAAATGGGTTAAGAATGCCTTCTTTACGTTCCCTAGGGTCCCAGCCCTTCACTAGACACAATGCCTGCCCTGTCCTAGCTAGAAAATATTTTTTCACAATACAAATTTCTTCTAAAAAAACAAAACAACAACAAAACACATTTTCTCCCAAATTGTTTTTCAATCTGATGAAAAAAAAAAAAAACAACAACAAACAAAACCAAAAACCGTAATGGGAATATGTCGGCATTACTAGCCTTCTCTAGGCAATGTTTTGCCCCCCCCCCCCCCCCCCCCCCCCCCCCCCCGGCAATGTTTTGCCCCCCCCCCCCCAAAAAAAAAAAAAAAAAAAGAAAAAAAAAAAGAAAATCTTAAAAAAAAACTGACTTTGCCCCTCCCCCTACTTTTTCAATGGCGAGGGAAGGGGGTGAAGGAAGGGCGTTTCCGGTCCACAGGTTCCTATGCCACTAATGTTCGCGCGTCGATACGATGTTACGCAGATGCAACGTTGCGTCGAAATTTTCTTTACAAAAGCTGAAAATGTATGATCTGCTTGCCACGACGTGCGCGTAGCAGTTCCTTCCTTTATTGATTGCAAATGAACACCTAGCGTGTCAAGAAGCAATTACGCTGCCCTTGGGCGTTCAAAACCAGCAAGGGGCCTGTCGACTGTCGCAGCTATTCGTGAGATTTATTTGAT
The DNA here is from genome assembly GCA_036245525.1 of Semisulcospira habei. Lineage (NCBI taxonomy): Eukaryota > Metazoa > Mollusca > Gastropoda > Semisulcospiridae > Semisulcospira > Semisulcospira habei. The sequence continues at coordinate 172,634,605 of BTPG01000006.1, read as the reverse complement.
TTGTCCCCCCCTACACCCCCCACCCGATGAAATCAAGTTCAGAGAAATTAACCCACGTACGCATGCAGCCACTGGCGCTGTTTACATTTTACAATGCCGGTGGCTGTATGCACAAGGGCGTTAACACGGGCAGTTACAGCAGATTGCGTTTTTGAAATCGGCTTCGCGGTTAACACATTCACAACGTGACGCATCCGGACACGCTGCTTTAACGCCGCGTATCCGGATGCTTCACGTCGTGAATGAGTTTTAACTCCTTTTAGTCCAAAAGTCGTGTTTCTCACATTTTGCAGGTGTTCCCTAACGTCTGAAGGCGCCAAGCTCATCTGGCACTACCCTTAAATTATCATGATCAATCCATCTCCTGCTGCAGGGTCCCGGGGCTAAAAGGGTTAATTCAACGCCAAAGGGTCCCCTCCGTCCCAGGAATTGAGATTCAAAGCTGTGTCAGCAAGAGGCATAGATCCTCATGAGCCCCCCGCAACTGCGGGGGGCTCATGAGGATATATGCCTCTTGCAGGTGAATCGTCGTATTGACTTATATCAATGAGTCAAGTCGTATGCTAAAAGCCCAGTCACTCAACGCCGAGAGAATGGCAGACGCTAATGGGAACAGCTCAAGTCAGCATGAAGCACAGATTCTCGTAAACCCCTGCACTGAGCCGCATTTGCTTATGAGAGTCTATGTTTCTAGCAGAGGAAATGAGGTAAGTTTTGAATGGAAACTGGTTACTACGGTTTTCAAATTTGCAAATTTTCTCCGCTCACCCGTTTGATTTTTGGGTCACTGGAGCACGGTTACGCGTCGGGAGGCTTTTTGTGTCAGGTTGAAGCTCCCAAACATAAAGTTGGACCCCCTCCCCCCCAACCCCCCCCCCCTCACCCCTCGAAGTAACTGATCCGCCTCTGCACACACACAACACACACACACACGTGGGGGGGGGGGGGGGGGCGTGGGGCGGGAGGAAGGAGATAAGTGTTAATTTGAATGGACTGTCACTGATGAGGATTTCAAAGATGCGAGTCGACAGTGGCATAAAAATAAAAAAAAAACTTGAGGAGGGTGGGGTAGGGGAGGAGGGCCGGTGTGGGGGCAGGTGTGGATGGCTTGGCCATACCCCCTTTAGACATGATAATGTTCAGAGTATCTTTTCACTAGTCCTACTTTAGGCCCTCCGTAAAAGAAAGTATACTTAGCTGGGCCATACCTCCTCTAGGCCCATAATTATGTGACGAAGGTCTGCATAAAAAAAGGCTAATAATGATGACAAGGCGGTTTTGAAAAAGCTGTATCAGTCTCCATGACAGCAGACCGTACCCATGGACAAGTTTATCTAACACGCATAAAAATATATGACCTACCAACTAAACAAAACCAAAAAAGTTTCTGACATGTTTGAAAACAATGTGCCCACAGGTGCACCGAGATAACTGCAGTGTGTGTACACAAGCTCGACGTGATCATAAATTTCATGTACCTATCCGCTCCTGGGGTCATGCTGCATAAGAGAGCTTAGTCCTGCGCCAGCCACTAAGCAAGGTGCTCCGCTATAGCGGAGCACCTTGCTTAGTGGCTGGCGCAAGACTAAGCTCACTCGCACAACTTGCCCCTGAGCCCACGCGTCGGAACTCTTCATAGACAAACTGGCAGCGAGAATTGGTTGCATTGTGCGGCGCCAAAGGTCCTCGGGATGATGTTGGCCACTGCCAGCCAGCAGCGGCCAACGTCGGCTCGTGGGCCTTTTGCGTACTGGGTACGGGGGTTCTGTTCTTTGACGTTATACAGTGCATAATTTTTTTTAAATTGCAAGACTAAAAAAAAAAAAAGCTGCAGTTACAGGGGCAAAACAGCCTTTCCTTGCAATTTAGAAGAAAGTTTTTTTTCCTGGCGTCAGCCTTTCCTTGCATTCCTTGCAATTTGGTCCCCACCCGGGTCTGCCCTGGGGGACTTGGGTGGGGTTAGGTACTTTTTAGTTCCCAGGGTCACCCTGGTCAGCCCCACAGGGTGGGTTTCCTTTCTATTCTGGGGCATGTGTTTCTGTCTACCCTTGGTCCATTCACCTGTATTTGTCTTTTTAAAACTCTCCCTACTGTCTGCGCTGCCTGTAGCTCTTGATATTGGATGTGTGTTGCTAAATGGTCACAGCTTTATTTAGGCCCCGTGATGTAGGTTTATTTAACGTATTTGACCGGCTGGCGACTACATTCAATTTTCTGTTTAGTTTTTTTTTTTTTTTTTTTTTTTTTTTTTTTTTTTCACAAGCAGTGCAGGCACGTCCTGAGAAAGCCTTGTTGCTGTCGGGACGTTAAGCAATGTACAATCAATCCTTGCAATTTGGAAGAAATGTTTTTCCTGGCGTCAGATTTTCTGAGTGTTTACCCCAAACAAGCAGACCAGTTGCCAAAAAAAAAAAAAAAAAAAAAAAAGTGAGTGTGACACAGGTAGGCAGTCAATAATGTATGTATGTGTGCTGGTCTGTACTACTGGATCAGTTCCATCACACGTAAATCTGATGACAAATGTCAGCACCATTCGTCTTTGTTATGCCTTGTCGACCCACCTTACGAGCTTCAACAGCAGTTGGGAAACGCAGCATACGCAGTCACACTTGTTTATTCTGCGCAGGCGTCGGCGAATCAATCTATTTTAATTTTTAGCTGCTGCTCATACAGATAGCTTTGTGCATCTAAAATGGAGGGGAGTCATCGGCAGATTACTGAAAGTAATATGGAGGGGAGTCATCGCCAAATTACTGGAGTCAAAGGTGACGAGCGTTAGACAGGACTGTCCTGTGTCTAAATGAAGCACAGCTAGACCTGTGTGTATCGTTTCGTAACCACCTGTTAACACTTAACACATTTAGCTCCAACGCCCTACAGCAGGAGGTGAATTGACCATGATAATTCAAGGGTAGAGCCAGATTAGCTTGGCGCCTTCAGGCGCCAAGCTAATCTGGCACCGCCCTTGAATTATCATGGTCAATCCATTTCCTCCAACTGGCACAATCACCATGATCGTTAGGTGAAGCCTCCAAAATTTGGGATGGTTGTACATTGCTTAACGTCCCGACAGCAACAAGACTTTCTCAGGACGTGCCTGCACTGCATGTGAAAAAAAAACCCAAAAAACTAAGCAGAATATTGAATGTATGTCGCCAGCCGGTCTAATACGCTAAATAAACCTAAGACCATTTAGCAACACACATCCAATATCAAGAGCTACAGGCAGCGCAGACAGTAGGGAGAGTTAAAAAAAAAAAAGGAAAATACAGATGAATGGACCAAGGGTAGACAGAAACACACGCCCCAGAATAAAGGGGAAAACCCACCCTGTGGGGCTGACCAGGGTGAGCCTGAAAACTAAAAAGTAGTTAATCCCACCCAAGTCCCCCAGGGCAGACCCGGGTGGGGGTCCAAAATTTGGGAAATGCGGCTGTGGGGTTAAATGGATTAAGGTGAAAGGGATGACCTGTGATTTACACAGAATACGGGCAAGACGTGGGATTCAGATCAGAGATGCACGTAAGTCTCCATCATTTGCAAATCTTGGGTATTAGTACATCATTTGACTATCTTCACACATTCATGGCACACTGGTTTTCATTTTTTGTCAGAACACACACACACACACACACACACACACACACACACACACACACACACACACACACGCACACAACTATTTGGTTCAGCAATAATTCATTTCCAGTTTATTCGAACATGCAATCACAAAGTCAGTCTCACTGTCGCACAGGCTTTCTTCAGTCATCACATCTCGCACGTCAGATACCATTCACACTAGGCCTGACAGCTCTCTCAGCATTCATCCCTGATAAACTACAAATAGATACAGATCAACCATAATAGCTTAAGTATGGTGCCAGAATAACTTGGCGCCACCAGGCACCAAGCTATTCTGGCACCATATTTAAGCCATCATGATTGATTTATCTCCACTGCTGTAATTTCAACTAACGATATAGAGGTCAAATTTGGGAATTTCAATTCTAGGATTCTGTGCGTCAAGTAGCAAATTAGGTGCATACTGTACATTCACATATGAAAAACTGTACAATATTCTTTACAGTTCATTCTACTTTATAAAATTGCTCATAAAAATACCATGCATATTTTTTAACATACATACTTAATTATGCAATTTCCATAATAAATGTATTTCATCTTCTTTATTCTTTCAAAAAGATTATACTACTGTACAATGCAAACACCAAACAAGAAAGACATGGCCTGTATGGTTCACCGGCACAGCTGAGAATACTTTCACTATTCTGTGACCTTGACTTTTCCAAATGATCACATGCAGGAGAAAGTATAAATGCGTCTTGACATAAGCTCAACCTTAGTACTAAGTTTACAATTCAGAGTCAGTCGTAATTGATCTGTTTGAAAGTCAACTACTTGCACAGAATGATCTTTCTTTTGTTTTCTTTGTCATAAAAACTAAACCTTTTTAGTGAGGTCTCTCAAATAGGTATGAACAGAAAGATCTGGCTACAAAGTATCCCTGTGCAAAAGTTAAAGCCTATGGCTTGAATACTCTCTGAAAAGACACTGATGTTAAATTTTACCACAGATGACTGATGACTGACAGAGGATGAATGACTCATTACACAGACTCACTTTTGCTGCCACATGAGCTAAAAAAAATGGGTGGTTTCAAGTGTAACATTGAAATGTTAAGTGTGACATGAATGAAAATAATCGGCCTCACAACCAAGGTACGAAGCTGATCTGAGGAGAAAACCAATACAGCTTCTTCCTTCATGCAGGACTACAATGACTATGATGGGTCAAAAAAATTTGCCACACTGCTTACACAAAATCCCATTAGATAATAAATTGTTGTCGCCTAAAGCATACTTTATGTTTGCACCTGACAAATAGGCTGGCAGACTCGAGCAAGTACATCGCTATTTTCCGCTATTGTACCTTCAACAGTGTAGTTAACCCATTTCATCCTGAACCTGATTTTTGTAAAAGTTGTTTATTGTACTAGGAAGGCTACACTAGAGATTAGGAGATAGATCAACCATCTTAGTACAAGGGTGGTGCCAGAATAGCTTGGCGCCTCTGGCGCCAAGCATATTCTGGCAACACCCTTGAACTATCTTCATCAAATTAAATTCTAGCACGAGTGTATCAGGATGAAAAGGGTTAAACAGTGCTCCAATGTCAAATAGACCCATGTCCCTTGCTTCTACCTGTTATTTTGTTGTTGATTTTTCCCCCATGCCATCCAGTGTAGCATTGTTAGTTAGCATAGTACTTAGTGTTCCAAACCATAACAAAGTGTAGCAGATAGCAATTTCGCCACAACTGGAAGAGCTAAAATCACATCAATATCATCTGGACAGACCAGAAGACAGCTGTCTGGCCACATCAGCATGTGTAGGATTGTTGCTTTTGCGAAGCTGCTCCAAAACCAAACCCAGAAAGTGCTGTTTGAAGCTGGTCCACTCCGGCGATGACTGGCTGGATGGCCTAAGCACTCGCTGAAAAGATACAAAATTAATGCATACAGATACAAGGAAACATCTAAGAAAATATTAAATCCAGCCCCTAAAGGTGACTGCCGAGCATGTAAAATGCAGAGAAGAAGCCAATGAAGAAAAAAACATGCTTAGAAATGACAGTGACAACACAAATGTGTTGTAACTGTCATTTCAAAGCGTGTTTCTTTCTCCGTTGGGTGCTTCTCAACACAATACCAGTAACAATACCCCCCCCCTCTCCCCCCCTCCGGGTAGTAATGTAGATCATCGGTTTTGCTTGCTTTTTTTTTTTTTGCCAATGGTGTTGTGATGGCAACTGGAGTTGCATGGCAGCTTCACTGACAAACGAAGGCAAATAAAGCTGACGACCTGCCTAACTAGTATGGCGCTGGATGTCTTCTTCATCCAACTTTGCATAGACAAGTGTACAATCTATGTGTGCACTGAGGGAGAAAGCTGGTACATGTACGTAAATACGGGTGAAAATACAGAAAGGCAGGCACTTTGCAAGCATTATGTAGACATGATTTTTTTTCTTTCCTAATTGTGTTCTGTGAGATAGATTTTGAAAAAAAAATTAATTTAAAAAAAAAATAAGGAAAAAGCAAGACTGTAACCCTCTGTGTGTCAGAAGCAGTTTTAGTCGTGATGATTCCTGCAGGAATCATCTTGAATAAAACCGCTACCGACACACAAAGTGTTAAATTTTTGGATTTTCGTCTTTTCATCTGCCAGTTTTCACACATACTTATTCCCTTCACTGCCAGAGGTCACAGTTGTGTTGCTGAAATTCTTGTTAATTCAATCGCAAAGAGCCCCAGGTGACTAAGGAAAGCAGATACAAAGTGGCATCAGCAACAGGCATCTTAGATGCTTATGAGCACCACCACCTGCATAGGCTCATGAGGATCTATGTGTCTTGGAACTGGGTTGTGGAATGGGTTTATGGATCTGGGAATCTCTAATGTAAATGTACAAATGTAAACGTACTTACCAAAACAGGATGGGAGTAGATGTCCCAAGTGCTCTGAAAAAATTAAAATAAAAATCAATCTTTAGCTTAACCCATTTAGCCCTGACGCATTGCAGCAGGAGATGGATCGACCATGATAATACAAATATAGTGCCAGATTAGCTTAGCGCCTCATGGCGCCAATCTTATCTGGCACTAAACTTGAATTTTCATGGTCGAACCATCTCCTGCAACCGATAAATAGCTATTAGGTGACACCATCAAAATTTGGCCATGGGGATAAATAGGTTAACAAAACACAGGTCCGCCTCAGTATGAGGCGCATCAGAACATCATGAAATCCGACTTAACGAGGTCGAATCTGAGGGTTCCAAGTCAATACCCCATGAGCAAAAAGTCCTCTGGCGGATGTCAGCATTAGCTGTGTGTGGGCCAGCTGAGGCTGATGTTGGCCAGAGGACCCTTGTCTCACTGTGTTTTTCCTTCACAAACCTACGTCAGTTTAGCACCACAGTAACCTTCACCCTTTTAGCCCCGACACCCTACAGCAGGAGATGGATTGACCATGATAATTCAAGGGTAGTGCCAGATTAGCTTGGTGCCTGAAGGCACTACCCTTTAATTATCATGGTCAATCCATTTCCTGCAACTGGTACATAGTCGTTAGGCAACACCTCCAAAATTTGAGATATGTGACCTTGGGGCTAAAAGGGTTAACACCAATAACGCAGTCTGGCCTAGAGATAGAGATAATGAGATTTGAACCTTCTATGGCTCCCATGTATAGCAAGAAAATGTGGCTAACCTGTATCTCACGCTAATTCTCACAACACAACACTGTATTGACAATAACAGTTCAATGGTAGTACAAGATTAGGTTGGCGACTTCAGAGGCACCAAACTAATCTGGCACTGACATTGAACTATCATGGCCAATCCATTCCCACACCTGGTACACAGGTTGTAGAGATGGCACCCCAAAGTTGCAAAATTTATCGTTAATTAGGTCTGTATGAGCCCTTGGATCCACTGATGTGTCATAAAAAGAAGGAAATTTTTTTGTTTACCACCGTCTGACTGACCCCAGGTGACTTGTTAAACCTTTGGCTGCTGTTAGGGTTTTAGTCGTGATCACGACTAAAACCACTAACAACAGCCAAAGGGTTCACCCCCTGGTGCATGCTTTCATTGGTACCGTTTACAGTACTAAAGCTAGCATGAATAAGAGGGCTAAGGTGACCACCTGCCTGAGTGACTATTTTCCTTACAGTGATGTAAGCAGCTGTATGATACAGGTTTGACTGCACACAACTCTACTGTGGTAGCACTTAGAACCGCTTACCAGGGGGAATCTCAGCAGATACTGTGTCACAATACTTCGCAGCTGCCGCTGGATGAAACTGTCTCGAGTGTAGTCAAGGCTGCTGAGGCCATCAATATACTGAGGGGAAAGAGAAAAAGTAATAAATGTTACAGTAGTTTATGCTTTTTCATGACAATTAGAATAGTGTTAGAAATGGTAATCTTAGGTAGAGTAGTGCATCCAACTAGAGATAAATAAACAAAACAATAGAAAGTTCTTACCATGTGCAATGTTTCACGAACAGCCGCCAGAAAGTGTGAGTGCAGAGGTTTGTCCGTGGTGAAGACTGAGGCAGGTAAAACCAACAACTTGATGATGTCTGGCAGGGGGCATGGCTTGGACTATTTATTTTAATAAAAAGACATGTTTGTCAAAATGAAGTAAAATTGAATTTGTGAAGGTAGATCTATATATAGTCCTGAAAAAAAGAACACTGAACTGTATCTGTTGCTCTAGGAAAAAACGAAAATGCTATTGAATGAACCTAAGCCCATTATGCAGCACTGCAATCAGCATTGTTCTATGAATGCATGCACAAGGTGCATAACCTGTTAACCCTTAACATTCGGAATACACCAGTGTGTGAAATAAGTGTGACTAAAATAGTTCAAGGGTAGTGCCGGAATAGCTTGTCGTCTCTATGCGCCAAGCTATTCCAGCAATACCCTTAAACTCAAGCAACTGGTCTATATCCTTATCTGTAAGTACTATAATGTAGCTTGCATATGGCAGTGTACAAATTTGAAGCTTTTAGCCTCAGTATGATATGGGTAAACTGCCAAGAAAAACTTAACACCACCAAACTGCCAGAGGCAAAGAACCTCATAAACCCCAACACAAAGTCTTTAACTCCGACCTGTAAGTAGAGAAGAGGTGAGCAGTATTTCACCAGACACCCAACTGCCCTGTACATGTTGAGCATTGTCTCCAGGGGACCCATCGTTCGCATCAATGGCGCCACCTGCTGGCCCACGCCAGAAAAATATGGCAACACCTGATTCCTCACATGCTGACGCTTCAACAAACCCTGAATAATAATAATAATGAGAAGAAGAAGAAGAAGAAGAAAAATAATAATATATCAGATTGTGCTTATCCTGCAATTAGCTATAAGCACATTAACATGAAACATTAATTTAATGTGAAATAGATGTCAAACTAACACATAAATCACATCCAAAGCTATATTATAAAAATATGCTATCTCTCAAACAAAATGCATTAGGCCACACAAATTTGTCACAATACATTTACAGCCATGGAAATAAAAGAACTTTCATATCAATTGTGATGTACATCCCAAGACGCAGAAGCAAATACCATTACCAATGCAATTTAACATACAGAGAAAAGTTATATTGCTCGCACCCACACTGTAGCCAACAGCAACGTATTTACACCTGCACAAAATTATGGCTTTGCATAAACATAATTGTTATCATTCCCTATAACCAAGAACGCAGACTTTTGAGCAGCAATCTCACCTCAGCCTTTTTGTACACACTGGCGATGGCTTTGAGGAATACTTTCCACTTAACAGCACCCAACATTTCCCCGTCGACTGCTGCGCTGCCATCCAACAAAGACTCTACCTCCGGCAATCGCATCACCTGTCTGAGAAAGATCACATGTGCTGGTCTGTGATTTTGGGGCTCACAGTGTAGAGAAGATGATGAAATGTGTGCTGATCTGTGATTTTGGACCTTACGGCCAGAGGCTGTAAGGTCCAAAATCACAGACCAGCACACAAACACATTAAACACTGCCGCCCCTCTTTTTCTTTCTAATGCATGATGTGAAGATGCAGGACCTGGCATCAGCAAATGTGACGGTGGTTCATACTGGTGCTGCGGGGGCTCGTGAGATGCCTCTTGCTAGTACAGAATTCCTATCAGGACCCAGAAGTTGAAAATCTCCATCTGCACGAAGGCTTGTGAGAAGATTAGATTTTGCTAGTCCAGGTGTTGAAATGAAAACAAAAAAAGGAAGTTATCCAGACCATAAAAGAAACTGCTGAAAACAACAAATAAAAAAAAAATAAAACACAATATGCAACAAACAAGAAACATGCATCAGGTCGTGGGTTCTGCTCTCTGACGTTATCCAGACCACAAGAGAGTGCCAAAAATTTAAAAAATAATTAAAAGCAACAGAGTAAGAAACACATCAAAATAACAATTTATTTATTTACTTATCTAGGCTCTCCTAGCAGCAAATAACTGGTAATTTTACACTCAAGGTAAAATGATGGTGGCAGTGTGTTGGGTTGAAAGAGAGCCATTACAAATTTTAAGAATTCAAATTATAATGATCACAGTTCACACTTAATAATGACTAGTACTACTTTGGGAGGCGACTACGAAAACTGAGTACCAGCAGTGGGATAGTTTAAGGGTAGTGCCAAAGACATCAAGTTAATCTGGCACTACCCTTTAATTATCATGGCCAATCCATTTCCAAGTTAAACAGTTCTCCAGTCCAAGGTGCCAAACTAATCTTGCACCACCCACAATCTATCACGACCCACTGTTTTAAAGGGAGAATATGTCAAGAGGTTAACAGTCAGCAGTACTCACTGTGTAAGTCCCAGCAGTGAAGGTGAGGAGGGCTGCATCAGCATGACACAGTGCCACCAGCAACGGACGACCTGTGACTGCTGAACTTTGACCTCAAGCTGTGGCACCTTCCCTGGCTGGGGTGTCGCAGCGGCACTTGCTGGTGCAGGCTGGGACGATGAGATCACCTGATCTTTCAACGTGGCGTCGCCAATAATCTGACTGAGGTAGTGGCAGACTATGCTGAAACAGTCAAAAACGTTTAAAGAAACTACAATTTTAACCCCTTTGCTGTGTAAACGTGAACATGATCCAACTGCAAGAGACACAGAGGCTCACGAGCCCCAATAGTTGTGGGGGCTCATGATGAGCTATGCTTCTTGCTGACACCACTTTGTATCTATGACCCTTGGTATCGGTGGTGTCGAAATAACGTTAACTGCAGAAGCACAATCTGTGACCACTGGCCGTGAAGGGGTTAAACTGGACACAGATTGTGCTTAACCCTTTTCATCCTGATACACTTCTGTCTTAAATTAATTTAACTATGATAGTTTAAAGGTGGTGCCAGAATAGCTTGGTGCCTGGGGCGCGAAGTGTTTTTATCTGTAATGTTGAAGTTGATGTTAACCCTTTTCATCCTGAAACACTACTTCTTGCAATTAGTTTGGCTATGATAGTTCAAGGGTGGTGCCAGAATAGCTTGGCGCCTGAAGCGCCAAGCTATTCTGGCACCACCCTTGAACTAAACTGCTTGATCTATCTCCTGATATGTAATACAGCCTTCACAGGACTAAAAGCAAATTAAAATTAACTCATTCAGCCCGACACATGTATTTCCCAAATTTAGGAGGCGTCATCTAACGACTATGCGCCTGTTGCAGGAGATGGATCGACCATGATAATTCAAGGGTAGTGCCAGATTAGCTTGGCGCCTGTTGGTGCCAAGCTAATCTGGCACTACCCTTGAATTATCATGGTCGATCTTATCTCCTGCTGTAGTGCGTCAGGGCTGAATGGGTTAACCAGCATCAGGATGTAATGGGTAAAAAATGTATTTTTCTCTAAAATGTATTTTTTCGAAAAATACTTACCGATGGCATTACTATATGGAATATACCCCCTTAACTTACCCGATTTCAGCCTAAGACCCTTTGTGTGTACCTACACAACAAGGGCCGTAACTCAGAGAGTTGTATCCAAGTGACCGAGTAGTCTCCCCTCCCTCCATCCGGTCACGTGAGCCATGCATTCCCGCCAGTCTTACTCTTAGCGCAGAGGCGGAAAGTGGGGTAGGTGGGAGGTCCTCCAAGTAATGGCATCGGTAAGTATTTTTCGAAAAAATACATTTTAGAGAAAAATACATTTGTTTCCTCAAAATACATTACCGATGGCATTACTATATGGAAGAATAGCGAAAAGGAGGAGGGTGCCGCCCAAAAACCCCACCACGGCTAAAAGCTTAGCTTCGAGGAGCAACCTCCCGACGATTTCAGCTAAGACTGTGGCGCCTGAGGCGCTCGAAGGGAGTGTTGCACTGCCGAGAGGTCTCCGATGAGGGCCAGGTCCTCTCATTGGCCAGAGAGGTCTCAGAGATAGAAGGGCGAAGGTGGACTTTGCTTGCCACCTGACCGCTGCAACAATGTCTCTGACTGCGCAGTTGCTGTCGAACGCGATGCTGGCGGCGACCACTCCGACTTTGTGAGCCCGTATCCGCATTCTCCTGGACCCCTGTGGAGAGAGATCTATGTAAGCGGAGCGGATGGTCCATCGCAACCAGGACGCGATCGTCTGGGCGGAAATGCCAGCTCGGCCTGGGGTCAAGGGCAGGCAGAGGCGGGAGCGGCCTCTACTGAAAGGCTTCACTCTGCGCAGGAAGACTCTTAATGCTCGGACCGGGTCCTGCAGTCGTGATGTCTGGGACCGGCCAAACCCTGTAATGGGCGAAGACTGAACACCCGGGACACCGCCGCGGGGAGTCTATTCCTGGCCAAGAAGGAAGGATTGGTCAGAAGGTAAACTGATCCGTCGGTCCTGAACTGCATGCAGACTGGGTCACCGAAAGGGCATGCAGCTCGCTCACTCTGGCCGCTGTGGCATGGGCCAAGAGGAAGCAGGTCTTCCTAGTCATGTCCGCGAGGCGGGCCAAGGGAAGAGGCTCGAACCAATTGGAGTTCAACCAAGGCAATACCCATGGGAGGTCCCAGCGTGGAACCCTGCAGTGCGAAGTGGGACATCAGGTCTGAGAGGTCCTTGCATGCTCCCGGGTCTGGTAGGCCTAAGTGCTGATAAGTGTCTGCACCATCGAGAGGTAACCACGGATGGTGATCGGGGCGAAGTTCTGCTCAGTAAACCGCCACAAGAAGAACCCAGCCAGCTGAGGCATGGTCAGAGCCGTGGGGGAGAGGTGCACCAGGACTGTAGGAACCTCCACTTTCCTTCGTACACCCGGAGGGTGGATGGTCTGAGGGCTGCCGAGATTGCCTCCACTGCTGCATCAGAGAAACCTCACGCTGTGAGGGCTTGCGGCACAACCTCCAGGCGTGAAGTAGAAGTCTCTCCAGGCCAGGGTGGAAGAGATTCTGCCTGGACTGCTCCAGCATCGTACAAGGCGTGGGGAGCCGGAGAGGAGGGTCGGTGATGAGGCTCAAAGGTTCGTCGTCCATGTCCTGTTCCAACTGAACGGTGCAACGAGCAGTAGGACCATGTTGCGACCCCGTAGCTTGAGGAGCACCTTGGGCACCAGCACCGAGGGAGGATAAGCGTAGGCCACGAGGCCCTCCCAGGAGACGGACAGAGCGTCCACTGCCCACGTGAGGGGGTCTGGGATGGGCGAGACAAAAAGCGGCAGCTGCTTGTTCCATCTGGTCGCAAACAGGTCGAGCATGGCATCTCCAAATGCGCACAGATCATCCGGAAGATGTCCGGCCGGCGGGACCATTGGGTGTGGAGGAGCTGTCCTCGTCGGGATAGGAATTCCGCGAGAACATTCAGGTGTCCCCAGATGTGCCGTGCTCGGAGCTCAATCCCCCGATCCCTGCTCCACAAGAAGATCTGGTAAAGTAGCATGCAGAGGGCCGGGGACCGAGTGCCGCCTTGCTTCTGAATATAGGCTACCACCGTCACATTGTCGGACAGGATCAGGACTTCCTGGCTGCAGAGCTGCGATTCCCAGTTGAAGAGCGCCAACCATACCGCCTTCAACTCCAGCCAGTTGATATGCTTGTCTCGAAGGTCTGTTGCCCATCGGCCCGAGCCAGTGCTGAATTCCGGCAGTAAGTGGGCACCCCAGCCAACGAGGTTTGCATCCATGCAAATGGAGAAATGGGTGCGGAGGGGTGAAGAGTGGGACTCCTGTCGCCAAGCAAGAGTGGTCTGTCCATCTGAGCAGATGCGGCCGGATCAACAGCAGAACTGGGATCGAGGCTGAGAGATCTCCCGAAGACGGACGCCAGTGGAGCAGCACATGGAGCTGTAGCGGTCGCGAGTAGCGCCTGCCGAGGGTAACAGGTCCGCCGCCGCACTGATTAGACCCAAGAGCTGGAGCCTATCCTGGCCGGGACTGCGTCCGCTAGAGAGACCTGAAGTGCTAAGGCCGCCACCTTCTGGATCCGAGCCTCTTGTAGATGTACCCTGTTGAGGTCGGTCAAAAACTCCATGCCCAGGTGAACGAACCTGCGAGACGGCACCAAGTCCGACTTTCCCTTGTTGACGATGAACCTGAGCCAGCAAAGAAGCGCTAGGAGAGCGTCCCTGTCTGCCTCTAGCGAGGCCGGGTCCTGATTCTTGAGGAGCAGGTCATCGAGATAGTTGGAGGTAGGGCTCGAGGAATCCTGCCAGGCTCTGGCGACTATGGTGTCCATAATCTTCGCAAAGACCCCAAGGGCTGAGGTTGAGACCGAAGGAGAGGGCCCGAAACTGATAACGACCCCGCGAAAGGTGAATCGCATGTAACGCTGAGAGGCCGAGTGCACGGGAATGTGCAGGTATGCATTGGACAGGTCGAGACTGGCCGCATAGTCCATAGGCTGTACCGAGGCTCTTAAGGCTCTTGCTGTTTCCATGTGAAAAGAGGGGGCGACAATACACTTGTTCAGGGCCAAGAGGTCGATGACCAGTCGTCACTTGCCGTCGGGCTTCGGAACCATGAAGAGCTGACTGTAGAGTCCTGTCGAGTTACTACTCTGTGGCGGCCTTCTGAAGCAGCACGGCAATCTCCCTCTGAAGAGCGTCCGCCTTGCACTGGTCAACCGGTAAGCGCGTCCAGAGAGGGGTCTCCGCAAGGGGGGGGGGGGGGGGGGGGTTCAAACGAGATTTTAAGTCCTTCCGTGATCGTGTCGAGAGAATCCAAGGGTCCTCCAGCAGCGGGGGGGAGGGGGGGGAGGGGGGAGGGGGGTTCGAACGAGATCTGAAGTCCTTCCGTGATCGTGTCGAGAGAATCCAAGGGTCCTCCAGCAGCAGTGACCGCCACCCGCCACTCATCGCTGTGCCTCGCTAGACTCCCACCGATTGGAGACCCTGCAGGAATCGGCAGGGGTGAAGTCAGGAGAAAGTCACCGGGCCCTCCCTTGCCCTGGCCTCCAGGCGTTCCTGGGCCTGGCGGGGCAGAGGCCTGGAGGGGGTGGGTGCGGCTGGCGGGGGCCTGACGTCTGGTTCTGGGAGGTAGTCTGGAAGCCAGCCGGGAGGTGGGTCTGAAGCTCTGCAGGGCGCGACCCTCGTCCTTGCGGGAAGCTGGAAACTGGGAAAAATCAGCTCTGGGAGCGCTCGGCCACAGGTCCTTAGTGGCCAAGTCCAAAAAACCCGCACAAGCCAGGGAATTCCGAATCCGACTTGCCGTGTGGTCCAAACCAGGGGGGAAGAACCACCGGGCAGGTACCTTGCTTCCAGCTTGTAACTGCGCTGCAGGGTCCACCACTGGGAGAGGGCAGGCGAAGGCTTGAGAGTGTCCCATGTACCAAGCTTGCCGGAACTTGATATCGACGTCAGCAGGCCAACGAGTGTCCGCAAAGAAACCCTTATCCCGCAGCTTACCCTGCAGGTGCTCATTAAAGGCATCCGCAAGGTCTCTAAATCCCGGGGGCTGAGGAAGGATCTTGAAATGTTTCGCCTGAAATGGAGCGTCAACCGAGGCCACCGCCTTCCTCTTGAGCGGCGGAGAGGGCAGGCATCCTTTCACAGGAAGAAAGCGGAGATCAAACGCGCTACCTCGTCTAGGGCCCGCAACGTCTCAGACGAACCAGGTGTCTCTCCTGCCGTGTCGGACACCGAAGCGCTGCGGGGGTGGGGGTCCTGGGAGCATAGGGCTGACGCAGAGTCCTCCGGGTGCAGACTGAGGACGTCCGCAGCATAAACTAAAGGCGCGGGCGATACGGAACCACGTCATGACGGGGAACCAACCTGTCCGGCGGAGACCCTTAGGGTCTGTCGGGCGAGCGCTCGGGGTGCATGTGCGCGAGGGTCAGGTGAAAGCCGCGCGGCGCGCAACTGCTGCCGAAGTCCGGGCACTACCGTTGTGCTGACCAGCGATCTTGCTCGAACGACGAGTGAGAAAAGTCGCCTCCTACGTGAGTCGAGAGAAGCCAGTGGGGAATCGTGACGAGAAGTCCTAGAGGCCCGCCGAGGAGTGTCCATAGAGCCGTGTCCACGAAAACTTCCCCGAGGGCTAGGGGAACAGCCGCAAGGAGAGAAACGCCGAGAAGCGCGAGGGGACCGGCTCCGGCCAGGAGCCCGACACGGAGGAGACGGGCTACCTCTGTAGCTACGAGTTCCCGTGCTAGGAGGCCTGCGAGCGCTGACGGACGGCGATTAGCGGAAACATCCCCATGAGTCTGTGTCTTCTGAGTGCTCTGTCTCTTGGCCGCCCCTTGCAAAGGACCATGCAAGACTGGCAGCGGTCTCTTGGTCGCTCCTTGTGAAGGACCATGCGAGACGGGGTTGACTCTCCCGGCCATCGCTATGAGAGGGCTAACGGAACTGAGTCCAGTGTCTGGTGTGAAGAGAGGCCCCACAATCTCAGAGGTCGCTCTGCGGCGCGGAGATGTGGGGAGAGCGGGAGTTACAGTCAGTGTAGGGTCTTCCACTGACCTGTCACTGTCCAACGGCACGGTCGAATCTGCAGCCGCTGGGCAGCTCCGCCGATAAAGTCCCACAGCTGAGACTACTTCTGCTCCTTCCACGTAGAGCACTTAGCACAGGTACGGGACGAGGAGCAGCCAGAACAGAGAAGACATAGCGTATGTGAGTCCGTCGGCAACTGGAATCCTTTACATCACCTACAGGTGCATAGCTGCGCACTGCAACACAAAGCAGAAGCTATGCAAGCAACCGCGCGGGGCCCATAATGAAGGCCCCATGAAAAGGACTCACCCCCCCCCCCCCCCCCCCAGTCGGAGGGATAAGATAAAGTCTTAACCGAAAAATTCGACAAATTTCCACAGGATATGCCAATGGCTCCGTAAACAGCCCATTTACTCGTAGGCATAACCCGAGGCCTTACCATGCCATCTTCTTAGCCACTAGCGAAACCTGAGATAAAGTACAGCCGAAGAATTAATCCAAACAACGGAGAGGCTGAAGCCGGTGAACCGTTCCCGGTGAAGCTAAGACTGGCGGGAATGCACGGCTCACGTGACCAGGTGGAGGGAGGGGAGACTACCCGGTCTCTTGGATACAACTCTCTGAGTTACGGCCCTTGTCGTGTAGGTACACACAAAGGGTCTTAGGCTGAAATCAGGTAAGTTAATGGGGTATATTCCATATAGTAATGCCATCGGTAATGTATTTTGAGGAAACAAAAATAATTGCAGTACAGTGGAGTCTCCTGATCAGACGATCCTCCAGAAGTGGAGAAACAGGACATAACAAGATGCACCGAAAAAAAACTTCTTCTCTTGCGGCTACATGTGTATCCAGAGTTTGATACATGTATTTGGACACCAATTCACACAAATTTTTTTAAATGTGTTCTGAACTTCTGAAGAAGCACTGTTACATCCAACTTTTGTTAAAGTACCATTATGCATAAATCCAAAGACACGTTTCTGCACCATTTGTGTTTGTTATGTCTTGTCGACACACCTAATGAACTTTAACAGCAGTTTGGACAGGCAGCAACAGCACATGCGTAATCGTAAGTATTTATTCTGTGCAGCTGTTAGCATTTCAAACTATTTTTAGCTGTTTCGCATACTGACAGTACTGTATTTATAGAAAGGAGTGGAGTCATTGTCAGGTTACTTGATATTAAGACGACCTGTGCTGAACTGGATTCTCCTGTCTAAATGAACCATAACTAGACCTGTGTGTAGCATTTCGTAACCGTTTGTTACAGAAGTGTATCTTTGAACAGTTACGGTGGTAGTGGGCCTTTAACCCTTTGGCTGTTGATAGCGCTTTTTGTCACCATGATTCCAATGATTCCCACAGGAATCATCGTGACAAAACCCACTACTGACAGCCAAAGGGAGAAAACTCTACAGCAGGAGATGGATCGACCATGATAGTTCAAGGGTAGTGACAGAATAGCTTGGCGCCATCAGGCGCCAAGCTAATTTGGCACTACCCTTGAACTATCATGGACGATCAGTCTCCTGGAACTGGTACATCATTGTTTAGTGATACCTCTAAACTTCAGAAATGCAGCCTTGGGTTCTCATATTATAATATTGTGAGATGGCCTTAGTTGCCTGCTCGGCGTTAAACCCAAATAACTAACTCATGTTATAATATGTGAAGTTGTCATTGATGGCTCTGTCTCCAGGAATACTTAGTACTGTGAGACCTTGTCAAACATGCAGACAGCATAAAACAAAGCAAGCAGCAATCAACTGACAGGCTTCTTTAGCCTAATCATAGCCATGGATGTAAAATATAAGTGGCTATACCTGTTGTTGACAGAGTCGGTCGTGAACTGTTGAAACACACCAACGATTCCACCTGAACACTCAGTATAAGGAGGTGGACTGAAATACAAACAAACCCATGCTTTTCAAATTGCACATACAGTTGATTTCGCTTTTAGAAAGGTCCAATATAATATACCGAGTAGCAATGCTTTTACAGAGGTCTCGATTACACTCCTCTTCTATAGCACTACCTTTGAACTATCATGATCGATCAATGCTTTGTGTTACACCCCAAGCTGTGGCACGCTCCAACCAGAACACAAGAACCTTTGCGGTCTCGAGTAGTCTCGTAAAGGAGGCATGCCCGTTGGTGATTGGTTGATCATTTGGGATGGCACCATCTACAAACTGACTTGTACAGATCTTGATCTAGATCTGGAAAATTAAATGACATTTTAATGGATCTTAGTTACAGAAAGCTGTCTCAATTTAGCGGTAAGAATTGAAAAATCCGCAAAAGGTGCACATTCTGAAAGTCCGAAATGACTTCGTAACAACAAAACATTACGTGGGCACTTTCTGCTTATTTCAAACAAACTGATCTTTAAAACGGTCAAATCTGCACCATGTTTTAACAATATTTTGCGCGTAAGCAATCAGCCCCTAAGTCTGCACATCGTGACACCCCAAGTATCTCCACTGGTCACCTGATGAATTCGAGACCGGAAGACCTTCTGTGTATGGGTTGGGGGGTGCCACAGCTTGGGGTGTAACACAAGGCATTGATCGATCATGATAGTTCAAAGGTGGTGCTATAGAAGAGAAGTGTAATCGAGACCTCCTAAAAAGTCTTGTTACTCAGTATATTATATTGGACCTTTTTAAAAGCAAAGTCAACTGTATGTGCAATTTGTAAAACCCTGCACTGCATCCTGGTTAAATGCATTTAAAGTTAAAGTGCATTGAAGACAGCTATAAAATGCAACCACTTGACTTTAAAAGTTAACAGTAATCCTCCATAAACTTACAAGTCCATGGCCAAATGCGTGAAGGACACAGCAAGGTCAGCTAGACACAGTGGAGGGGTCAAGGTCTGGGCGTGGTCACGGACGAACGGAAACACATGCCGCCAAAAGCACTCCGCAACAGCTGCAAACAAAAACACTGATAACGACGATGGTAAAAAAACATACCAGGAAATGATTTTTAGACCCCTCGTGCAGGCACCCAGCAGCGCTGTTCACAGTACCAATAGCTGCATGCACACAGCGACCAAATAACACACCTGTGAATGGCTGGGTGCACAGACAAACAAATGACTGCATTATTCACTGCTGAGGAAAGGCAAACATGATCAAACTGCAAGAGGCAAAAATCCTCATGAGCCCCCGCAGTTGCGGGGGCTCATGAGGATCTATGCCTCTTGCTGACACCACTTTGAATCCATGCTCCTTAACAGGCTGGGACTCTGGCATAAATGATTTCAGAAACATAATCTGCAACCACCAGCAATGTTAAAGCAATGCTTTCTACCATATTGCTGGCTTGAAAATTAACCCCATAACTGCTGGAGCAAGGAATGCTAGCCAGCTGCAAGAGACATAACCCATCATGAACCACTGCAGCGCTGTCGCGGGAGCACGTGAGGATTTACGTCTCTTGTTAGTCCTATGTTCTTCATGCCTCTTCTTGTCCCATTTACATCTGTGTTCTTCATGCGAATGTCGGTCAGTGTGCAGTCATTTCCGACGCAAAATTCATGATCACTGGCAGTGAAGATCAAGCAATAAGAAATGTCCAAGAACTGGTTATATTAAATACTAATTACAGAAGCCTTTGACAACTGTGTCTGTGACTGCAGTGGTACCGCAGCTGCAGTTAAGATGAAAAAGAAAAGAGAAGGAATCTATTAATCTTACCTTTGTGCCCTGGTGAGTAGCTGTCTTTCACGCAAAGCTGAATTTCTTTCCATCGCGACACAATAGATCTGGAATAAATCAATCCATTACATCACAAGGCTGATTTTTTTTAATTTGCTTATTGTCCTACAAAGCTACACTAAAGATTATGAGACAGATCAACCACTTTAGTTCAAGGGTGGTGCCAGAATAGCTTGGCGCCTCAGGTGCCAAGCTATTCTGGCATCACCCTTGAACTATCATAGCAAAACTAATTTCAAGAAGTAGTGTATCAGGATGAAAAGAATTAACATCAACTTTTCTCTAAAATGTATTTTTTCGAAAAATACTTACCGATGGCATTACGATATGGAAGGTACACTTAGCTTACCGATTTCAGCCTAAGAATCCATTGTGTATACATACACGACCAGGGAGGTGACTCCAGGGAGTTGTTACCAAGAAACCCTGAGTAGCCTCCCCTCCCTCCCTATCCGGTCACGTGTGCAGTGGTGCCACACCAGTCGAATATTTAGCGCTCTGGCAGCAAGGGCCATCCGAGTAATGCCATCGGTAAGTATTTTCGAAAAAATACATTTTAGAGAAAAATACATTTGTTTTCTCAAAAATGAATTTTTTTTCTAAAATGTATTTTTTTGAAAAATACTTACCGATGGCATTACTCGAATGGCCCTCCCGCCTGCCCCGCTTGCCTCTTGTGGCTATGTGTGAAACTGACGAGGTCGCCCTGTGCTCGCCGGGATAGGGTAGTAAGGGGAGGCCACCCGGGGTCATAGTGCTTGGATCCCCGGTGTCTCCTCCCCAGTTGTGTGCTACACACAATTTTGCTGAAATCTATAGGCAATAGAGTGTATTCCCCAGATAGTAATGCCATCGGTAAGTATTTTTCAAAAAAATACATTTTAGAAAAAAAATTCATTTGTTTTTTCAAAATACATTACCGATGGCATTACTATCTGGGAGAATGGCGAACAGGCGGAGGGTGCCGTATCTAACCACAACCCAACCACTCCGCCGGCCCCCTCGGGAGAGAACTCCCGACGATTTCAGCTATGATGTGCCTAAGACGCCAGCAGTGCTCGGAGGGAGTGCTGGGCCGCGGAGATGTCGCCCACCCGTGCCAGGGAGTCACGTCAGCCGGATAGGTCTCTTAAGGTAGAAGCGTGCGAAAGTGGAGTCTGAGCGCCAGCCACCCGCTGCCAAAATATCTTTGACCGAGCAGTTGCGGTCCAGGGCTAGACTGGAGGCTACTGCTCTCACTTCATGCGCCCGGATTTGTAAAGGCTCAGCGCTGCGTGGGGAGAGGTCTAGGTAGTCTGACCTAATCACCCACCGCAGCCAGGATGACACGATCTGGGCCGAGATGTGGCGTCTGCCCGCGGACAAGGTAAGAAGAGGCGCGAGCGCCCCCGGCGCTGCGGCTGAGAGCGGCGCAGGTAAATCTTTAGCGCCCGCACTGGGTCCTGTTGCCGCGATCCAGGGGAGAGGTCCGCTCCACAGAGGGGCCGTATAGTTAGCACCTGAGGAGCCGCCGCGGGCGGCGGTTCTTGGCTAGGAAGGACGGATCGGAGAGCCTCTGCGCAGAGCCGTCGGAACGAACCGCAAACAGGCTGGGAGCATCGAGAGCGCGTGAAGCTCGCTGACTCGGGACGCTGTAACAAGAGCCAGAAGGAAACAGGTTTTCCGGGACAAGTCTGAGAACCGAGCCAAGGGGAGGGGCTCAACCGGTCCGTATTCAACCACGTCAGTACCCAGGCAAGATCCCACCGGGGTACTAGGGAACGTGAAACCGGACGTCGGAGTTCAAAGTGAGCCAGAAATTCGACAGATCCTTGCAGGCGCCTGGGTCCGGAAGACACCGGTGACGGTAGATGTCCGCGAACGTAGCGCGGTAGCCCTTGATGGCGACCGGGGCTAAGCCCCGGTCGTCGAAGAGCCACAGGAAGAACTCCGCCAGTGGGTGGGAGGCTAGGTTAGTGGGAGGGTGCCCATGGGAGGTGCACCAGGTCTGAAAGACCCTCCACGTGCCTTCGTACACCTTCCTTGTAGAGAGTCTGCGGGCTGCTGCAATTGCCGCCACTGCTGCATCCGAGAACCTCTAGCGGCGCGGGCGTGCCGGACAACCTCCAAGCGTGTAGGCAGAGGCGTACGGGGCACGGATGGAAAAGCCGCTGACGGGGCTGCTTGAGCATCGTGGAAGGGGTAGGAAGCTCCAGAGGAGGGTCCGTCGCAAGCGCGAGGAGGTCCGTGGTCCAGCTCTTGGTCCAGTTGAAGGGGGCCACCAGCAGGAGGACCGCCGAGCATCCCAGAAGCTTCCGCAGTACCTTCGAAACGAGGACTGCCGGGGGGTAGGCGTAAGCAATCCGGCCGACCCAAGGAATGGGGGGCGCGTCCACTGCCCAAGCGAGTGGATCCAGGACTGGCGAGACGTAGACCGGGAGCTGGCTGCTTCATCTGGTGGCAAACAGATCCACTAGCGGCGATTCCCAGTGAGAGCAGAGCAGGCGAAAAATATCCGGGCGTAGGGACCGCTCCGTGTGGAGCAACTGTCCGCGACGAGACAGGGCGTCCGCCTTCATGTTGAGGTGGCCAGGGATGTGGCGGGCTCGTGGGGCAATGCCTCGATCCCTGCACCAGAGGCGAAGGTGGCACCGAAGAATGCAAAGGGAGGGCGAGTGAGTGCCACCCTGATTCTGTATGTAAGCCAGCACCGTCGAGTTGTCGGAGAGCACGAGGACGTCACGAAGCGGGGACTGAGCCTCCAGGTCCCACGTATCCTGTGGGCACTGCGGTGCTGCCTGGGTGGCCAGGTCCAAACCCGAGCACGCCAGCGAGTTCCGCGCTAAGGAGGCGATCCTGTCGAGAGGCCGAGGCCACGAGTTCTGGACGAGCCTGCGGGCGCCCGCCTGTAGTAAGGCCGCCACATCCACCGCTGGAAAAGGTAAGGCGAAGGCTTGGGAGTGTCCAGCGTACTAGGCCTGGCGGAAGCTTAAGTTGATTCCCACCGGCGATCGAGCGGCGGTAAAGTATCCCGTGTCGCCGAAAGCGTCGTTACGCAGCTGGGCGGAGAAGCATCGGTGAGGTCCCGGAAGCCGGCTTGCGGGAGGGACTTGCGGCGCTGGACTTGCCTCTGCGCGTCGACCATGGCCGAAGCCTGTCTCTTCGGAGGAGGCGAAGGCGGACAGACGTCGGGCGGTAGGGACTTGGCGATAAGCCTTGAAGCCTCACCCATAGCGTGGACCGACTGTGATCCGAGCGAAGGGCCGGCAACGTCTGACGAGGCGGAGGCCGACGCGACAGCGGAAAAAGGCGGGAAGGAGAACCCGCCGCCGAGTCCTGCAAGAAGATCGCCGAGGCCGAGTCCGACGGATGAAGGCTGAGGACGTCCGTTCCAAACTGATCTTCTCGCGGCAAAGACGAAAGGGGCGAGCGGCTACGAGAGTGCCGCACCGCCGCGCGCGAGGTAGACGCAGCCGCCCGCGACGCACGCAAAGAGGCGCGCCGCGGCGACGGAGGGACCGTGGCCAAGCGACGGTCCACCTCGAAGTCGGGATCCGCACGCGGCAGCCGACGTGAGCGACAAACCGCGATCGGAATACCGAGGAAGTGGCCTGGTCACCCCTGGCCCGCCCGGGAGAACCGGTGCGAGGGGGGGGGGGGGGACCGCCAATGGTCTCCCCTAGCCCGCTCAGGAAAGGCGGAGCGGGGAGGGGACAAATACCGGGCACGCGGCCCCCCGTCCGATGTGTCGGACCGTGGAGGACGCGCGATGTCACACCGGGCCCGCCTGGTCGATACGAGGCGGGGGGGGGGGGGGGGGGACAGTCTAGGGTCACGCCAAGCCCGCTCAGGAAAGGCGGAGCGGGGAGGGGACGATTTATGAGCCCGCTGCCCCAGCTCCGAAGCCTCGGAGCGAGGGGGGGGGGGGGGCGAGGGTCCAAGTCACACCGGGCCCGTCCGGTCGATACGAGACGGGGGGGGGGGGACAGTCTACGGTCACGCCAAGCCCGCTCAGGCGAAGCGAAGCGGGGAGGGGACCATTATGTGCACGCGACCCCCGCTCCGACTCCTCGGAGCGTGGGGGGCGAGAGTCAACCACACCCCGGGCCCGCCCAGGCGAGACGGGGCGGGCGGGGGGGGGGGGGGGGGGGGAAGAAAGCGAAGCATGCCTTGCCCGTTCGGAAAATACAGAGCGGGGAGGCAGCATTACTAACGGTCTCGAGTCACGTTCCGAAGCCTCGGTGCGTGAGCGAGAGCATTTCTTATCACGTTTACTCTCTTTCTTATGCTTGCGTTCCGTCACCCGTCCCCGCTCCGGAGACCTAGAGCCGGGGGTGGCCGACGAACGCTCATCTCTCCCAGACCGCTCGCCCGAAGCAGAGCGGGGGGTGGGAACCAAAATGGGCTCAAGCCACGCGCTAACGAAGCAGAGCGTGGGGAGCGTGACTCCGAAACTCGCCTACCCTGCTCCGAAGACTCGGAGAGGGGAGGGAGATCCTGCGAGGTAACGGTGCAAGAAGGGGACTTACCTGTGGGCCGGAAAGCCCGATGCGCCGAGGGAAGTACGTCCACCCGTGGAGGATCCCGTGGAGACCGAAGCGGGCGAGGGGACCGGTCACGCCTGAAGAAGTCCCACCTGCGCGAACACCGGTCTTCCGTCCAAGCGGCGCCACCATCACACGTTCCGTCCGAAGCACAGCCCGAACACGGCAAGCAAGAGTCGAGTGCATCAACCGGCCACTGGAAGTCCCCGCACGGCGGCAAGTCTTCGACACAGAAGAAGCCATAAGGCCCTAAACCAGCTACGCCGGCGAAGAAAGTCCACCTTGCACAAACCAGCCGGGCACAAGTCACGTGCGTCGTCGAACCCCAAGGCCAAGCCAAGGGTGAACTCACAAGTCAGAGCCGGTAAAACCGGTCGGCGCACAGGTCACAATGAGTCCAATTGTCAAAGGAAAAACCACGAATGTAGTGAGTCCAGGGCTGAATCGAAGACTCCAATTCAAGCCCACAGTCAAAAACCACTGAAACCCGTAGAACGGAGAAAGGCAAAAACTCGACCGTCCCCGGTCGAGCTATGAGTGAAACTGACGAGGTCGCCCTGTGCTCGCCGGGATAGGGTAGTAAGGGGAGGCCACCCGGGGTCATAGTGCTTGGATCCCCGGTGTCTCCTCCCCAGTTGTGTGCTACACACAATTTTGCTGAAATCTATAGGCAATAGAGTGTATTCCCCAGATAGTAATGCCATCGGTAATGTATTTTGAAAAAACAAATCCATACCGATGGCATTACTATATGGAAGAATAGCAAAAAGGAGGTGGGTGCCGCCGCTAGGTCCCGCCATTGCTTGTGCTTAGCGGTCACAAACAGGAGCAACCTCCCGACGATTTCAGCTAAGCGTTCCTAGGGCGCCTGAGGCGCCGGGAGGGAGTGTTGCGTCGCAGCGATGTCCCCCACCAGGGCCAGGTTCTCCCGCTGGCCCGAGAGGTCCCTGAGGTAGAAGAGGGTGCAGGTGGAATCCGCAAAGGCCACCCTACAGCCACCACAATGTCTCTCACGGCGCAGTTGCGGTCAAACGCGACGCTCATGGAGACCACTCAGACCTCATGCGCTCGGATATACAGCCTCTTAGCCCCCGGTGGGGTGAGCTCCTCGTATGCAGAACGGATGACCCAGCGCAGCCATGAGGAGATCGCCTGCGCAGAGATATTGTCCCTGCCGGGAGATAAAGGCAGGAAGTGGCGGGTCCGGCCACACTGGAAAGGCTTTGTCCTGTGCAGGTAGACTTGCAGCGCCCAGACCGGGTCCTGACGGTGGGAGTCCTGGGTCTGGTCATGTCCCCTGAGTGGGCGCAGGGTAATTACTGGGGCCCTGGCCGAGGGAAGCCGATTCTTCGCCAAGAAGGCGGGGTTCGTCAGGATATGCACAGAGCCATCTGACCTGAACTGTAGACAGGCCGGGTCCACTGAGAGAGCATGCAGCTCGCTGACTCTGGACGCTGTAGCGAGTGCCAGCAGGAAACAGGTCTTCCGGGTCACGTCCGCCAGGCAGGCCAAGGGCAGAGGCTCGAACTTGTTCTAATTCTGCCACGAGAGATCAGCGAGCGAGGGACTGGTCGCAGGAGCTCGAAATGACGCATCAGGTCCGAGAGGAACGGGCACGCCCCAGGGTCCGCGCAGCCCAGATGGCGGTACGTGTCCGCCACCATGGAAAGGTACCCCGGATGGTGATAGGGGCCAGGTTCTTCTCTCGAAATAGCCGCAGGAAGAACTCGGCTAGCTGGGGCGACGTCAGCGCCATGGGGGAGAGGCGCTCCGACTCGCACCATCCCCAGAAGACTCGCCACTTCGCCTCGTACATCTGGGAGGTGGAGGATCTGCGGGCCGCAGCGATAGCCTCCACTGCCGCACACGAGAAGCCTCTTGGGCTGCTTCAGCATCGTGTGGGGGGGTGGATAACGGCAGGGGAGGGTCCGTGGCGAGGCTGAGGAGATCAGTGGTCCAGCTCCTGTTCCAGTAGAACGGCGCGACGAGGAGAAGGATCATGTTGCAGCCCCTGAGCTTCAGCAAGACCTTGGGCACTAGCACCGTTGGAGGGTAAGCGTAGGCTACGAGGCCTTCCCAAGAGATGGAGAGCGCCCACCGCCCATGCGAGGGGGTCCGTTAGTTAGTTAGTTATTTGGGTTTAACGCCGAGCAGGCAACTAAGGCCATCTCACGGCGGGAAGGGTAAAAATCTGGTCAGCCAGACTAAAAGAAAGGTCTTAAGACATGATGTAAATATACCTTAAAAATATGTCAGGCTAAAATGTCGCACAGGTCTTTAAAGAAAACGTCGAAAGACTCTCAAAAAGGTCAAAATAATAGAAACATCATAATCTATAAACGCTCAAATCTTATTAAAAATATGGCACTCTCTCAGAAAACTGAAGATCTTGTCCGGGGGCACATCCCGGAACAAAACCTTCAAGGAGTCTGCCGTGAAATGTTTATACCTTGTGTCGATTAGATCAGCACAAGACAACAAAAAGTGTTGAACAGAGTACTGCTCGTCGCAGGCATAACACCATGGACGCTGCTCCTGTTTAAGTAAATAAGAGTGCGTAACATACGTGTGGCCGATGTGGAGCCGAGCCAGGACCGTCTCCTCACGGCGGCTGCCGCAGCGATAAGGTAGACCGTCGGACAACTTAGGAAGGGCTTCATGCAGCTTGTTAGCTTCCTCTTTGTCCCACTCGGACTGCCACTCACGGGCTATGTACGCACTAGCCACATGTCTAAAATCACTATAAACAGTCTGTGTGTCAGGGACAGGGTCATTGCGGGCATCGTTGGCAGCAGAATCTGCGATCCTGTTGCCTTCGATGCCCACATGCCCTGGCACCCAAATAAAAATGATATCATAATATTCCTTCATCAAGTCCGCGTGGAGCTCTCTGATCTGCACCAGCAGTGGGTGGTCATTTCCCGTGCCCTGAAGGGCCTGCAGGGCAGAAAGAGAGTCAGACAAGATCAGGAAGTTCCTTTCTCTAGATTGATAAGCATGCCTGAGTGCCAGCAGAACCGCCTGCAGTTCCGCACTAAATACAGATGAGTGGTCTGGGAGGCGGTGCTTAAATGGGCGTCTAGGATGGCGAGAGGACACTGCGGCCGCAGCCACTCTCCCATCCTCAGACTTTGACCCATCGGTATAGATGCGACAATAGCCAGGAAAAATTGAAAGCAGTTCATTGAGGCTCTGTTGGTATATGGCTGGTGGAGTAGAGTCTTTCTTGTGGGCAGTCAAGTCCAGCAAGATGTCAGGAACTGGTAAGAGCCAAGGTGGAGTGATGTGTTGCAGGGATTCCGAAACTCTGTCCAGGTCCAATCCGGCCGCCTGCAGATGAGGTCGGACATGGAAAGAAAGTGGACGGACAGCTCCCGGATGGGTATCGTAAATCTCTGCAAACGATGGTTTAAAAACACAATCATAGGCAGGATTGTCTGGATGGGCCTTCAGTTTCAGAACGTAGCTGAGCATGAGGCGGATGCGGCGGAGCTTGAGAGAAGGCTCCCCTGCCTCGGCATACAGACTAGGAACTGGAGACGTCCTGAAGGCCCCAAGACATATCCGCAGTCCCTGATGGTGAATTGTGTTCAGACGCTGTAGCACAGACTTGGAAGCTGAGCCATACACCACAGAGCCGTAATCCAGTTTGGACCGAACAAGGGCCCGGTACAGACGAAGTAAGACAGTACGGTCTGCACCCCAGTCAGTACGACCGACGACACGAAGAATGTCGAGAGCCTTCTGACAAGAGGTTCTAAGGTAATTAATATGGTTGCGGAAGGTAAGTCTTTTGTCAAAAATGACCCCCAGAAACTTTGCCTCCTCGGCCACCTTAATTGGCACTCCAGCAATGCTCAGGCTAGGTTCTGGAAAAAATTTCGTCTGGTTAGCAAAATGCACACAAACAGTCTTGGAGGGCGAGAACTTGAATCCATTGAGAGACACCCACCGCTGGATGCGATCAACGCACAGCTGCAAGTGCCTCTCAAGGGACACAAGTCCCGACCACGTGCGCACAAAGCAAAGTCGTCAACAAACAAAGAGCATTCAGAATCATCCTTGACGGCCTTTACAATGTTATTAATTTTAATACTAAATAAAACAGGAGATAGAATGCTGCCCTGTGGGACACCCATCTCCTGTTCAAAGGAGTCGGAGAGGGTGGAGCCCACACGGACATGGAATGACTGGTTAGTCAAAAAATTGTGAATAAAAACGGGCAGGTGCCCTTTAAAACCCATGTCCAACAAGTCAGACATTATGCCATACTTCCAGGTAGTGTCATACGCCTTCTCAAGATCGAAGAAAATTGCATAGACATGCTGCTTGTTGACAAAAGAATCTCGAATAAATGATTCAAAGCGGACTAAATGGTCAGTTGTACTACGGAAGCGCCGGAAACCGCACTGGAGGTCTGTGAGGAGACCCTGTGACTCAAGATGCCACACCAGGCGGGCGTTGACCAGGCGCTCCATAGTTTTACATAAACATGATGTCAAAGCGATA
Organism: Semisulcospira habei; assembly: GCA_036245525.1. NCBI lineage: Eukaryota > Metazoa > Mollusca > Gastropoda > Semisulcospiridae > Semisulcospira > Semisulcospira habei. The sequence goes on along the minus strand of BTPG01000006.1, from coordinate 172,605,385 downwards.
GGCCGGTAGTTGCCCGGGTCGGAAGGATCCTTACCCGGCTTGGGGATCGGTACAACCACAGCCTGGCGCCAAGACGGCGGAAAATGACCAGTTCTCCAGATATGGTTAAAGGCCTTGAGAAGTACAAGGAGTGACCTCTCAGGCAGATGCGTTAAAAATTGATAGTGGACGGTATCTAGGCCAGCAGCAGAGTCATTACATTTCTGCAAAGCTTGCTGCAATTCTGATAATGTAAACGGGACATTATAGTCTTCTGAGTTATCGGACTTAAAATCACAAATACGAGACTCTCGCTTCTCCTTCTCTCTCTGGAAGAAAGGTGAATAATGCTCCGTTGAAGAATTATGGGCAATGGTGGAGGCAAGCAAATTGGCCACAGCTTTTTTATCTGTAACCAAGCTGGCACCATCTCTAAGATGGCCAACAGAAGCCGAGTCACCTCTGCCCCTAATTCTCCGAACAGCCTTCCATACTTTCTGGGACGGAGTCCGAGAAGTTAAAGATGAGACGAAGCGTCTCCAGGAAGCACGGCGTTCACGTTTAAAAATGTAACGGGCTTTCGCCCTCTGTCTTTTAAAGGTTAAAATATTCACTTGCGACGGATTACGGAAAGCACGTCGCTGAGCAGATTTGCGCGCTATTTGGGCCTTGCGGCACTCTTCGTTGAACCATGGTACTCTCGGCTTTCGAGGGACTGATGCGGAAGTTTTAGGGATGGTTTCACCCGCTACATCCAACAAAATAGTAGTAAAAGAAGAAATAGGTTCTTCAGATGACATGACCACCTCCTCTGTAATATGAGACTGACAGAGGGAGGCAAACAGAGGCCAGTTAGCTTTCTTAAGATTCCAGCGCCCCACCGGCGGATCCTCCCCACAGCTGACCGATGACAGGACTACTGGGAAGTGGTCACTACCACACAGGTCATCGTGAACCTTCCAGTCAAAGTCCAGCGTGAGAGAAGGATCACACACAGTGAGGTCTAGAACAGAACTAGATCCTGAACCTGGGTTAGAGTATGTAGGTGAACCATCGTTAAAGACACATAGGTTAAGTTGAGAAAAAGCATCTTCTAACATCTGACCTCTGCCATCATAGTGGTCACTACCCCAAAGGTGAGCGTGACCGTTAAAATCCCCCATGAGAATAAAAGGAGGGGGCAGTTGATCAACTAAATTAAAAAAATCATTACTACAGACCCGCAGGGATGGTGGCAGGTAAATACTGCATATGGTTATGGTCTTCTTCAAGGTAACCTGAGCTGCGACAGCCTGAAGACAGGTGTCGATGCTAACGGGGCTACATAAAATTTGGCTACTAATGAGAAGAGCCACTCCACCTGAGCGCCTCTCCGAATCAGAGCCTTTATGTATAACGTTAAAACCATTAAAGGACACAGGGTCAGAAGTCTTCAGGTAAGTCTCCTGAAGAGATATTACTGAGGGGTTATAGCACTTGACTAAAAGACGTAATTCCTCAAAGTTAGCTTGAAAACCACGACAATTCCACTGAAGCAGAGAGTCCATGATTATGTCTTATCTGGGGGTGCGGAGTTTTTCCCCCCTTTTTCCTTTGCCTTTGAAGGAGTCGGAGAAACAGAGGGGGGCCGGCTCCCGGGCCTCCTCTGATTCTTAGGAGATAAAGGGGGTGAAGCTGCCGCAGCATCGGCAACTTCCACTCCCTCCATCTGCTCCTCCAATGCAGCATATTTGTTTTGAAGGGGGACATCAGTGTTCCCCTTCTGGGCCCGTGCGCACGGCGGTCCCATAGATTTCTTAGACTTCTGGTCCTGGGCAGCGGTCCTGCCGCTAGAATTAGCGGCCTTAGAAGGCTGACCAGAGCCAGAAACCTTTGGCGTTGACAAACTAGCAGGTTTGGGTGGGGGCTGAGGCTTAGGGGCAGCAGAAGGCGGTGCCACCGGACCGGTAGCGTCCGCCCTCTGCGTTCCCTGGCTCCTCGTCACCACTGGAGGAGGGTTACTCTCCAGGGGCGAGAGGATCCGAGGCTCCGCCCCCAACCAAGAAGTTGGGGTTTGACAAGAGAAGTCTTTGGTGGGGCGCTTGCCTGCCACAGCAGCACTGAAAGTATACACAAAGTTGTTATTTGAGTTTGGCGCCACCTCAGCTGCACCAGGACCGTCAACCAGTTTTTTTGCGTCCGCAAAGGACAGCCCCTTCTCCACACGCACCTGCTGAATCCTGCACTCGGAGATCCAACGAGGGCACTTCTTGTCCGAAGCCATGGCAATTCACACACAGGGGGATGGCTGTGCAGGACTCAGCAGAGTGTCCGGGCTTAGTGCAACGGACGCATAGAGCCTCTGCCTGGCGGCATGTCTTCTGCCCATGGCCATACTTTTGGCACTTAAAGCACCGGAGGGGGAGAGGGACGTACTTTTTCACTTTTAGGGAGTAGTAACCTCCCCAGATGGTAGTAGGAGCTGTGGGGGTGCCGAACGTCAGGATGATGGTAGGGAGATGGATCTCCCTACCACCTTGTTTGGAAATGAAGCGCCTGACGTAGGTCACCCCCTGTGACTTAAGGTTCCGTACAAGTTCATCTTCAGACAGTTCGGCCAATGCTTGATCTTTAATCACTCCTCTAGAGGAATTCATTGTTTTGTGGGGAGTGACCTCCACTGGAGTGTCTCCGATGGAGGAGAGCCTCAGTAGCCCATTGGAGTGTGCCCGGGTACGGCACTCTACCAACAAGTCACCAGACCTGAGGCGCTGGGCCTCAGGCCTGCCAACACGGCTCCTGAGGGTCTCCCCTACCAGGAAAGGGAGCAGCTTTGAAACAGGCTTCTCTTTAACTTTGCTGTGGATAATGAGAAAGCAAGGCCAGGCGGCCGACGCCTGAGGTGTCGCTTCCTCACAGAGTCACTATCGTTCTCAATGACAATGTCGGCGGCTATGTGCCGCTTTGGTGCTAGTTTTGGTTTTTTGATATTTTCCATATTATAGTATGATAGATATTCATCCCCCGGGGGTCCCCGCCCGCCACCGAGCCCAACAAGGGAAAGTGCAATTGTCGGCGGGTCTCCAGCCGACGCACAATGGAGACTGCCCGAAAGATATACTCAAGGGGGTACGCCCGATTGAACCGTTTGAGCCACCGCCTTCTATCACACTGCTGAATACAGGGGAATACTGGCGTAAAGCACCTAATCAGCATCAGAGGCTATAGCATGGTGCTCCGTATAACAACCCGCATGTCAACAGGGGGATAGGGCTCGACGTGACAAGAGCCGATTGACTAGGCCGGTACGACTAGCCTCCCGTTTAGGCAGAAGTCAAGGCCAAAGTGGAGTGTTTCAGCCACCAGGATCTTCTTCTCCCCCGACACGGGTCTCCAAGCACGGCAAACACTTGGGATCCAAAGGACCAAAAGCTCACGCGTATTTTTAAGGACCAATCCAACATGGTAAGACCTGGGTAAGCACAGCTCCTTAAAAACCGGACCAGTGAAAAAGACTGAACAACATATCTGCTGACATCAAGTCCTAATCCTGGACAAAGATGGCACCCGTCTGCTAGCCCACTCAGTCAGGGACCGAGTGGACTACCCACCCACGCCACGTGGAGGCCGGTGCCGGGTAGGCGCGAGGGGGTCCGGGAACGGGGAGACGAAGATGGGTAGCTGCCTGTTCCAACAAGTCACGAACAGGTCGATTATCGGGGGCTCCCAGTGCACACAAATCATACGGAAGATCTCCAGACTCAGCAAACACTCGGTGTGCAGGAGCTGACCCCTCCGTGAGAGGGAGTCCGCGAGGACTATCAGGCAGCCCGGGATGTGGCAAGCCCAGAGAGAGGTGCCGTGATCCCTGCACCACAGGAGCAGCTGGTACAGCAGCATGCAGAGGCTCGGGGAGCGCGTACCGCCCTGCTTCTGGATGTATGCGATGACCGTCGCATTGTCGAACATAATGGTCAAGAGCCAGCCACACTGCCTTCAACTCCAGCCAACTGATGTGCCTGTCCGAGAGGTCCGGGGGCCACGGGCCTGAGGCTGCGGTGACATCCGGAAGGAGGTGCAAGCCCCAGCCCAGGGAGAGCCGCAGAGGGAGAGCCGCAGCAGGGGAGAGAATAGGGGGACACCTGAGGCAAGCCAGGACAGGTCTGCCCACCGCAGGGGGTGGGCCCGGACGAGCAGGAGGACGGGGGAATGGAGCTGCGAGGTCGCAGGAGGATGGGCGCCAGTGGGCCAGGAGGTGGAGCTGGAGCGGGCATGAGTAGAGCTGGCCCAGGGGCAAGAGGTCCGCCGCTGCGGTCATAAGGCCCAGTAGCTGCAGCCAGCCCCAGGCCGGGACCACTTCCATGAGGGACACCCGGCGGGAAAACTCCACTAACTTCGAGACACGCACCTATGGCAGTAGCACTCGGTTGAGGTCGGTCAAAAACTCCATCCCCAGATGGACAAACCGGCGGGATGGAGCGAGATCGGACTTCCCCCTGTTGATCAGGAAGCCGAGACCACGAAGGAGGGCTAGGAGCACCCCCCCCCCCTCCCCCCCGGTCCGCCGCCAGTGCAGAGGGATCCTGGTTCCGGAGAAGCAGGTCGTCCAAATAATTGGAGGTAGGGCTGGAGGACGTCTGTCTGGCCTTGGCGACCACTGCATCCATAATCCGCATAAACACCCATTGGCTGAGGTTGAGACCAAAGGGGAGAGCGCGGAACTGGTAGACCACCCCGCAATAGTCAAAACGCAGATAACGCCGAAAAGCTGGGTGAATGGTGACGTGCAGATACACGCCGGCCAGGTCGAGGCTGACGGAAAAGTCCATGGGCCGCACGGCGGCATTCAGGGCCCGCCACGTCTCCATCCGAAACGAAGGAGCGGAAATAAACTTGTTTAGCGCCTATAGGTCGATCAACTTATTTAGCGGCGATAGATCGATCATAGGACACCACCAGCCGCCTGGCTTCGGCGCTAGGAAGAGGCGGCTGTAAAAGGCCGGGGAGTCGCGGCCTTGAGAAGCCGAGATCTCGTCCAACAGAGCATCCGCCTTGAGCTGATCAGCTGGAACACGCGTCCAGACAGGAGAGTGGCGGAGAGGAGGGGGGAGTCGAAAGGAAATCTGCAGGCCCTCCGAAACAGTAGTGAGCACCCAAGGGTTGTCCGGCAACAGCGACCGCAACTCATCGCTGTGCAGGGTTAGCCGCCTGCCGACTGGGGGCTCCGCAGAGATCGGCGGGAGTGAGGGAGGGTACGAGTCAGCGGGCAATGCCCCACCCGAGTCTGCGGGCAGGTCTGGGCCAGGCGGGGACAGGGGCTGTGGGGACGTGAGAGCGACAGGAAGGAGGCTGGCCCGGGGGGCCACGGGCATCCCTGAAAACTACCCGGAAGGAGGGTCTGAAGGACCGCAGGGCACAACCCACCACCCTACGGGAGGCCTGAAAGTGAGCGGAGGGTAGCCGGGGGCCGCTCAGCCAGAGTCCTTGGAGGCCTCCTGCACTGCCTGCCAGGTGGGACCAAAGAGTAGGGGGCCCCCGATCGGCGCTCGGTGGAGCTGAGAGCGGATGGCCGCAGGGAGTTGTGGGCACTGGTCCAACAAGGCATCCCGGTGCATCAGGTCACAGTTCGCAGCTGCGGCGAGGGCGTTTGTGGAAGCATGGTAAGCCGCTCGATTGGCCATGACTGCCAATGCGTGGATGTCCTGACGGAGATCCACGGTGGGACGCTCCAAGGATTCCTCCACGCACTGGAGCACAGCCTGGGTCACCAGCTCCAAGAAGCCCGTGCAGGCCAGGGAGTTGCGAATCAAGGTCGCCGTGTTGGAGAGCCCGAAGGGGGTGCACCGCCATAGGACCCGCCGGCCTCCAAGCAGTGTCTCAGCGGTGGGGTCCACAGGAGGAAGAGGGCAGAAAAACAACTGAGAATGACCCGAGTACCAGCTCTGCCGAAACCTGATATCGACGCCTGCCGGCCAACGTGCGTCGGAGAAGAAGCCCCTCTCTGTCAGCCGACCCTGCTGAAGCTGGGCGTTGAAGGCCTCTGTCAGGTCCCGAAACCCGGGCGGTTGAGGGAGGGACTAAAACTTCTTGGCCTGGTGCGGTGCGTCCACAAGAGCAGAGGCCTTCCTTTTCATCAGCGGGGATGGACGGCAGACGTCTGGAGGCAGGAAACGAGCAATCAGGCGAGACACGTGGTCAAGAGCTCGAGTCGTCTCCGAAACAGTGAGGGGGGCAGACACAGGTGAAGGGCTGCGCGAGGGGGAACGGGACCGGGCACTGTGACCAGGGGGACGAGTGCCTGCCTGAGGAGGGAGGGTCTGGTGAGAAGAGAGAGTCCTACGGGTGGAGACTAAGTGCGTCATCAGCGTCCTCCGGGGTTGGCCGCCAGAGCGGGGAAAGCAGGGGGGGCGCCGGGGGGCATCCGATTGCGACCGCGGCCAAAGGCCGGGGCCGGGAGGGAAGAACTTGTGTCAGGGCTTGGGGAACATAGGTGCACAAGGCAGAGAAGGGGAGTCACGTTGGCCACGCTGGTCTCGGGAATCCTACCTGTGCTGTAGACAGGTCGGGTCCCGCTGGTCTTGCGACTCTGGGCTAGTCGAGGCGGCAAGGGACCCAGAAGCCACACTGCGCTGAGAGGTAGAGCGGGGTCTGGATCCCGACAAGAAGTCAGAGAATCCCTCCGCCTGGTATGAGCTGTGCCGAGCACGCAGTAGGGAGGGAGGGTTCAGAGACATCAGCGGCCCAATGGATCTGCGACCCGGGGAACAAGAATCAGAAGCTGACGGTGAGCATGCGCACCGACGTGAGCATACCTCCATCCAAGACTGCCGCCTGCACACTCTGGGCTGGTCTCCCGCCCTCAAATCACCAGGCACAGCGAGAAGCGCACGGCAGGAGGAGAACCCCACGATGTCCGAGGTCGCCCACCAAGGGGGTGGGGAGGCTGCGGGCCTAGGGGATTCCCAGGAGGCAGACGGGCGATCACGCCAGTAGAACTCCCACAACTGAGACCAGAGTTGCTCCTTCCATGGTGCGCATCTCTCGTACGTGCGGAGGAGCAGCCCGAGCAAGGGAGACAGAGCGTGTGGGTATCCGTTGGCCACTAGAGCCCCTTACACCGATGACGAGAACGCAACTGTGCACTGCAACAGAGAGCGGAACACAGGGCCACGTGAGCGAAAACTTCTGACCGGTTCCGCAGTGAAATCTTGCTGTGTACAAACACGCCGCTAACTGAGGAAATACCACCGCCGGTCAGGAGAACCTGACCGGATGCCCCGAGACCATACGTGGCCATGTCCAGAGCGAAGGAAGGCAAGCAAGGAGGGACACCAACCAAAGATAACCGCCGGTAGTCCAAGGTGAAGCACAACACACCAAAAGTAATCAAGGTTTTCAAGGGTATCCAAAGGTATCAAAGGCTGAGCAACGGCCAGGTACACCTTACCACCACGAAGCTAAGCCTAAGACTGGCATGGCACCACTGCACATGTGACTGGTAACGACTCCCTAGAGTCACCTCCCTGGTTGTGTATGTATACACCATGGATTCTTAGGCTGAAATCGGTAAGCTAAGTGTACCTTCCATATAGTAATGCCATCGGTAAGGACTTTGAGGAAACAAATGAATTACTTTTATGCTCTTCATCAACTCTGCTACATAGGTATGTTCCCCCCACCTTAGAGCATGAGAGGCATTTGAATACCTGTGGTTTGTGTGCCTACTCATATGGATGGTAAAAAGGACAGAAAAGTCTTAGGATAATGTTGCAGACCCGCAGTATTGGCAAATTTTACCAAAGCCCGCCCTGGGACAGACAACATTAACACTAAAACAGCTCTACCCTTTTAGCAAAAGATCTGCAAGCTGATGACAGCTGCAGTTGGCCTACACACAAAGCAAAAGGTTCTCAGCCCAGCGTCATGGACACCGGGCTGAGAACCTTTTGCTTTGTATGTATGCCAATTTGGCCCATCATCTGCAGCTGACCTCAGCCCAAGGACCTTTGGCTCACCGGGTGTACGTCTTGTGTGATTCTCCATAAACAAGTTAGCAGGTGTTGTTACTAACCTGAGCCTCATGATAATGGAGTCCAGTGCCGACAAAGCGTAACGCAGGTCGTTCTCCCCACAGCTGCCCAGAAAACTGGCAATCCCTTCACCTGCAATGTACAACCTTAAAGGTTTATAGACTGGCACTGCACTTCTGGTGATGCACTCATTACAAAGCACTCATCACAAAACAACCCACATTTTCATCTTTGCCAATAATACTAGTGTTCACAAGGGGTTTCGACAACCTGTATTCCAGTTGATATGTAACTGAATAGAATACTGTCAATATCAATACAGTACTCAATTTTCTGCTTTTTGGCACCACAATGGTCAATGGCAGTTTACATGCTGTGCCATATTAGCCTGGCGCCTGGCAAATGGACCATCCATGACAGTTTAAGGGTAGTGCCAGATAAGACTGGCGTTGAGGAAGGCGCCAAACTAATCTGGCTCCACCCTCAAACTATTAAGGCTGGTCCACCTCCTGCACTCGGTACATGATGTTTAGATGCCTCTCAACGTAGCATCAACATTACTGTGTGTGGATGGTATAATGCATTATCGATACTGCCTTCTTAGCACTCCACACCCCTTTTTCCTACCACTGGGACTTCCGGCCAATATGGCGACCGATAGAGCCAAAAATAACTGAGCTCCGACAATGTTGCTGGAAACTGGACTAAATGAAACATCAGAATGACCAGAACAAGGCGTCAAACCCGGACAAAAACTTCTGAGGGAATTGACGAACCTAGATCGCCCCAGAACAACGAGAGGGAAAGAGAGAGTGAAGATGAAAGTCCCGACATACAGAAGCAAGATAACCGCCGCCACTTGAAGGACAACGGGGACGAGAGCTTTCAAACTGTTGTAGACCACCTGAAGGCTACCGTTAGCCTACTTTCTCAACAAGTGGCTCTCTTGACGGAGCAGGTGCAACGTCTACAACCTGGCTTCAGCAGAGGAGTCGACGTCTCGACCCAAACGGACTTCAAAGACCGACGTGAACTGACCTACGCGGCAGCGGTCAAGTCCACATCCACGGCCAGGGTCAAGACAGACAAGCCTGCTGGAGCCACTGCAGCTGCTCCGTCACGTAAACTGGCTAATAGTACGTCTTCTTCTTTATCCCATTCCGCTACTTCAGCTTCCCAAACAAAGGTAAGCGGAATACATAAACAAAAGGGACAGGAATGTCAAAATTTCAATCATCGAAAAAACATCATTCGAGATGACGTCAAACGCCAACATGCGTCATCATTTCAATCAAAGACCGTAACAATGCCAAAAGTAGCAATTTTTCATGATTCCACTTTGAAAGGAGTGCGCTCTACCCAGCTTGGAATCTCGTACGGTTTGTCCGTATCAAAGATAAGCGCCTTCACTGTTGAAGATATTTCCAAAGCGACGGACAGCATCAAGGAAGACGTCGATGCTGTCGTGATACATACTGGGGTAAATAACATTAAATCTTCAAATCCACGCACTGCTGGGAAATCATTTGTAACAACAGTGCGTGATCTGAAAAAGAAATTTCCTGCAGGCCATATAGTAGTCAGCAAGATTGCCCCATGCAGGGATATTCAACTGAACATAAAACGTGAGATTTTCAATGCCACGGTGGTGTCAGAACTTATTGAGGACCAGAACATTTCCGTAATTCATCATGAAAACATTAACTCTAACTTTCATCTGCGGGACTCAATACATCCAAATGCAAGGGGGTCTTCTACTTTTGCACGTAACATCGGGAGACATTTATCAAACTTGTTCTGGGAAAAACCAAAACGAACATTGAGTTACCACTATCCCAAACATCCCAGTGGATACTATGATTGGAGGGGTCACTGGTATTCTTACTAAGTTTCTGACCGAATGAAATATACATAAGCTAACTGATTATCATTTCAAATGTGGTAAAGTTAACAACATTATCAAGTCCGGTTCGAAAGCAACTTTGAAATGATATCCAGATGGTTTAGTTCTAGTTTTTGATTTAGTACTGAACTGTTTGAGATATACCGTTTCTTGGTGTTTTGAAAGTGCTCATTTTGTTTTGTATTATTTTCTTAGTATTTTGGGTTGTTTTGTTTTTTGTTTTGTTTTTTGCTTTCCTTCTCCTTCAGTTGACCTCCTTTCGCTACAAGGAGGTCACTGACCATGAAGAGGAGCACAAGCAATATGAAAGTGTTTCAGTGGAATTGCAGATCTATTTCAACAAATTTCCTATCATTCGAAAATCACATTTTACAGTCAGAGTATTGTATATTAGCGTTACAATCTCTGAATGTAGAAGGTAAAAAACTCCCAAAACTTCGAGGATATTATTATCCTCCTCTATACCATTATGACCCTATATCGAATAAAGTCCAAACTGCGTTATACATTAGCGATGACCTGGAATATTCATCACTAAATACGTACTCTATAACGAAAGATCTAAATGATATCTATATCACTGGGGCCATGGTAAAAATTAATAATCAAAATACTTTAAATGTGATCTCCGTATGTCTACCTAGAGGGCCAAAAGATGACAACACTGACTGGCTAAAAAATATTGATTCTCAGCAGACAACTTCCTGTAAATGGATGGTCCTAGGAGATTTCAATGCTCATGCACCGTTCTGGGAGTCTGGATGTACGATAGTTACAAGCAATCGTCTGGTAGAAAATATTTCAGACTCTCAGTTAATCATTTTAAATGATGGTAGTATCACTAGAATCCCAGATGTTTCTACTCATAAGGCATCTGCTCTTGATATATCACTAGTAAGCCCGACTCTGGCAACAAATTGCACTTGGATCACTGAGGAAGATTGTTTGGGAAGTGATCATCTTCCAATCATTATACAATTAAACGTTAAAGATAAAGATGAATATTGCAATATTGAGGACAGAATTCCAAAGTTTCAGTATGTCAATGCTAATTGGGAACTGTATGAGACAATCTTGCTGTCCCATGACATTGCAAGTATAGAACATGAAAGTATAGACACATTTTATGGAAATATTACAAAAGCTGTTCTTTCTGCTGCGGAGAAGTCCATACCAAAATGCAAAGGAAAATCAAAAGGTAAATATTCAGGTAATGTTTGGTGGAATAAGGAATGTGAACTAGCAGTAAATATTAAGAAGGAACACTTTAAAAAATGGATAAGAAACAAATCTGAAGAGAACTTTAGGGAAATGAAAAAAACTAAAATACACTGTAACAGAATAGTGGCGAGAGCCAAAAAGATTCACTGGGCTGAGTTCTGTAAAAATGAAGTGTCTGAATCAAAAGATACATATAAGGTTTGGAGAAAAATATCAGAATTACAAAATGGATACAAATTACAAGTGTATCCAATCGCAGTAGAAGGCAACACATTTCCTAGTGCAGTAGATAAAGCGGAGGCCTTTGTTAATATGTTTGCAGAAAATAGTCTCACATCAAGTCTCAGTTTATCAAACATAAACCACAGAAACCAAGAAGAAGTCAAAGCAGATTATCAAGATCCAGTTTCTACTCATTCTCAGTATATCAATGCTCCAATTCAATATAATGAATTCCTAGATGTTTTACAGTCGTTTGCAAATACCTCTAGTGCAGTGGGTATAGATGGGATTTCTTACCAACTACTTTATCATTTACCTGAGTCGTGGAAAAAACTACTACATACATTTTACCAAAAATGTTGGTTTAATGGATCTCTTCCTACTATCTGGAAGCAGTCAGTAGTAGTTCCAGTACTCAAATCGGGTAAAACACGTACATTGATTAGTAGTTATAGACCTATTGCACTAACATCACAAGCTTGCAAAGTAATGGAAAAGATTCTTTTAAATCGGTTATTTCATTACTGTGAAAAACAGGATATAATTCCAGTTCATCAAGCTGGTTTTCGGAAAGGTCGATGTACGACAGACCATTTAGTTAAACTCACAAATAACATTAAAAAACAATTTTCTAAAAGAAAAAGTATACTAGCAACCTTTTTCGACGTAAAAAAGGCTTATGATAGTGTTTGGCATGCTAGATTATTATACAAAATAAAACAGATTGGCATAACCGGGTTTATGTATGAGTACATTAAAAGCTTTTTGTCTGAAAGATTTGTCTGCACCAAAGTTGGTAAAAGTTATTCAACCTTTAAGAAAATAGATATGGGTATTCCGCAGGGATCAATAATTTCACCCTTTTTATTCACTGTGTTAATTTACGACCTCCCACAATCTCTCTCACAGGACACAACTGTGGTACAATATGCAGATGATATTGCTATATGGATAAACACTAATCTCAGAAAACGTACCCCAAAAAGAATCGTAGATTACGTTCAAAAAGTTTATCAGATTGAATTGGACAAATTATCAAACTATATGAAAGAAAATGGTCTAGAACTATCTGGGGAAAAAACATGTCTAATGCTTTTCAATAATGGGGAAAGTACTAAAACATTACCTAACTTATCCCTAAACGGGACGCCTTTAAACTACCAACAGAGTGTAAAGTTTTTAGGCGTACGTTTTACATCAAAATTATCATGGAGAATTCATATTGAAGCCATATTAAATAAGGCAAGAAAAAGACTTAACTTGTTAAAAATTATAAACTCACAACCATGGAGTCAGGACATTAAAACTGTTTTACACCTTGGTACATCTTTAGTTCGATCAACACTTATCTATGGACAGGAAGTCTACTTTTCTGCCCCAGCTACACTTCTACAGAAGCTGCAAAGCATTGATAGTAAAGCAGTTAAATTAGCCCTTGGAGTGCCGGTTCATACTAATACTGTAAAAACCTACAAAGAAGCAGGTGTTCTGTCTTTATCTGACCAACGTAAATTAGCAACTGCAAAATACATTGTCCGAAGCCTGTCCGTCAAAAATTCAGTACGTGAAGACATATTTTTAGATGCAGATGTGGATTTCCCGAAGAGAGCGCAAACCATCCCGTATCTTTTACCTATACGTAACTATGTCAAAGATGCTATAGAAAACTGCAATATAGATATCAAGTCTATTCCCGTTTTACCAGTAACACCTACTATACCTCCCTGGGAACATATTAATGCTACTTTCGATATAGATTACACAGATTTGAAAAAAGATGAGGATGTGAACGTTTTAGCAAATTTAGTGAAAGAAAAATTACAGACAACATATTTTAAACATTTGAAAATTTTCACAGATGGGTCTGTCTTAGATTCTTCAGACTGTGGTGCAGGCTTTGTTATTCCTGATCTCAAAGTGAAGAAATCTTTTTATCTTGGTAAAGGATTTTCTATATTTACGTCTGAACTGTATGCGATTCTCATGGCACTAAATTTTATTCAACTTCTACCTTATAATATATTTAACATTTTGATCTGTGTCGATTCTAAATCTGTCCTATATAGTCTAAAAAGCTGGGATTGTAATACTAGAAAAGACCTAGTGTATGACATAAAACATATTATGAGCTGTATTATGTCCAGAGGAATAGGGATCGATTTTCTTTGGATACCGTCACACTGCGGAATTTATTGGAATGAAATTTGTGACAGACAAGCCAAAAAAGGAGCTATAAATAGAGAAAACTCAGCAGTTTGTAATAATATGCAATTATCTCTACATGAAATGTACTCTGTGCTAAACCGTTTTTTTCACAAAGATGATACGAAATATGCTTATCATGTTCCTCCTTGTTCAAGGAAAACAGCTTCGTTGATATACAAGTTAAGACTAAATTCTTGGAAAACAAAATTCGCAAAAGACATCAAATGCGAGTGCTTAAGCCCCATCTCTGTTAAACATATAATATGTGAATGTCCTATTATACTGAATCTGTTGAAAAAAAATAACATAACAGTTGATCACTTAGCAGACAATTTGTATGACATCTTACATAGAAATATTGCAATTTCAATAGTTCATATAATAATTCATAGTCCGGTGGGTAAACTAGTATAATAAGTAATTTGTGTGTGTGGTTGGATGTTAATTATTGCTATTCTTTGATACTCACAAGCAAGTTGTGTGTTTGGTTGTTGATATCTTTTTTTTTTTTTTTTTTTCCTTTTTATTTTTTTATTTTTTGTTGTCTAATATCACCAATGTGTGAAAAGACGTTAAATAAATTCCTGAATTCCTGAATTCCTTCCTACCACTGGTCGCAAACCGTGTTTCCAAAATCTTGTTTTTTTTCAACACCAATGCATAACATCCATCCAAGATAGTTTTACATGGATACTAAGTGGGATCAGCAAGAGGTTTAGATCCACATGAGCCCCCGCAGTTGCGGGGGCTCATGTGGATCTATGCCTCTTACAAATGGATGTTATTCCTGTTGTGGCAGTGATGGGGTTGACACTAAACACTGTGCGGTGATAAAAAGAGGAGGCCTGGAACTTACCAATGAACACGTGTTCAGAGCCTTCAAGATCCGAGTGTTCCATCACATCCCTCACACCTTCGATGTAAAGGGTGATGAGTGGGGACAACTCCTGTCGATGGCTGTAGTCGAGGTATGGCTCTGATAGCTGTCTGTTGAATAATGACAATTTTTAATTTGTTTACTTTTATTCAAAACTATGGATAGAATATAAAACGATTGTAAAACTCAACACCAATGGAATACCGAGGAATATCTGTGAACTAAAAATATGAGAGTCTGATACTGAGTGTGTAGCGAAGAAATAAATAAAACACCCACGCATTATTTGAAACAAGACTACTGAATGGCAACACATTAGAAGACAATCCAGACCAAAAACATGAAACCCCCCCCCCCCCCCCTTTAACACTTCTCTCTCTCCCTCTTTCTCTCTTTACGCTTTTTCCCTTACCTTTTTTTTTTTGAGTTACCCTTGAAGATGGTTTCACAACTACCTACTCTCCACTTATACCAATATTCTCTTACTGAATTTGATTATTTGCTTTGTTTCAATGATATTACTTGTTGTGTACCATGCTAAATGCTGGGTTTTTTTTTTCCCGGGGTCCTCCCGTTTTTCCCTGAGGTAGTCCTCAACTTAAAGGTGATATAAAGTTTGCCTTCAGGTTGGTGTTTAGCAGGCTTTGTGTATTAGACACTCAGCCTACTTCGTGCCCAAGGGTACTCCCCGTTCGTTCTCTCTCTCTCTTTCTCTTTCGCTGTCTCTCCCTCTCTCTCTCTCTCTCTCTCTCTCTCTCTCTCTCTCTCTCTCTCTCTCTCTCTCTCTCTCTATCTCTCTCTCTCTCTTTGTAGTTAGTCTTGTAGTTGTTAGCAATGGCAGGTTTGTAAAATTAATTTTTCTCTAAAACGTATTTTTTCGAAAAATACTTACCGATGACATGACTGTCAGGAATAGTCTACTTGCTTACCAATTTTAGCCTAAGACCCGAAGGGTCCCCCCAGGAGGCTCTCGGGGATCCCTAACAGGGACGAGAGTAGCCACCCCTGCCCATCCGGCCACGTGCCACGTGGTGCATCCTTTAGCCAGTTGTCTACGGAGCTACCAGCGGCAAGCGGGGAGGAGGGAGGGACCTCAGAGTCATGTCATCGGTAAGTATTTTTCGAAAAAATACATTTTAGAGAAAAATTAATTTGTTTCCTCAAAACACATTACCAATGACATGACTGTCAGGAAAAATGTCGAGAAGGAGGAGGGTGCCGCACAATCCCTTCAGAAACCTCGTTCGGGACGAACCGGCCCGTCACTCCTAATCACACACTCCCGACAATTTTAGCGAAGTGCAAACCTAAGGCGCCGAGGGCGCCTGGAGGGAGTGTAGTGCTGCAGAGATGCCGCCCACCCGAGTGAGGTTGCCGCGCTGGACTGTCAGGTCCCGGAGGTAGAAGCGGGCGAAGGAAGATTCGACCCGCCACCCCAGGGCAGCCACCATGTCCTTAACAGCACCTTTGCGGTTAAAGGCGAGACAAGCGGCCACAGCGCGAGCTTCACGGGCGCGGATCCTGAGTGTCTGAGCTCCCCGTGGGAAGAGGTCGCAATAGGCGGACCGTAAGACCCAGCGGAGCCAGGAGGAGACCGTTTGGGCCGAGATTTCGGTTCTGCCGGTGAGCAGCGGCAAAGAGACGAGTCCGTCCCCTCTGCACGGACTGGAGCAACGCAGGTAGATACGAGGCGCGCGCACCGGAACTTGCTGCCGAGTCTCCCGCGGAAGGTCGGGCCCATCAAGCGGCCGAAACGTGATGCCCTGAGGCGCCGTCCAGGGAGATCTAGTCTTAGTGAGAAAGGAAGGATCCGTGAGTAGTAGAACGGAGCCCTCCACCCGGAACTGCAGGCAGAAGTCGGGACAAGAGTGCGTGGAGCTCGCTGAAGCGGGGCGCCGCGGCGAGGCCACCAAGAAGCAGGTCATCCGAGTCACGCCCGCGAAGCGGGCCAGGTGGAGCGGTTCCAAAGGTCCGAATACAGCCAGGTGAGGACCCAGGGGGGGCCCCAGCGAGAACTAGAGAGCGGGGAACCGGACGCTGCAAGCCGAAATGCGCCAAGGTCGGCCAGGTCCTTGCAGGCACCGGGGCCGGAACGGCCGAGGTGATGGTAGGTGGCGGCAATCATAGAGAGGTAGCCGGGGATCGAGATGGGAGCCAAACCTTGGTCCTGGAAGAGCCAGAGAAAAAGACCGCGAGCTGAGGAGTCGTCAGGCCGACGGGGGAGAGGCACCAGGTGCGAAGCACCCGCCACTTTCCCTCAAAGACACGTCTGGTGGAAGGTCTGCGGGCTGAAGCGATAGCGTCCACTGCCACCCTCGAGAAGCCTCTAGCGGAGAGGGCTTGCCGCACAACCGCCATGCGTGTAGGAGAAGTCGCTCGGGGCCGGGGTGGAAGAGCGGCTGGCGGGGCTGCTTGAGCATCGGGCACGGGGTGGGAAGAGGGAGGGGCGAGTCCGTGGCGAGACTGAGAAGGTCGGTAGTCCACGATCTGGTCCAGGAGAACGGGCCACCAGGAGAAGGACTGCGTTGCATCCCCAGAGCTTGAGCAGGACTTGGGGACCAGGACCGTCGGAGGGTAGGCATAAGCGACCAGTCCGTCCCAGGGGAACGAAGCGCATCGACTGCCCAGGCCAGAGGGTCAGGAATCGGGGAGACGAAGAGGGGAAGTTGGTGGTTCCACCTCATGGCGAAGAGATCGACAAGGGGGGGGGGGGGGGTCTCCCAACGAGCGCAGATCAGGCGAAAGAAGTCCTGGCGCAGGGTCCATTCCGTGGGAAGAAGCTGACCCCGCCGCGAGAGGTAGTCTGCCAGGACGTTCAGGTGACCTGGAAAGTGACGGGCTCGGAGGGAAATGCCGCGGTCCTCGCACCAGCGAAGGAGTCAGTAGAGGAGGATGCAGGGGTCGGGGGAGCGGGTTCCTCCCTGCTTCCGTAAGAAAGCCACAACTGTGGAGGTGTCAGAGAGGACAAGGAGGTCCTGTGCCCGAAGATCGGATTCCCAAGGGCGGAGGGCCTGCCAAACTGCATTCTGTGCCAGCCAGTAGATGCGCCGCGAAGCCAGGTGCGTGGTCCAGCGGCCGGCCGTCGAGCGAACACGGAAGAAGGTGAGCGCCCCAACCGTCGAGACTGGCATCGACGCAGAGAGACGGGGCAGTGGCGAGGTCAGGGGGATCCCGGAGCCGAGCCAAGAAATGCGCGTCCAGTGAAGCAGATGGGGCCGCAGCATAGGAGAGATCGGCACCAGGGTAGAGAGATCACCGGAGGACGGTCTCCAGTGGAGGAGAAGATGCAGTTGGAGGGAACGGGAGTACAGAAGACCGAGGGGAAGGAGATCCGCCGCCGCACTCATCAGGCCGAGGAGCTGGCGCCACACTCTGGCTGGGACCACCGCTTCCTGAGCTACCAACGGGCTAGATCGGCGAGTTCTGGATCCGAGGCTCGGGAAGACGCACCAAGCTGTGGTCGGTCACAAACTCCATCCCCAGGTGAACAAGAGGCGAGGGGGCGAGAGGTCGGACTGTTGGCGTTGACCAGGACGACCAGGCGAGAAAACAGGAGGAAGACCGAGGGGCTCTGGCAACCACGGCATCCATGATCCGCGCAAGGACCCACAGGCTGAGGAAGAGACCACACGGGAGAGCCTGAACTGGAAACGGTCCCGTCGACGGCAAGCGAAGGTAAAGGCGGGGGGCGGGAGGCATGGGGACGCGCAGAAGCACCGGACAGATCCAGGCTGGCGTCGAAGTCCATGGGCTGAAGGCGACGCGAAGGGCCCGGGCTGTCTCCATGCAGAAAGAGGCGGCAAAGGACCGGATCCGGGCGGGGAGAACGATGATTGGCCTCCCCTTGCCTCCAAGCTGGGGAGACAAGAAACGGCAGAAGAAGGCGGGGGAGTCGTGCCGAGCAACGAGCCCCGTCGCAGCTTCCCGAAGAAGAGCGGAGACCTGCGCGCGACGGGCGAGGGCCTTGGTCCGAACGGGCGGGAACTCGGTCCACAAGGGGGGCACTGGGCCAAAGGGCCTAGAAGGCTTCCTTCAGAGACTGCCAGGCAGGGCCGAAGGGTGCGGGCACCCACAGGAGCACGGTAGAGCTGCGACGTCGCATCAGGGGGGAAAGTCCAGGGAAGGGAGCCAGTCCGCCACGAATGAAGGAAGGCTAGGGGGGCGGAGGGTCCAAAGCCACGCGGAAGATCCGCTAGAGCTGGGAAGAGCCACCGCAAGCCCGAGCACCGGCGGAACCACCGGAGGCAGCGGGCACGAAGGGTAGTGAGTGGCCAGCGAACCAGGGAGCCGAAGGCGATGTCGACACCAGCAGGCCAGCGGCGAACAGAGAAGAAGACCGTGTCAGCGGCGGAACTCGCTGGAGGGGCAGAAGAGCGTCCCGAGGTCACGCCACTTACCCTAAGGGGCAGTGTCTACAAGGCAGCAGCATCCTCTGAGTGGTGGCAAGCACGAAGAGAAGGGCCTCGTCGCCCCAAGGCGCGTAGAGAACCGCCACGAGGAGGGGACAGGGCAGCAGGACGCCGAGTCATCCACCGGAGAGGGTCGGGGGGACGCTGGAGGCGAAGGGCGCTGAGAGCGGAGAAGACAGCTGTCCCAAGAAGAACGACTGCGCCGAGTACAAGGCGAAGGCCGACAGGAACACAGGAGGGAGTCGAGCGGGCGGGAGACGAACGCCGGACGCCGCGTCTATCCAGGCGACAATGGGCTAAGACGTCGATCCCCTCTAGCACTGGGTGTACCCAGGAGGGCACCCATCCAAGTGCTAACCGAGTGCGACGTTGCTTAACTTCGGTGAACAGACGAGAACCGGTGAATACAACGTGGAATGGCCGTAGGCGCCTGGGGGATCGGCCCGAAGTCCCGAGGTGTATGACAGACGACCCAGACGCAGTGCCCGAGGCTCAAGGAGGGGGCACGTAGCTGGCTGGGCAACTCAACGAAGGGGTCAGCGGGTTGGAAGGAGAGCCACAAGGCCGACTAGGGTGCCAACAGGCGACAAGGGTCGCGGTGCCCGCAAGGAGGGGGGTACAGAGCGGCTTGGCGACTCGCCGTAGGAGTCAGCGGGCCCAGAGACTGAGGCCGAAGGGCCGACGTGTGTACTAAATGGCGACAAGGTCGCGGTGCCCGGGGCTCAAGGAGGGGGGCACCGAGCCGGCTTGACGACTCGCCGGAGGAGTCAGCGGACTTAAAGGCTGGGGCCGAAGGCCGACGCGTGAACTAAGTGGCGACAAAGGTCGCGGTGCCCAGGGCTCAAGACGGGGGCACGTAGCCGGCTTGGCGACTCGCCGGAGGAGTCAGCAGGCTTAGGAGGGGCTGCGAGGCCAACGCGTCTACAAATAGGCGACAAAGGTCGCGGTGCCCGGGGCTCAAGGAGGGGGGCACGTAGCCGGCTTGGCGACTCGCCGGAGGAGTCAGTGGGCTTAGAAAGTGGGGCCGAAGGCCGAAGCGTAAACTAATTAGCGACAAAGGTCGCGGTGCCCGGGGCTCAAGGAGGGGGGCACGTAGCCGGCTTGGCGACTCGCCGGAGGAGTCAGCGGGCTTAGGAGGGGCCGCGAGGCCAAGCGTCTACTTTTTTTTTTTTTTGTAATAGGCGACAAGGTCGCGGTGCCCGGGGCTCAAGGAGGGGGGCACGTAGCCAGCTAGGCGACTCGCCAGAGGAGTCAGTGGGCTTAGAAGGTGGGCCGAAAGGCCGACGCGTGAACTAATGGCGACAAGGTTGCGGTGCCCGGCGCTCAAGGAGGGGGGCACGGAGCCGGCTCGGCAACTCGCCGGAGGAGTCAGCGGGCTTAACGCGTCTACTAATAGGCTACAACTTACCAGGGATGCGAAGCGTGAGTTATCCCAAGTCCGAGGGAAGCTTGAACAAACCCACCGTGCCGCGGTAGGACCCAAGGAAGGCGGACAGACGCAGGTCGCTCGCCGGTAGAAACACCAGAGTAGAGACCAAGAACCTCCGGTCAGGCGGCGCAGCCAGCGCAGCCGAAGACAGAGGAGCAGCCAGCACCCGGTAGACACACTGTGTGGCAGATACCAGGCCACTGGAAGTCGCCATACTGGGGAGGGGCGCACTCGGTAACTGCAACACATACCCATACATGAAAGGCGACCGGTGGCGGGCAACTAACCCCGCCATTTAAAGCCCCGAAATTAAGTAACGAGTGAAACTCACCGCGAATGCGGAGAGAAAACAAACAGTAGTCCGAGCCGAGCACGACGTCCGGCCCAGCAGGGCGAGACGGAGGAAGCGGCCGAGACCTTACCTTTCCATAGCGGAACGGCAGAGTGACGAAGCACCAAGCACCGGACACTAGGTCACTGGAAGTCGCCGTACTGGGGAGAGGCGCACTTGGTAACTGCAACCCATACCCATACCTGAAAGGCGACTGGCGGCGGGTAACTAACCCCTCCATTTAAAGCTTCGAAAGTAAGAAACACGCAAAACTCACAGTGAAATGCGGAGAGAAACAAACAGTAGCTCGAGCCAAGCCCGACGTCCGGCCCAGCCGGGCGAGACGTAGGAAGCGGCCGAGACTTTACCTTTCCATGGCGGAATGGCAGAGTGACAAAGCACAAACCACCGCGTGAGGAGGCCACACAAGGAAGAGGAAGACGGAAGGCAAGGAGAAGGCAAGCCGGTGAGGAACGGTCGCACCGTACACAGTCTCCGTGAAGGTCGGGTCCGTAGGCTCTCGAAAACACGTGCATATGCTAACAGCGAAGTAGACAACTGGCTAAAAGATGCACCACGTGGCACGTGGCCGGATGGGCAGGGGAGGCTACTCTCGTCCCTGTTAGGGATCCCTGAGAGCATCCTGGGGGGACCCTTCGGGTCTTAGGCTAAAATTGGTAAGCAAGTAGACTATTCCTGACAGTCATGTCATCGGTAATGTGTTTTGAGGAAACAAATGGCTGTGTCGATGACGATGTCAATGCCTAAACCGTTGTAAAATAAAGTTTCATTGATTCATTGATTCTCTCTCTGGCATCACACACACGCATTTACTTTTGCTCACTCCTGCACGCGCTGTCTCTCGTGTTCAGTTTCTCTCCGAGTCACTCTCTTATGATTTTTTCGTTGACATCATTTTTACTTTTTCCGCACTTTTGTTCTTCCTTTATTTTATTTTATGTCACCTCCTTCAGTTGCCACATTCCTTCTGCGAATGAAGGTAAGTAGCGGCTAATCTCTCTGTTTGTTTATCTATTTTTGACAAAGAGTATTTACCTGAAATATTAATAAATTGTGTTGTACCCGTCTTTTCTAAGCGTGTTTCTTTTTCCGTTGGGTACTTCTTTACATTAGAAGACAGTTTTTAAAAAGGCAATATTCATTGGCTGCAATTTTGAAACTGTCGAATATTTTAACCACCACCGCAAGATATGGCTCAACAATGATAGTTCAAGGGTGGTGCCAGAAGAGCTTGGCCCCTATAGGCGCCAAGCTCTTCTGGCATCACCCTTTAACTATCATGGTTGATTTGTCTCCTGAATTGTAATGCAGTCCTCAGAGGACAACTCCAAAATGTGAGTATTTCGTACCTCGGGCACAATGCGTTAATTAACATTACAATTCATGATCTGTAAAACAGTAGGAGTTCGATAAAACAGTAAGATGTCAATGACCTACTTGCTGATGGAGTCAAATGAGGAGGCGAGTTTTTCCGCTAGTTGAGAGAAGTTTTTCCTCTGTTTGGCAAGTAGCTGGGTCATGGCCAAGGCACCGCACCACACTTGGGCACGTACCCGTGATGTGATCAACATCGAGTCCAACATGTCGTAGAATGTCATCAGTTTGGACGCCTGCAAGAATAAAGAAGTAAACTGTGTCACAGAAAGTAAACAACATCTGCAGTCATGCAGTGACTCATGTTGAATCAGATCCATAACGCCATAACATATCAGCTTGTCCTACAATGGTTGCTGATGCGGTAGCGAATGGAGGGAGACA
Source organism: Semisulcospira habei (assembly GCA_036245525.1). NCBI lineage: Eukaryota > Metazoa > Mollusca > Gastropoda > Semisulcospiridae > Semisulcospira > Semisulcospira habei. The sequence continues at coordinate 172,583,021 of BTPG01000006.1, read as the reverse complement.
ACCAGTGTGCAGTTTGGACACATGCAGTGTGCAAATATAATAAAATGTGTCATGGGGAGCACAAAACCATAATGCACAAAAAGATCATCAACCTCCTAAAAAGAAATAAAGAAGAACAAAATAAAATAGCTCGCTCTTCTTCAAGTCGGAGGACTTAAACCCAGAGGCAATACAGTAATGCCTAAGGATTAAATTTGTATCTCTTCCATGGAAACATTGATTTTTCTCTAAAAGGTATTTTTTCGAAAAATACTTACCGATGACATGACTTTATGGAAGTGTCTACTACTTACTCAATTCTAGCCTAAGAACCTGTTGTGTTACCACACAGCCCGGGAGGCACTCGGGGAACCCAGAGGGGGGCCGAGAGTTGTCTCCCGTTACTGCCCATCCGGTTCCGAGTCACGGTGTGACTAATCAGTCAGGATACTTAGCTCACCAGCGGCAAGCGGGGCAGGTGGGAGGGTCGTCCTAGTCATGTCATCGGTAAGTATTTTTCGAAAAAATACCTTTTAGAGAAAAATGAATTTGTTTCTTCAAAAACATTACCGATGACATGACTTTATGGAAGAATTGCGAACAGGAGGAGGGTGCCGCGCCCCAGCACACCTTTAGGGCCCAAGAGCCGTCCTCCCTGCCGCAAACTCCCGACGACCCTAGGTAGGTGTATACCTACGGCGCCGAGGCACCAGGAGGGAGTGTTGCGCCGCAGTGATGTCCCCCACCAGCGCGAGGAGTCTCGTTGGCCTGCCAGATCCCTGAGATAGAAGCAGGCGAAGGTAGATTCTGCCTGCCAGCCCACAGCAGCCACGATGCGTATGACAGCACAGTTCCGGTCGAACGCGACGTTCGTGGCCATGGCGAGTACCTTGTGTCCACGTATCTTTAGCCTCTACGCTCCCTTGGGGAGGGATCCTGGTATGCGGACCGTATGACTGAGCGTAGCCAGGAAGAGATCGTCTGGGCTGTCGCGTCAGTCCTGCCGGGTTAACGGCAGAAGAGGCGTGCGCATCCACTCCGGACGGCTTGTGACGGCGTAAGTACACGTGTAGGGCTTGCACAGAATCTTATTGCCTGGTCTCCTGGGGAAAGCACATCCCTCTCAGCGGCCGTAAGGTGATCACCTGTGGCGCGGTCCAAGGAGACGTGGTCATGGCAAGGAAGGCAGGGTCCGTAAGGAGCTGTAAAGAACCGTCCGCTCGAAGCTGCAGGCAGGCAGGGCGCGCTGACGCGCGTGTAGCTCGCTAACTCGGGCCACCGAGGCGAGAGCCACCCGTAAGCATGTCGGAAGAGTCATGTCCGCAGCAGGCCATCCGTGGTCTCCGAAGAGCCAGAGGAAGAAGTTCGAGAGCTGGGGTTAGGTCGGTGGGGGTGCAGCGACGGACGCCGCCCAGGAGCACAGTACTCGCCATCTTCCCTTGTAGACGCATCATGTCGAGGGTTTGCGGGCTGTAGCGATAGCTTCCACTACTGCACTCGAGAAGCCTGTAGCGGCGAGGCCTGCCGCACAACATCCAAGCATGAAGGAGTAGGCGTTCCGGGCACGGGTGGAACAGCGATAGACGCGGAAGCTTGAGCACTGAGCGGGGTGCAGGAAGCAGCAGTGGTGGGTCCGTGGCGAGGCTGAGAAGGTCGGTGGTCTAGGACCGGTTCCAAGAGAATGGAGCGACCAGCAGGACGCCCGCAATGCATCCCCGAAGCTTGAGGAGGAAATGTAGACGAGAACTGTCGGGGGGTAAGCGTACGTGATGAGTCGGTGCCACGGAATGGATAGTGCAAAGACTGCCCAGGCCAGAGGGTCTGGGATCGGGGAGACAAGTAGGGGAAAGCTGGTGATTCCACCTCGTGGCGAACAGGTCGACCAAGGCGTCTCCCATCGCGCGCAGATCATCCGAAGGCATCCTGGTGTAAGGTCCACTCCGAGTGTAGCAACTGGCCGCGTCGGGAGAGTGAGTCGGCCAAGACATACTGTCGGCCGGGAAGTGTCGAGCACGGAGGGAAGTGTTGAGGTTCTCGCACCAGCGCAACAGACGGTAGAGGAGCATGCATAGGTCGGGTGAGCGCGTCACGCCGTGTTACTGGATGTACGCCACCACTGTCGCGTTGTCGGAGAGGACGAGCAGTTCCTGGTGACTGAGTTGTTCCTCCCAAGCGATGCGGGCTTGCCAGACGGCTTGCAGCTCCAACCCGTGGATGTGCTTGCCAGTGTACTCCGGCGGCCAGGGGCCAGATGTCGTGAGGAACCGCGGTAGCAGGTAGGCTCCCCACCCAGCAAGACTTGCATCGACACACAGGGAGAGTAGAGGAGGCGGAGCGGTCAGGGGGACTCCCGAAGCAAGCCACGACGTGTCCGTCCAGCGCAGGAGGTGGGGGCGAATCAAAGGGGACACGGGTACGATGGTGGACAGACCGCCTGAGTAGGGATGCCAGGGAAGCCAGAGGTGCAGCTGTAGCGGCCGGGCGTATAGAAGACCGATGGGGGAGTAGATCCGCTGCCGCATTGTTCAGCCAAGGAGCTGAAGCCAGACTCTGGTGGAGGCTGCGCCTGCTGGGCTACCTGGCCGGCTAGCCGGCCAACCTAGGATCCGTGGCCCCAGCAACGCACACTGTTGAGGTCGAAAGGTGAACTCCAAGCCGAGTTGGACGAAGCGACGAGAGGGGGTGAGATCCGACTTACCTGTGGTGACCAGTCACCCCAACCGCGAGCACAGCCGTATCAGGGCATCCCTGTCCGAAGTCCGGTCGCGTCCAAGGTGCGCAGGAGGAGGTCGTCGAGGTAAGTAGACGTCAGGGAGACGGAAGCTGCGCCTAGGTACCGCTGCGTCCATGAAGCGGTGAGGACCCAAGGGCAGATGACGAGAAGAACGGCAGCGCCCGAACTGGTAACTACTCCATCGCAGGTGCACCGGAGATACTCCCTGGAGGCCGAGTGCACGGGGACCTGGAGATAAGGGGCGGAAGTGCAGGCTGAACGCATAGTCCAAAACTGAAGGCGGAGCCGAAGACCACATGGCGAGAACCACGGCCTAGCGGCGGCGGGAGCGAAGAGGAGGTGTCTTGCGAAGCCCAAGGTCCTAGAGTATCCTCCAGTCTGCTCGAACGCACCGACGAGCAGGACCGCCCAGGGAATCAAGGCACAGGAGAGTCCTCATCACCGGGGGGCAATCCACGGCAGGTCGTCAAGTAGGGGAGCCAGGAGTCCTCGAAGCGACGGACGAAGGCTTGGGTCAGGAGCTCCAGAATCCCACGCAGGCTAGGGAGTTACGGACAAGCGAGGTCACCTATTCCAACCGCACAGCGGGGTACGGGTCCACAGCAGGCAGGGGCAGAGGCACGCCTGGGAGAGTCCCGAGAACCAGTCCTGACGAAGGCAAGCTGAACCGGGCGGACATCTATGGACGGCGAAGCATACAGAGTCCCGGGAACCCGACAGGAGTGCTGAGCAGCGTAGCGCAGGTCACGAAGGCCGGAAGCCGCGGCCGGGACAGGAACTCCTAGCTATCTTCCAGCGTCCACCAGCGAAGATCCTTCTCGTGAGTGGGGGGGGGGGGAGACGGCGGGCAGTCCACCGCGGGAAGCATGGTGGCGATGCGCAGGGCACTTCTTGAGCGGCGGGTGGAATCCGTGCCGCGCTGCGACGTTGGACGAGTGCGCGAATGTCTCTCCGAGCTGAGCTCTGTGGCGAGGTGGGCTCTCTGCCGGCGAGGTGACTCCACGTAGGAGCCAGCGGGCTTCCATGGAGACAAGTGGGGATCGGAAGAGGACATGGGACGGCGCACGGCGCGTCTCTCCGAACCAGGCTCTATGGCGAGGCGGGTTCTCTGCGTGTCCGGGCGCGCTCCCTCCTGAAACGGCCGCCTCGATCAACCCACTCCGTGCACTAGCCTGTCGCGTCCGGCGTGGCGTTCTCTCCACAAGGTCGTAGCGGTCTCGAGCGGTCAGTGCACCGGGCACGGTGTATGGCGTCTCGACTGGTCTCGAAGCACACACAGGAGTCGGCTGCTCACGTCTGTAGAAACTGCGTAGCTGTGACCAGCGCAGATCGGGCCAGGTGGAGCAGACGTCGCAAGTGTGGTCGGCGGCACATCCGGCGCAGGGGAGACAGACCTTGTGGTTGTGGGATGGCCAGTGGAACCTCTGCCTTGCTGGCAGGTCATCAACAGGGCCGCCACAGCAACTGGCAGCCGGACTCATGTTTTCTGCCGACGAGCGCGTTGTCCTGGTGGCTCCAGGAAGCGATCACGGTGACCGCAGTCCTGCTCCGAGCGCGAGACTCCTGCGCTAAGCCGTCGGCCGCCTGAGCGAGCTGCCGCGCACATCTTGAGCGGCGCGAGGGTTCCGTCCTGCACGAAGGTCTCGGATGCGTGCGTAAAGTGTCACTGCGCCAAGCTCTTTAGTGAGGTGGGCTCTCTGCCGGCGATGTGATCCCGCGTAGGGGTCAGCGGCCTTACTTGGAGACGAACAGGGATCAGCAGTGGACATGGGACAGCGCGAGGCGTGTCTCTCCGAACTGAGCTCTTTAGCAAGGTGTGTTCTCTGGCCGTCAGAAGGCTTTGTCAGGGCATGCTCCCTCCTGGAGGCTGCCGTATCGATCACACGGCAGTTTACCCTTCTGGAAATCGCTCTCTTTAGTTTGGCTCTGACCCAGCCGTGACCCACTTCACTGATAAGTGCGCGCGAGTCACTGCAGGCTCAGCCGAGCTGCAGGCGGGAAGCGCAGCGCTCTTTGTTTCCTGTTGAAGGCTGTCAGGCATGTGACCAGTTTAGCCTGTTAATAACTTATCATTACCGTGGCTAAAAAGTTTCAATCGTAAATATCATTATGTAATACTATGCTTGAAAATGTCCTCTTCAAGCTCATGTAAGTTTCTTTTGTAATCAGCTTTGACTTCTGTGGTTATTACGTGATTAAAATGAGTGTAGTTCGAGGAACTTTCCTTCCGCGGTAGACAGTGCGAGTGTGTAAAAAAAAACTGGGTTTCAGTGCCGGATGTATCACTATGTGTATGTGCCTTTATCTGATGCATTTATGTCAGTAAAGTATCGCGTGTTAAAGCCATGGAGAATGAACATTCCTTTCCGAGACATTTGGAGGCCGTGAATTCTTTGTGTAGACTTTGTGGTAGAAGACCGTTACACGTCCAAGAAATGACAGATCGGCCTATCAAGTTTAGACACAGGATCATAGTGACCCTGTAGACACACTCATTTTAAGCCATTTTAATGTGATATTTAGCCGGAACTGAATCTCTGAACAGCAAATAGTTGAACCTCTGCTTTGTGTATTATTTTCAAACTGTGTTAAAATTGTGATATTGTTAAAAACATTGACTGAATCGGTAAAATTCGCATACTTCATGTCGGCGTGCTCCGAATGGATTACCGTTTTCACTTGGCCCACCAAACCGTCTGTAGCAGGACTCAGGTATGTTGATTGAAGTTTTTAGCATGGGATATGCCAGTTAAGACATCTGTTGACATCACTGACTTTGTCTGAACTTTCCAAAAACTTTTGTTTATGAACAGTGATGTGATAAAAAGTTTGATAAACTAACGGAAGGCTGCATCTAATCCGTCTCCTAGTGATACTTTGAGCCAGTGCATGACAAAGATCCACGCAGATTACCCCAGCATGTTTGGTGTCCAAAAATAGTACAATTTCTCCTCTACAAGACGATGTATGTTCAAATAATCACTCACAACTGCAGGTGAATTAATTCCGGTTAAAAGACAACATCCGTAATTTACAGCTTATTCGCCGATGTATGCAGCAGAGGTTAAGAGATAATCGGGGTCAAGCGCAGTAGTACTGTAAACAAAGACGGCTGCTGCGCTATTCGCATCCCCAGCGGAAGCGAGACCGCATAGCCGGTGCCTTATCAGTGATGGTATTTAGCGCGCTGATAGTAAGGGGAAGGAGGCTGCCTCGCTATCTCAGTGCTCCCGCGAAGCCGATCTCTAAGTGTGCTGGCGCGCACCGGCAGGCAGCCAGCTGAAAACTAAAGAGCATAGGCTAAACTGCCGTGATCAATACCCGCTCCATGCACGAGGTTTCTGCATCCGGCGTGGGGTCCTCTCCAAAGGTCGTTGCTGTCTCGAGCGGTGGTTGCGCTCTCGTGCGGTAGTACGCAGGGCCCGGGAATTGGCGCCTCGACTGGATTCGGATCACACACAGGTGCCGGTCGCTCGCGTCTGTACAATCCAAACTGCTAACAGCGCAGCTCAGGTCAGGTGGAGTAGGTGCCGCAAGCATGATCGGGGGTGCATCCGACGCAGGGGAGACAGACCTCTGGTAAGTGACAGCCACTGGAATCCTCTGCCTCGCGTATGGGACAGCAACAGGTCACTGCAACACACAACACAACCGAAGGCACGCGGGCGAGGGCCTGTGAGACCCCGCCTTGGTAAGGCTAGCCTTTGCAACACAAAAGGCACAAACAGTGATGAACAAACCTGTCAGCAAGAGCCCGGGCCTGCAATCCATCCCCGTAAGCTAGTGGGCGCGGGCATGTGGGGCCCAGCGAAGCTAAGGTAAGCACCCTACCTTTGCGACCTACCGTCTGTGAAGAAGAGAAGTCGCGGCTAACCTCTCTGTTTCTCCATCTTGCCAAGGGCAACTCCCCAAACATCAATAAAAGTGATGTACCCGTCTTCCCAGCGTGTTCCTCCCTGTGCTGGGTACCTCCCTGCATTCACACGCGTGGCAGTCACCCTTGGTCTGGAGAGCACAGTGCCCGCCACGCCAAGGTCACCAAACGACACATCATGTACAACAAAATTCAAGCATGTCATGACAAGTATATGCATGAAGCAAGCGTCAGGTACAGTAACATTATCAACATAATGTCGAAAGGGCGTGGGCACATGAGGCGCCGCCAAGCCAAGGTAAGCATATGATGCATGATGTACAACAACTCAAACATGTGATGACAAGAAAGGCATGAAACAAGCGTCTGGCACAGTAACATTACCACATAATGGTGACAGGGCGCGGGCACTTGGGGCCCCACCAAGCTAAGGCGAGCACATGACGCATAATGCACAATAAAAAACAAGCATTTCATGACAGATTCAGGAACGAAGTAAGCGTCTGACCCTGCCACATCCACCAACGTAATGGCGTCAAGGTATGGGCTGGAGCATAACAAATTCCCCAAATCACACAAGGTACAAGTGAGTAGGTAAGCGTCAACAAAGCCACACCAAACAACCGAAAGGTGAGTGGGCGTGGGCGCGGGCGCGAGGGGCCCCGCCAAGCTAAGAGTTGAGAATTTTGGCGCGCAAGCAACAGCGAAGATGAAGACTGCCTTCATGCCTGCTCAAACCAGTGCCCAGCCTGGGAACCGGTCGAGGGCCAACCCAGCTACCTTACCTTTCCGCCGGAGCGGGAACGGGGGGGAGAAATGTCCAAAACACCCATGGCACGACCGGGCTAAGTCCCGGCGACGCTCACGGCGCAGCCCAGGCACTCAAGCGGCCGAAGAGGGCAGCAGCCAACGATGAGGGGACGACAGAGCCACGCCGAGGCACAGGCAGGGCCGACGAAGTAGAAGCCAAGAGAAGAAGCCAAAGTCCGGAAGACCAGCAAACTGGTCGAAATTCCCAAAGTCCGTAGGCTAGAGCAACACGTCTGAACAGTGTGAGCCTAAGTAGACTGACTGATTAGTCACACCGTGACTCGGAACCGGATGGGCAGTATTGGGAGACAACTCTCGGCCCCCCTCGGGGTTCCCTGAGTGCCTCCCGGGTTGTGTGGTAACACAACGGGTTCTTAGGCTAGAATTGAGTAAGTAGTAGACACTTCCATAAAGTCATGTCATCGGTAATGTTTTTGAAGAAACAAAGACAAATGTGTCAGATTTTAGAATCAAACATACTCCCTAATAAGCAACTGGTCAGCAGGACAACGTCAACCGCTGTTGACCCGCTCATAGCTGTACTCGGGTAAACTGTGGCCGATTGCCCAATGACCTGTTGGGCGCTGGGTTGACACAGGACTTGCAGAATACCACAGTAGCTCAAGGATAATGTCTGATTGGTTTGGCACCGCTCCAGGCGCCACGTCAAAAAGTCAAGACCCTAGACATATCACCAACCCAGCATGCTAAAGGTCATTGGGCTGATGATGGCCGCAGCTGGCCCACACCAAAGCAATTTTTTTCCACTTGATTTTTTAAATAAGGTATGCACATCTTTTAAATACACTTCAAAAGTTACTTGAACCCATATCATACTGAGGCTAAAAGCGTCAAATTTGTACACTGCCATATGTGAGCTACCTTATAGTACTTACAGATAAGGAGATAGACCAATGGCTTTAGTTCAAGGGTGGTGCCAGAATAGCTTGGCGCCTAGAGGCGCCAAGCTATTCTGGCACTACCCTTGAACTATTTTGGTCAAACTTATTTCACACACTGGTGTATTCCAAATGATAAGGGTTAAGGCATGGTGCATATTACAGTGCAATTACTTAGCAGACAAAGAGTTAAGAATGCTCTGTTCCTGCAAACATAGTGGTTGCTCAAAGCAGGTTGTACAATACACCCCCTGAGCTATCACACTGTATCACTCACTCAGGCTGCTTCAAGTCAAAAACGCATGGAAATAAAACTGACCACTTCCTCTGCATCCACACAGAGTGCTAGCGTGATGAAGAGGCAGGAGAGATTGTGCAGACCCGTTTCCGTCAGCTCCTGCATGCGCCGCTGGTGAAACTTGGAGTAAAATCTGCACAAAATAACAAACCCAAAACTGCTGTTTAACTCATTTAGCCCGACGGCCGTATTTCCCAAATTTGGGAGGCGTCATCTAATGACTATGCACCAGTTGCAGGAGATGGATTGACCATAATAATTCACGGGCAGTGCCAGATTAGCTTGGCGCCTGTCGGCGCCAAGCTAATCTAGCACTGCCCTTGAATTATCATGGTTGACCCATCTCCTGCTGTAGTGCGTCAGGGCTGAATGGGTTAACTGTAATTAACCACTTCACTGCTAAGAAAAAAAGCACAAGATCCATCTGTGAGACACACATCCTTATGAGGCACAGCAGTTGTGCAGGCTCATGAGGATATATGCCTCCTGATACCACTCTTTAGCCATGATCCTTGAAAGACTGGTGCTCTCTGGCATTAATTTAACAAAGATTTCAAAAATGCAAACTGCAACTACTGGCAGTCAACCATTTGGCTGTGGGCTGCGCATTTTGTCGAGGTGATTCCTGCAAGAAAAGCATTAACCCTTTGACTGTCAGTTGTGCATTTAGTTCAGGGGATTCCTGCAGGAATCACCTTGACAAAATGAGTGACTGACAGCCTAAGGTTCATGCTTTTCACAAAAATGGGCTTGCTGTCTTCTGCCTTCGCAGAGTACAATTTGTGTGGCTAGCAGGGAAATACAAACACAAATCAAAATATGCTGTTCAAGTGAAAAATGAATTTTTCAATTAAAATGCATTTTTTTGAAAAATACTTACCGATGGTATTACACTTAGGAAATGGCTCTTAGCTGGCCTAATTTTAGCCAAATTTTGGTTGTGTCCGTATAAGGGGGTGTTGGCAGGAGTGGGGCGCCATAGACCATGCCAAACCCGAATAGCCTCCCCTTACTCACATCCGGTACAAGATTACCCAGCATACCCCAGTTTAGTTCTTAGCGAACTGCGGCAAGCGGGGCCGGAGGGAGGGACCTTCGAGTAATACCATCGGTAAGTATTTTTCAAAAAAATGCATTTTAATTGAAAAATTCATTTGTTTTCTCAAAACACATTACCGATGGTATTACACTTAGGAAGAATCACAAAGAGGAGGTGGGTGCTGCTATAGCGCCCCTACTGCCAACCCCATTGCCAACAAACTCGCCCTCCTGCAGCACACTCCCGATAATTTTAGCTAAGATACCTGCGGCGCCTAGGGCGCCGGGAGGGAGTGTTGCGCTGCTGCGGTGTCTCCCACCAGCGAGAGGATCTGTCGCTGGGAGGAGAGGTCCCTCAGGTAGCAGCGGGCGAAAGTGGACTCCGCTCGCCATCTCATAGCCGCCACAAGACTTTGACTGCCCCGGTGCTGTCGCAGCGGAACTTGCGGCCATGGCTCTGACCTCGTGCGCCGCGTTGTGCAACAAGTGGCATCAACAGGTCAACGTCCTGGCAGGCCGGGCGGATAACTCCCCGGAACCAGGAGGAGCAGGTCTGGCTGAGATACCACGTCTACCTGTGGACAGAGGGAGAAAACAGGTGTGTGCGTCCCCCTGCGCCAGCTTGGTCCGGCGCAGGTACACACGGAAGACTCTCACCGGTTCCTATTGTCTGGGCTACTGAGTGGAATCTGACACTCGTACGGGCAGACAGACATAGACTGTAGGGCAGCCAAGGCGACCACGACTTGGCCCTGAAGGCTGGTACCGTAGTAGTTGCACGGCGCCTTCCGTCCGTAACAGCCAGCCATCTGTGTGTGTGTGTGACGACAGCGCGTACGGATACTGACCCTGGAAGAGGTAAGGCTGTCACCGGGTTTTGAAGTCTGTTCTCCCGGGTGGCCCCCAACACGCGCAGGGCGAAACAACTGTCGCCGTCATGTAGGCCGCGTCTCGTCCAGGCAGATGTGTCAGGTAGCTGTAGCATGAACCGGTCGACTGGCACTGCCAGCCACCCGGGTGTGTGGACAGCGTGCATAGTACTGAGCCTGGAGGTTGAGTCAAGGACTGCCCTGAAGCTCTCCTCCTTGAAACATCCGTCAGGCGCGTCATGTGCCGGGTTCCAACAGACGAGGTTGAGATCCCGTAAGCCCCCAAGGTAGAACTTGGTCCCTGCGCAGCCCAGCGGGGCATTCCAAGCGAAGGGAGCCTCTGAAGTGAGGTTTTGCCGCTACCCGGGTCTGATGAGCGAAATCGCCTGTAGGAGTCGTCGATCATGGTGAGATAGTCCTGAACGGTGAAAGGGGGCCGTCCTTAGGAGATGAAAACCCCCGAGGAAGCACCCTGCCAGCTGGGGCTTCATCCAGTTCGGAAGGAAGAAGGTTGTCATTCCCGTCACACAGCGCTCGTCATCTACCCTCGCAACTCGACTGGTTGATGGTCTGCGGGTTGTCTCGGTAGCACCTATGGCCGCCGTAGGAAGCCTCTGTGGAAGAGGGCTTGCTGCCCAATCTCCGGGTGCGCACCTACATCCACCAAGCTGCAACACAAGTAATGGCGGACAACCAAGCGTATAATTCGGCATGCAATCTCGATGGCGAGCAGTGGAGCTGGAAGATCTGGCCACAGCGACGCCTCCCCGCGCGGCAGGCCTCCAGCGCACTAGCCTCTCCCAATTACGCCCTCGTTCTCCAAGCAGAGGAGGTGGCAGGTTGAACGGTGATCCCCTAGTAAGTCATCCGTCCTAAGAGAGCTGAAGAAGGGACTGAGAGTCCCTCCTACACTGCCCTGCTCCCGTCTACTGGGAGTCCCACTCGAACAGGACGACCACGCCCTCCATCCTCGACGGAATCCCGGCGAAGAAAACACGTAGTACCTGTCCCGTAGCGTCGGCCCTCTAGTCGACGGCGAAGTGGGCATGATCCCAGCCTACCGCCCGGCTTGCCAACTGGTTACGACTTCGAAACTCGAGTTGTCCCAGGTCCTGGAGACGCACCGCTGCTCTCAGGTCTTTGTCTGGTATCTGCCGAGATGACGAGGCACTTGTGTCGAGTCGAAGGACGAAGATCGTGCTCCAATCTACCGTCTAGTGTAAGAGCTGCGTCGACCCTACTGCCACAGGCCCGAGCGCAACGACCTTCTCAGGAACTAATTCCTGCCAAGTTGTCCCGTCTAACTCCCTGTACTTGCGCCCCCGGCCGCAGGATCCACAGCGCCGAATGGGTAACTCCCTGAAGGCGCTACCGAGGGCAAGTCCATCCGCTCCGGTCCGGCGCTGCAGCCTGCCGGAACTCCAAGTTGCCGCCACCCAGGGAAGCGAACGCTGCCGCTAGGTCCCGACGCTGTCGTCTAAGGAGGCGACAAGCGTGCCTGGTCACCGCTGACTACGGCCAGGCCCAAGCGAAGAGTAGCACCCCGTCGGGGAAATGAAGCGACTAGCCGCAAGTCATCTCAGGCGGAGCTAATCTGAACTGCCAGCTAAGAACTAAAACTGGGGTATGCTGGGTAATCTTGTACCGGATGTGAGTAAGGGGAGGCTATTCGGGTTTGGCATGGTCTATGGCGCCCCACTCCTGCCAACACCCCCTTATACGGACACAACCAAAATTTGGCTAAAATTAGGCCAGCTAAGAGCCATTTCCTAAGTGTAATACCATCGGTAATGTGTTTTGAGAAAACAATTATCTTTTTACCTGAATTCTACTGTACAAAGATTATTATATAATATTATGATAGTATTATGTTAAAAGTGACATTATATACGTGCATATACTCGCTGTGATAGGTAAGTGTGTTTTAGTCAGTCAAATGTATTTATGTTACGATTGTGGTTGTGTTCAAGTGGTTCTGTGGGAGCATGTGTGTGTTGGTCGTGGGAAGCGATCTGATGTTTATTTGAGCTGTCATGATTGCGAATCACGTGCCTTTTTAGTAGGATTTGCTGTCATTCACGCAGAGAGCGGAATTGGCTTTGTTATGATACGCTAAGATTAGTACGGAAGTTTCTAGCAAAACCGCATGGAGAATTACTTACTTACGCCTGTCACCCTTACCCGGGTATAGGCCGTCGACGAGATACCTCCAGCAACTCCTGTCCTGTGCTTCTCCTTCGATTCTACTCCAGGTGGTTCCCAGTCTCTTGATGTCTGCTTGGAGGTCTCGATGCCAGGAGTTTCTCGGCCTACCTCTTTTCCTCTTTCCCTGGGGGTTCCATGACAATGCCTGCCTAGTGATACTGGAAGCTGGCTTTCTCAGACTGTGACCGATCCATCCCCATCTTCTTCGCCCAATTTCATTCTCTGCTGTTATCTGCTCTGTTCTCTCCCAGAGTCTGACGTTGCTGATCTTCTCTGGCCAGTGGATTTTCAAAATTCTTCTAAGGCAACTGTTCATGAAGGTCTGTACTCTGTTGACTGTGGTTTTTGTCAATCTCCATGTCTCTGCTCCATATAGGAGAACTGCTTTTACATTGGAGTTGAAAATCCGGACTTTGGTGTGTTGTGACAGCTCTCTGGAACTCCACACTTTTTTCAACTGGAGAAAGGCTGCTCTGGCTTTACCGATTCGTGCTCTGACATCTGCATCAGTGCCGCCTTTTTTGTCTATGATGCTCCCGAGATAGGTGAAGGACTCCACCTCCTCCAACGGGGTGCCAGCAAGCAAGACTGGTTCTTCCCTGGTTGCGTTCAGCCTCATTGTCTTTGTTTTCTGTTTGTGAATGGTGAGGCCCACTTGGGATGAGATGTCAGCAAGCCTCGTGGTCTTGTCCTGCATTTGTTGATGAGTGTGGGACAGTAATGCCAAGTCGTCTGCAAAATCGAGGTCGTCAAGCTGTGTCCACAGTGTCCACTGTATTCCACTTCGTCTGTGCTCTGTGGTCATCTTCATGACCCAGTCTATGGCCAGTAGGAAGAGGAACGGAGACAGCAGACATCCCTGCCTGACACCAGTTCTGACCTGGAGCTCTCTGGTGAACTGCCCTTCGTGGATCACGCGACATGTCATGCCATCATAGCTGCTCTTGATCAGGCGGACGAGCTTTGTGGGTACACCGTAGTGTCGTAGGAGTTTCCACAGAGTCTCTCGGTCCACGCTGTCAAATGCTTTCTCATAATCCACAAAGTTGACGTACAGCGGGGAGCTCCACTCCAGAGACTGTTCCACGATGATGCGGAGAGTGGCGATCTGGTCTGTACATGATCGGTTCTTCCTGAATCCTGCTTGCTGGTCTCTCAGCTGGGGGTCAACGGAGCTCTTCATTCTCTCTAGGATGATCCTGTTGAAGACCTTTCCTGGTACTGACAGCAAGGTGATTCCTCTGTAGTTGGAACACTTGCTGAGGTCGCCTTTCTTGGGAAGCTTGATTAGGTACCCCTCCTTCCAGTCAGCTGGCATCACCTCCTCTTCCCAGATCTTTCCAAACAGTGGGTACAGCATCTCAACTGTTGTCTCTAGGTCTGCTTTCAGAGACTCCGCTGGGATGCCATCTGGCCCTGCTGCTTTGCCATTCTTCAAAAATGCCACTGCTTTTCTGATCTCTTCCCGGCTGGGTCTGTCACAGCTGATGGGTAGGTCGGTCTCTGCCGGCTGGATGCCGGGGGGGTCGGGTGGGCTAGGTCTGTTCAGTAACTCTTCAAAATACTCGGCCCATCTGTCGAGTTGGTCTGCTCTGTCTGCAATAGGCTTGCCTTCTTTGTCTTTTACTGGTCTTTCTGTATGGCCATACTTACCCGACAATCTTCTGGTAATGTCGTAGAGCTGTTTCATGTTGCCGCTGCCTGCTGCCTTTTCTGCCTCTGCTGCCAGGCTGTCTGTGTAGGCCCTCTTGTCTGCCCTGATACTCCTCTTCACCTCGCGGTTGGCTTCCGAGTATTCCCCCTGTGCCCTTACTTTGGCTGCTCTCGTGCGACTGTTGTTGACCGCTGCTTTCTTCTGCTTCCTCGCTTCTATCTTCTTCAAGGTCTGTGCCGACAGCCAGTCCTTGTGGTGGTGTTTCCTGAACCCTACAGTGTCTTTGCAGGTTGAGTTCAGCGCCTCTCTAACTGCCTTCCACTGCTGCTCTGTGGTGACCGCCTCCTCTTCATTTACTAGCTCCTGTAGCGCTTGAAACCGGTTGGACAGCACCAGTTTGAACTCTTCTCTAACTCCAGTTTCTCTCAGGAGGCCTACATTATAGCGCTGTCTTCTTGTTGTCTCTGTGCGGCTTTTCTTTAGCTTGAGCTTCATTCTTAAGGTAAGCAGATGGTGGTCTGAGGCGACATCTGCTCCCCTCCTCACTCGAACATCTTGAAGGGATCTTCTAAATTTCTTGCTAATGCAGATATGGTCTATTTGGTTCTCTGTTGTATGGTCAGGTGAGACCCAAGTTGCTTTGTGTATTCTTCTGTGTGGGAAGATGCTGCCTCCAATGACAAGTCGGTTTAGAGCACAAAAGTCTACAAACCTCTCCCCGTTCTCACTCATCTCCGAGCCTAGTCCCTGTCTCCCCATCACCTCTTCGTATCCGGTGTTGTCCTCCCCTATTTTGGCATTAAAATCGCCCATGACGATGGTGATGTCTCGCTCCGCACATTTGTCCACTGCACTCTGGAGTCGGTCGTAGAACTCTTGTTTCTCTTCCTCGTCACTGTCATTGGTGGGCGCATAACACTGGATGACGTTCAGCTTGAGCTTTTTCTTGGTTCTAAAGGCTGCTGTTATAATTCTTGGCCCAAGAGCTTCCCAGCCCATCAGCGCTCTCTGTGCCACTGGTGACAGCATGAGTGCTACTCCTTCTGTATGGGGGGCATTCTCCTCTTCATGACCTGAATACAGAATCATCTCCCCACTTAACAGCCTTTTCTGGCCAGACTGCGTCCATCTGGCTTCACTGATGCCTAGCAGGGAAAGGTTGTACTTTTGCATTTCCGCTGCTATCTGGGCGGCCTTGCCGCTCTGGTACATGGTCTTGACGTTCCATGTGCCCATGGTTGTATCCCTGGATAGAGAGAGGCGGCTCGGTCCTGTGGCTTCCGAAGACTTCCGGCTTTCACCACAGGACGTCATAAGTCTTCTAGTAGAAGAACCTTCCTCCTCCAGGAAAGGAATTACTGTTAGTCTTTTCGTCGGCGTTTTTGTAGCTATTTCCTTTTTTGCAGGGTGGGGAAGCTACCCCCACGCCCAACCCCCTTACTAGGAGGACCAGTGGTTTTCTGTCGGGGTCACCTTCCCTTAGACCATGTTGGTTCACGGCACCTTATTTCATTCGGTGCACCCCTCTCACGAGGGACCCCCTATCCACCACCCAGGGGACGCGCCTCAACGCCGTATGGTCCCAGCGCGAGGCGCATGGAGAATAGCGGTTGTTTATTGTGTGCTGCATAGATTCGCTGAGAATAGACCAGAACGAGTAATATCGCGCTCTGTCTAGTGACCTCATATATGTGACGTCAAAGTGTAGGCAACATTTTGCAACACAGTATTGAAGCCGCTCTAATACTCATAGTCATAGTTGTTTTCTGTACGCGTGAAGTTAGCAGCCGGTCAGTATGTATTACGAAAGATCATGAAACTTCCAGAAAGTGTAGGCAAGGTCGTGAACTGTCTACCATACTTTTATGTGAAGTCTTAACACACCGGGATTTCCCAAAATAGGGGCTGGAAATAGCAGCCAGATTTTTGTAGACTTTTGTAGTCTATTCTAGAAAGTTCTTTTTCATCAATATTTATGAGTTTCGGTTACGTGTTCCGTTCTGATTGGTTGTGTTGTATGAATTTGCTAGATTATTCTGGAAAGCTATTATACTATAAAAGATTGTTTTGGGAAGCACGTTTGTACATTGTCAGTGATGGAGTTATGCAGTGTGTAGTGTTTACATTGTATGATAGCCACAGTGTGTCAAAAGCGTGGATACATTGTAGAGGAGACATTGTATTAGTGTTGGTTCATTTGTGAATGCATTGTTTGGAGATCGCATCGCTGCAATAAAATATTGTTGGAACTGTTACTCCAGTGTGGTCTACATCCTTAAGCCACGTGTGACGGGTTGCAGCTGAGTGAAGTTTCTTTAAAAGAACTTTACGTGCGTGTGTCTGGTGTGATCTCATACCAAGACTATGACTCAACACGTAACAATTTATTTGTTTACGTTCATGTTTGTTTTTATGTTTGCTTAAAAATTTGGGACAATAAAGTTATTGGTGTTTGTACTCATAATTTATTGTTGTTCGCACAGCTCAGTTGTCAGAGGAAGAAACTGAATACAACAACTGAAAAGCATGCATTTATATACACAAAATTGTAATATCAAAGCTAAATCAAAGAATAGCATTCAATAACAGTCATTCATATGGGGTGTGAGGCAAAACACTTTCTTTACTTGCACCATATTTATTTTGAAAAAAATGTCAAAGGAAAAAAAACTGTCTTAGATGGAAGACATTACCTGCCCTTGATTGATCTCCACTCCGACTGAGCATCTCCGTGGGTCAGTAGACGAGCCAGTAATTGTAAATACAGATGGAAACTGGTCTCCTGTTCCAGCCTGAAAATGGGGCAGAAATGTGTATGATGAGTTCAATCCAAAAACCACAGATGTAAATGCAGCTGCAAGCCTGATAAAATAAACTGAGCCCCTAGCAATTTGCATTAGTTTAGTTGACTGTAATAACCTTAAATATTCAACCATTTTTCATGAGTAAAATATCACAATTGTTAGCTTTGGTCGAATATTTAGGAGTTTTTAAAATACTGAACGCTCAAAAAGGCAGCTTGGTCGAAACTTTAGGGTATGATTAGCATGATTCGGGCTGAGCGAACTCGTCGTCACTTAACCCATTCAGCCCTGACGCACTACAGCAGGAGATGGGTCGACCATGATAATTCAAGGGTAGTGCCAGATTAGCTTGGCACCTGTCGGCGCCAAGCTAATCTGGCATTACCTTTAAATTATCAAGGTCAACCCATCTCCTGCCACAGGTGCATAGTTGTTAGATGGCGCTTCGAAAATTTGGGACATACATGCGTCAGGCTGAATGAGTTAATAATCCCACTGGCCTCAGACACAGAAGTTATCTGGTCATCAGAAATTATAACCCCTTGAATGCTAATGACCATACCACTCGGCTAAAATGACGAGCAGTAATTGGTATGCATCTTTTCCGCCAAGAAGTAACATCAGCAGCAGTCAAGAGGTTATGTGCTGACAGCAAACTGTAGAGTGACCGACTTACCCACTGTCGTCACTACTGCTCCACTTTCTGCACCTGTCTAACAGCGACGAAGAATTCTTGCTGTAAACACACAAGTTGGTAAATTTATGTACAAAATGATGCGGGCCGACCTGAATTGACTTAACCCTCAACGAGTTAACTCATTCAGCCCGCCGTACGCATTTCCCAATTTTGGAGGCGTCATCTAATGACAATGCACTAGTTGCAGGAGATGGATCGACCATGATAATTCAAGGGCAGTGCCAGACTAGCTTGGCACCGACAGGCGCCAAGCTAATCTGGCACTACCCTTGAATTATCATGGTCGACCCATCTCCTGCTGTAGTGCGTCAGGGCTGAATGAGTTAAAGATCACAAGCAGAAACAAAGAAAACAAGAGAGTGAATAAAACTGCATATACCTACAAGTCTAATAACAAAAGAAGAAATAAGTTCTATTTTCTGGAAAACTCTTAGGCTGTATTCAGTCCTACAGCAGAACCTGCTTTGAGTAACAATCCTTGTAAGAGATCACCTGTCATGAAAGACCATCATTCAGGTAGATGTATCCACCTGAATAATGGTCTTTAATGACAGGTAACACTTCTTGCCTTAAAGACATCTCTTGAAAGAGCACCTGTCTCTAAAAACCACTTTTTTTCACAACAGGTTCTACTATGCTGACAATATCAAGAAAAGCGCTAATGCAAAACAATAGTGATAAAAAATATATCGCTGACCTGATGACAGCCAGGCCCTCTATCCCGGCAAGATGAAGCTGAAATCTGTCATTCTGGCAAAGAAGAGAGGAAGAAATCAGGTGGCAATATCAACTAAATGAAAATTTTCACAGAATACAGTCACCTGCACCAACCTGAAACTAAATGATAAAAATGTTATGGGCAGTTTACTAATAGTGTTTGCTAATTGAACAAGCCCACTTCTTGCTTTGATAGTCAACCAGCAATGTTAAAGAACTCCTCCTTGACACACTGACTGAGCCCCTAAGGTCAACATTTCCAAATTTGGAAGTTGTCCTCCGAAACTACATTAACCCTCAGGAGACAGATCAACCATTTTAAAACACATCATGTCCATTTTTGTGAAAAGCATGATGTTCATTGTAATACAATGAAAATTAATTTTTCTCTAAAATGTATTTTTTCGAAAAATACTTACCGATGACATGACTGTCAGGAAATAGTCTACTTGCTTACCAATTTTAGCCTAAGACCCAAAGGGTCCCTCCAGGAGGCTCTCAGGGATCCCTAACAGGGACGAGAGTAGCCTCCCCTGCCCATCCGGTCACGTGCCCGGTGGTGTCTCCTTTAGCCAGTTGTCTACGGAGTTACCAGCGGCAAGCGGGCAGGAGGGAGGGACCTCCGAGTCATGTCATCGGTAAGTATTTTTCGAAAAAATACATTTTAGAGAAAAATTAATTTGTTTCCTCAAAACACATTACCGATGACATGACTGTCAGGAAGAATGCCAAAAAGGAGGAGGGTGCCGCACAATCCCTTTCAGAAACCTCATTAGGGACGAAGACGGCCCGTCACTCCTGATCACACACTCCCGACAATTTTAGCGAAGTGCATACCTAAGGCGCCGGGGGCGCCTGGAGGGAGTGCTGTGCCGCAGAGATGTCGCCCACCAGTGAGAGGTTGTCGCGCTGGACTGTCAGGTCGCGGAGGTAGAAGCGGGCAAAGGTGGTTTCGGCCCGCCACCCCACTGCAGCCACAATGTCCTTAACCGCGCAGTTGCGGTCAAAGGCGAGACTTGCGGCCATAGCGCGAACTTCATGGGCGCGTAACCTGAGGGCCTCGGCTCCCTGTGGGGAGAGGTCGCGATAGGCGGACCGTATTACCCAGCGGAGCCAGGAGGAGATCGTTTGGGCAGAGATGTCAGTTCTGCCGGCGGTCCGAGGCAAAAAGAGACAAGTCCGTCCCCTCCGTACGGACTTGGAGCGACGCAGGTAGATACGGAGTGCACGCACCGGATCTTGCTGCCGAGTCTCCCGAGGACGGTCGGGCCCTTTAAGCGGCCGAATAGCGATGACCTGAGGCGCCGTCAAGGGAGATCTAGTCTTAGCGAGAAAGGAAGGATCCGGGAGAAGCTGAACAGAGCCATCCACTCGGAACTGCAGGCAGGAAGGGCGAGACGAGAGCGCGTGGAGCTCGCTGACGCGGGCTGCCGTGGCAAGGGCCACCAGGAAGCAGGTCTTCCGAGTCACGTCCGCGAAGCTGGCCAGATGGAGCGGTTCGAAACGGTTCGAATTCAGCCAGGTGAGGACCCAGGGGAGGTCCCAGCGTGGAACGAGGGAGCGGAAAACCGGCCGCTGCAAGCCGAAATGCGCCATAAGGTCGGCCAGGTCCTTGCAGGCGCCAGGGTCGGGACGGCCGAGGTGACGGTAGGTGTCGGCAACCATGGAGAGATAGCCACGGATCGTGATGGGAGCCAAACCTTGGTCTTGGAAGAGCCAGAGGAAGAAGTCCGCGAGCTGAGGGGTCGTCAGGTCGACGGGGGAGAGACGACGGTCAGAGCACCAGGCACGAAGCACTCGCCACTTTCCCTCGTAGACACGTCTGGTGGAAGGTCTGTGGGCTGAAGCGATAGCGTCCACTGCCGCACTCGAGAAGCCTCTAGCAGAGAGGGCGTGCCGCACAATCGCCAGGCGTGTAGGAGAAGTCGCTCGGGGCAGGGGTGGAAGAGCGGCTGGCGGGGCTGCTTGAGCATCATGCGAGGGGTGGGAAGTGGAAGGGGCGGATCCGTGGCGAGACTGAGCAGGTCGGTGGTCCATGATCTATCCCAGGAGAACGGGGCCACCAGGAGAAGGACTGCGTTGCACCCCCGGAGCTTGAGCAGGACTTTGGGGACCAGGACCGTCGGAGGGTAGGCGTAGGAAACTAGTCCGTCCCAAGAGATCGAGAGCGCATCGACCGCCCAGGCCAGCGGGTCGGGAATCGGGGAGACGAAGAGGGGAAGCTGGTGGTTCCACCTGGTGGCGAAGAGGTCGACAAGGGGAGTCTCCCAACGCTCGCAGATCAGGCGAAAGATGTCCCGGCGCAGGGTCCATTCTGTGTGAAGAAGCTGGCCCCGCCGAGAGAGGGAGTCTGCCAGAACGTTCAGGTGACCCGGAATGTGACGGGCTCATAGGGAGATGCCGCGGTCCTCGCACCAGCGAAGGAGTCGGTAGAGAAGGATGCAGAGGTCGGGCGAGCGGGTCCCTCCCTGCTTCTGTATGTAAGCGACGACCGTGGAGTTGTCGGAGAGGACAAGGAGGTCCTGTGTCCGAAGATCGGGTTCCCAAGCGCGGAGGGCCTGCCAAACCGCATTCAGCTCCAGCCAGTTGATGTGCCACGAAGCCAGGTCCTCGTTCCAGCGGCCGGCCGCATAGCGAAAACTCGGGAGAAGGTGAGCGCCCCACCCGGCGAGGCTGGCATCGACGCAGAGAGAGAGACGGGACAGTGGTGAGGTCAGGGGAATCCCGGAGCTGAACCAAGAAACGTCCGTCCAGCGAAGCAGATGGGGCCGCAGCATAGGAGGTATCGGCACCAGGGTGGAGAGATCGCCGGAGGACGGTCTCCAGTGGAGGAGAAGATGCAATTGAAGAGGATGAGAGTACAGACGACCGAGGGGAAGGAGATCTGCCGCAGCACTCATCAGGCCGAGGAGCTGGAGCCACACCCTGGCGGGGACAGCCGCTTCCTGAGCTACCAAACGGGCGAGATCGGCGAGTTTCTGGATCCGAGGCTCGGGAAGACGCACTAGGTTGCGGTCGGTCACAAACTCCATCCCCAGGTGCACGAAGTGGCGAGAGGGAGTGAGGTCGGACTTGCCAGCGGTGACCAGGAAGCCGAGGCGAGATAACAGGCGTAGAAGCGCATCCCTGTCCAGGAGAAGAGAGGCCACCGACTGGTTCCGCAGAAGAAGGTCGTCCAAGTAGTTGGAGATCGGGCTGGAAGAAGAACGACGGGCTCTGGCTACCACGGCGTTCATGATCCGCGTAAATACCCACGGACTGAGGTTGAGACCGAAGGGGAGGGCCCGAAACTGGAAAACAGTCCCGTCGATGGCAAAGCGGAGGTAACGGCGGGAGGCTGGATGGATTGGGACGTGCAGGTAGGCATCGGACAGGTCCAGGCTGACGGCGAAGTCCATGGGCTGGACGGCAGCGCGAAGGGACCTGGCTGTCTCCATCCAGAAGGACGGGGCAGCGATGAACCGATTCAGGGCGGAGAGATCGATGCTCGGCCTCCACTTGCCTCCAGGCTTGGGGACTACGAAGAGTCGGCTGTAGAAGGCGGGGGAGTCGTGGGAGGCGACGACCTCCGTAGCGGCTTTCTGGAGAAGAGCAGCGACTTCTCCGCGAAGGGCATCGGCCTTGGGCGGATCTGAGGAATCTCGGTCCACAGGGGGGAGCGCCGAAGTGGGGGCGGGGAACGAAAGGAGATGAGAAGACCGTCTGAGACAATGGAGAGGATCCACGGGTCGTCCGGAAACAGGGAGCGCCAGACGTCTCCGTGCAGGGCGAGCCTCCTGCCGACAGGCGACCCCGAAGCGGTCAGCGGGGGCGGAGGCGAGCAGAAGTCAGGGGGCCCTCCCACACCCAGGGCGGCGGGCGGGCTTGGGCCAGGCCGGGACGGCAGGACGGGCAGAACGGGCAGGACGGGCGCGACCAGGACCGGGCGCACGGGAAGAGAGAGGACGGGAGGCCGAGGCGGAGGCCGTCGCGGAGGGTCTGACGAACCGCAGGGCGCGACCCGAGGCCTTGCGGGTTGGCGGAAAGCGAGACGAGGGGGCGCTGGGCCAACGGTCCTTGTTAGCTTCCTTCAGGGACTGCCAGGAAGGGCCGAAGAGGAGCGGAGCGCCGACCGGGGCCCGGCGGAGCTGGGATTTCACATCACGGGGAAGACCCGGGCAGGACTGGAGTACCACATCACGCTGCATCAGGTCACAGTTGGCGGCCGCCGCCATGGCGTTGACGGACGAATGGTAGGCCACTCGGTTGGCTGCAA
The DNA here is from genome assembly GCA_036245525.1 of Semisulcospira habei. Classification (NCBI taxonomy): domain Eukaryota; kingdom Metazoa; phylum Mollusca; class Gastropoda; family Semisulcospiridae; genus Semisulcospira; species Semisulcospira habei. Next base: position 172,560,188 of record BTPG01000006.1, on the reverse strand, counting down.
CTGCCAAGGTGTGAAGATCCGACAGCAGGGGAGGAGCGGAGGGAAGCCAGGCTGCCTCGATACGGTTAATGAAGGCTTGTGTGAGGAGCTCCAAAAATCCCGAACAAGCGAGGGCGTTTCAGACGAGTGAGGCGGTACGTTCCAGGCCGCGAGGCAGGGCACGGTTGAGCTGGGAAGATCCGCCGGCGAGCACCAGCGCAGGCGGATCCACCGGAGGCAGCGAGCATGAGAAGGATTGCGAGTGGCCGGCGTACCAGGACTGCCGAAAGGCGATGTCGACACCGGAAGGCCAGCGGCGGTCGGAGAAGAAGTCCGAGTCGGAAGCAGAATCTCGCTGGAGGTGCGCAGACAGGGCGTCCATAGGTCGCGGAAGGCAGGCGGCTGGGGAAGCGACTTGAATTTCTTAACCTGACGAGCAGCATCCACAAAGGCGGCCGCTTTCCTCTTCAGCGGTGGGGAAGGTGGGCAGGAATCCGCGGGAAGGCAAGCCGCGATGAGACGGGCGGCGTCGTCCAAGGCTCGGAGAGTCTCGCCACGAGGAGTGGACAGGGTAACTGGAGACGCTGGATCATCCACCTGAGAGGGCGAACGGCTGCCGGACTCAAGCAAGGCCGACACGGAGTCCTCCGGCAGCAGGCTTAAGGTCTCTCCATCGATGGCAGGCGATGGCGGCGGAGAAGACCGAAGCACAGGAGGTAAATTGACGCGCGCAGGCGGTGGAGGAGGAGCCAAGGGGCTACGCTGACGCCGCCGCGGGGAAGTAAGAGGCGAAGGGCGTCGGGAACGATGAGAGCGTCGATCCCGATGGGAACTACTGCGCCGAGAACGAGGCGGAGTCCTGTCGTCTCTACGACTCCTATGAGAGGAGTGCGGTGAGGGGCGCCGAGAGGACCAGCGCTGCGGAGAACGGCTGCGCCGACGGGAGGCATAAGAGGAAGTCGAGCGAGAGGACGACGAATGCCGGGGGCTACGTCTCCTATCCACGCGACAAGGGCTAAGCCGACGGTCGACATCGTGGCGCCTGGAAGAACGGGGACGGTCTCTTCTGTCCCGAGGAGGAGGAAAAGGTGACAACTGTCACGGTGCCCGGGGCTCAAGGAGGGGGGCACGTTGCGGACTAGCAGCTGGGGCCGAAAGGCCACGGTGAAGGGTAGAAGGCGACGACGGTCGCGGTGCCCGGGGCTCATGGAGGGGGGCACGTAGCCGGCTAGGCGACTCGCCGGAGGACTCAGCGGGCTTAGGAGAGGGGGCCATAAGGCCAACACGTCTAGTAACAGGCGACAAAGGTCGCGGTGCCCTGGGCTCAAGGAGGGGGGCACAACTAGACGGAAGGGCCGAAAGGCCGACGCGTGTTTCGACGAGCGACGAAGGTCGCGGTGCCCGGGGCTCAAGGAGGGGGGCATGGAGCCGGCTTGGCGACTCGCCGGAGGAGTCAGCGGGCTTAGGGGGGGGCCACAAGGCCCACGCGTCTACTAACAGGCGACAACAGTCGCGGTGCCCGGGGCTCAAGGAGGGGGGCACAAAGCCGGCTTGGCGACTCGCCGGAGGAGTCAGCGGGCAAGGGCGGTGCGGACACCGTAGCAGGAATAGTCTTACCAGGCAGACGAGGCGTGCGTTTCTCCACTTCCGAGGAGGGGAGCTTGACTGGGTCCCGGCGTGCTGTGACAGGTCGCTCGCGCCGGTAGAACCTCCAAAGCTCCGACCAACGAACCTCCGGCCACGAAGAGCAGACAGCGCAGGCGAGGTCCGAGGAGCAGCCAGAACACGGAAGACAGACTTTATGCCGGTCACTAGGCCACTGAAAGTCGCCGCAAAGGGGACAGGTGCGCACTTGATAACTGCAACACAAACCCAAAGATAAAAGGCAACCGGTGGCGGAAACTAACCCGCCTACATAACATCCGAACTCAGGGAAACGAGTGAAGCTCACGACAAAACGCGGGAGAGAACCAAAAAAGTTCGAGACGAGACCGACGTCCGGCCCAGCCGGGCGAGACGTAGGCGGCGGCCGAGACGTTACCTTTCCATGGCGGAGCGCCGAAGCACAAACCACCGCGAGCGACGGAAGCCGAGAAGCAGAAGAAGGCCCCAGGCCCAGCTAACAGCACGAGGCACAGACGAGGGCTAGCAGAGAAGGAGGCGACGCCAGAAGCAGAGACGAGAGGCTAGGCGAAGACAGGCCGGTAAGGACGGTCGAACCGTACACAGTCTACGAAGGGTCAGAGGCTCAGGTAAACGTGTGTGTACGCTAACAGCGAAGTAGACAACTGGCTAAAGGAGACACCACCGGGCACGTGACCGGATGGGCAGGGGAGGCTACTCTCGTCCCTGTTAGGGATCCCCGAGAGCCTCCTGGAGGGACCCTTTGGGTCTTAGGCTAAAATTGGTAAGCAAGTAGACTATTTCCTGACAGTCATGTCATCGGTAATGTGTTTTGAGGAAACAAATCTTGCTTCTCACAAAAATGGACTGTCTTTTTCCTTCACAGGGCAGAGCTATCCTGGTACCAACCTTTAACTACAATGGTCACTTCAGCTCTCATTGTTGATGTGTGTCAGAACTAAATAGGTTAATTCCTCCCCCCCAATGGACGCAGACTGGTTTTGAAATCAGTGAAAATTCAACGTAAAAGACATGGATACAAAGTGGTTTCTTCAAAGGGCCTAAGGGTCCCGCAACTGTGGGAGCTCATGAGGCTCTGTACCTCTTGCAGTTAGGCGGCATTTAATTTTTCTCAATAGTGGAGGGGTTAAATGAACTGTTTCCATATTGAAGCTTTGTTACCAGTTTGCGGAAGAAGTGTTCCCACAAAAGAGTGATTAACTGAGTGCTAGGCGGCCACAGTGAAGAAATGGACAGACAACATCGCAGGCATGCACGCATGCTGTCTTCCTTTGGCCCTGTCTGCAACAGAGATTATTGGAAATTTCTAAAGAAACTGTCAAAATCCAAAAATGTTCATTACTTAATAATACATCTCTGACTCGATGTATCGCAAATCGTTATTTTCATGAGGAATACATGCATACATGTATGCACATAAAGAGGGTAGGAGACAGAGCCAGTGTATAATGAGGGTCTAGGCTTCTGACACATGGTATATGTCTCCCCACTTAACTGCTGGGCACGTGGGAACAGCATCACACAGATTACAACGTGACCTCCTCCTAGATATGACCACACACATAAATGTAGTAACAAGAAACACTGATTTGATGCGCATCAAGGTCTATGCTTTTCACAGGTGTCAAGTTTCGCCACGCTCGGCAGCCCGCGGTTATGGCCCCCAACCTAGAGGGTGCAAAAACTAGCGCTGAACCCTTGTTCACCTCCTCTAACGAAGCACGCAGGCAATGATAGGAAGACCTTAGGCACAGATCCAAGGGATAATAAATGTCTAGGCGGTCAGTTGTTGAAGTTAAAGAGAGGTATGCTACCCTACTGCTCTTGCTCACCAGTCATCATGCATGACCACTTCAAACACAACACACTAGCGTTGCAAATGACACTAGCTAAGAGATTGAGACATGTGCATTGTAAGTTTCTGCTTTTTCAGAATTTTAGGATCTTGTGCCCGCAGTGTGTATGTGCGTGTGTGTATTCTGTTTGACGTGACACGTAAGACGCTCATTTCTGTTGCTAAAGTATCCTAAGAAGAGCTGGCGTTTCTGATTAGCTTTTGCAGCAACAATGAAATTGCATCTGTCATGTACAACACAATCGGTATGTATTTTATGTCTGAATAGTGAAGGAAATGTTCAGCAAAAATGGACCATTTGCCATGCGCCCCGCCCCCCCTCCCCCCGCACCACTGACCAGTTATATCACGGACAGATATATCGTGGCCCCAGTTTGAGGACCATGACGACCGCGATATATCGAGTCAGAGCTGTATGTTAACATTTTTATTTCTTCAAATATGTCCAAAACAAACCAACCATTTTCAAAAAACGTACTCGTCTGAGATTTTAGACCCTACAGCTTTACAGACAGCACAAAAATCCTATATTCAAGTACCCAGTGTGCAGAAGGTATGCAGACCAACAGCAGCCAATGTTGGCTTGACGGTCTTTGCTTCCATCTAAACTGCACAATTAATGTGAAAATAACTTTCTCTTATGAGAATACCTATGATCAGAACATGTAACAAACTCTGAACTTTGAAGGAGCCAACTGGGCCCAAGGCCTCTTCCTAACCGTGACAAAGCAAAGAAAAACACTCACCCGAAGTATCTTGTCTACAAGCATATGCACAATGACACTGCAATTCTGGGTTGGATCCTGCAAAAGTAAACGGCATGGTCATAACACACTCATGCTTCAACAGACCCAAATAAATACAAATAAATATTTCATTAGTACAAATACGGCAAATTTTATTGTTCCAAAAATGGAGCATACAATCATTTAAAAAATAATGTGTATTTACATATATATCTTTTGGAAAGGCATGTACATGTCAATGATCTAACTAGCCAAACGCACAGTTTTCCAACATCCCATGCCATTATACATGTACCTGGGGTACATCATCTAACTGCACACTGATGTATCACTTCGAAGATGGCCCGTACCAAAATGCGATTGAATCCAGGAATTTGGCAGTCATTCCATGATACAGTTAATACAAACTCTGATAACACAAAAGCCTGGTTAACACAAAAATTGCCTGGTTTCCCTGAAACCATTTTTCTTTTATTTATCTATAAACTCCTGTTAATAAGAAAAGATATTTGGCACCCCCTGGAGTTCTTCTTATTAAGACTTGACTGTAACTATGGAAGATGAAACACCATGATAGCACAAGAGCACCGCATTATTAGCTAATAGTAGCAGGATATGGAACTACAATGATAGCTCAAGGTTAGTGCAAGATTAGCTTGGTGCTGAAGGCACCAAGCTAAACTTGCACTAACCTTGAACTATTATTGCCGTTCCATCACCCTCTGTAGAATAATAGTCAGAGATGAATATAGAAAGTGCAGCTTACAGGTTTATTCTCGTTTCCGCTGGCATCAAAGGTAAAGAGGTGAGAAAGATGCGTAGTAAGCCACAGACTGAAGCCCAGTGGGTTGGCGGGTCGTGTGGACACCTCAAGGATGAATAAGTCTGACTCTGTGGAAACACAGCAGTCATCAGCTCATTGTTGTTGTGCACATTTTACATGGAATATGTTTTATAGTGTCTTTGAGAGAAAAAGTCGGAGACTGTGAGCCAGAATATGAAGCCCAGTGGGTTTACCAATTAAATGTACAGACAATTTTGGTTATACAAATGTAACAAGGTCGGATTAAAACAAGTTTAAAAAAAAACTGTATGGTCTCTGACTGCAGTTTTTCTGTGTGCAGTACCTAGCGTATGACAAACTTTCCTGAACAAATATGGGCCTCAAGACAACTGGTCATATTCAACATTCAAAATATAAGTTAATTTATAAGGATACATTCAAAACAACCGCAACCATAAATGACAAACACTGTGGACAAAAACAAATACAGGGAAAGTTCAAATATAACAAATTGCTTGGGGACACAAGCTTTTTTGTTGTTATATTGAGATAGTGTGGTCAGGACAAGTCTTGTTATATCCAGCTTTTGTTATAAATGACCTTGTTATATATCAGCAAAGTTGACTGTACATTTAACCCATTTAGCCCCACGGGTGCTTTTCCCACATTTTGGAAGTGTTACTGAACGACTATGTGGTGATAATGATGATGATGAAACGTTTTTATTCAGGATAAAGTTTTAGGCATGCAAATGCCTCTCTAACAAACTGTCCTGCTACTCTACACACATAAATATACATCGTGCAACACAATAAAATATTTGTTTAAAAACAAAAAAACATAGTGTCAAGAACATTCAAGTGTACAAAAAGCATAAAAAGAAAGAAAAAAAAAGAACATAATAACAGCGACATAAGCTGAAGGTCATCTTATAATTAGAACGTCTCTGAGAGTACAACATTAATAGAGGAGAATTAAATCATGGTATTAATTTATAAGTAAAAGGCGATCCTTAAATATACTAAATTTAGAAATAGACTTAAGATGGGTAAATTATTCCATGCTTTTGCACCTGAAAAGGCCAGGCTAGTTTTATATATATCTAATCTTGTTCTTGGTAGGTGGAGCGACCTGTTTCTCGTGTTTTGTCTATAATTATCTGAAAACATTAACAGAGTTCACAAATGGAGTGGGGCTCTCTCGTGTAGAATCTTGTACATTAATACACACCAATTAAATTCGAATTATTTGTTTAATGCCAGCAATTTAAGAGATTTAATTTTTTTGTCTGTGGGGGTGGGTCCAGGAAGTATGAGTTTAACACCTCGATGATACAGAGAATTTACTTTGTTCATATGAACTTTGCTGCAACCGTTCCAGACAGTGGAACTGTAATTACATTGTGTTTTGATACGCACGTGGAAAAAAAGCTTGCAAATGTCAGGATTAACCTTACGGCTGAGCTTAGACAAAAGGAACAAGTTTTTGGACAAAGTTTTGCATACGTTATCAACATGAGGTTTCCAGTTTAACTAGTTGTCTACTGTTACGCCCTGCAAGCGATGCTTAGTTACTTGTTCTATAGGTTGGCCATCTAAGGTAAATGTTAAAAGTTGGTAGTCCGCGCTGGTGTTTCTGGCGTGTTGTAATTAACATGCTCTTTAAACGACTAACGATGAACGACTAGGTGGATTGACCATGATAATTCAAGGGTAGTGCCAGATTAACTTGGTGCATGAAGGCGCCAAGCTAATCTGGCACTACCCTTCAATTATCATGGTCAATCAATCTCCTCCTGTAGGGACTCAAGGCTAAATGGGTTAAACTTATTGTAAAAATGCACCTTAGGTTATAATATCATATTATGCATAACCCTTCTTGACTGCACAAGATATTCAAAATATGTACATTGTAACTGTAAGAAATATCTCTATGCCCTGGTCTGTTACATATACGGCTCCAAGCCATAAGGTCCACAATCACAGACCTGCACGCATTCATATTTCTTACCTAAGACTAAGTCATCATCATCGATGACTGCGGTGCTGCTGGTCTCATCCCATAGCCTCTGCAGCACTTGATGCAACTGCACCCAGAAGGACTGGAGAAGGAGCAACAAAATAAGATCCCTTAACTCTATGGCTGTCAGTTGCAGTTTTGTCACGATGACTTCTACTAGAGTCATTGTGACAAAAACCGCTACTGACAGCCAAAGGGTTAACCCATTCAGCCCTGACGCACTACAGCAGGAGATGTGTCGACCATGAAAATTCAAGGGTAGTGCCAGATTAGCTTGGCGCTGACAGGCATCAAGCTAATCTGGCACTACCCTTGAATTATCATGGTCGATCCATCTTCTGCAACAGGTGCATAGTCGTTAGATGACGCCTCCAAAATTTGGGAAATACGTGCATCGGGCTGAATGAGTTAATACTGTACAAAAAAATAAGCTAATGTCAGTATGATTACACCAAACTAATAAGTACTTGGTTAACAATCATTTGTGTAAAAACAAACAGGTCAGCTGCAGTATACTGCAGTACCTGAGGGCTACAAAGTCAGAATGAGGTATTCACGTTCACCTTAACATGGTGCTGAAGTTATATAGAATTTTGATCAATGTCAGTCTTCTGCCCACATAGTCTAGCTAAGGCACACGCTAGCTAAGACTGAAGCTAATCTGGCACTACCTTTGAATTATCATGGTCAATCCTCCTGCAACCGATACACAGTCGATAGGCAAGACCTTCGTTGGGCGGCTGTCGGGCTAAATGGGTTAAGAACACCAAAATTTAGGAAATGCAGCTGTGGGGTTAAATGGGTTAATAATTAATGTATGTATACCTCTGTGCCGCACTTTTCCTTTCTCCTGTTCACAAGATTGGCCAGCAAGGCCCAAAACTCCATCAGACACCCGCACACAAACGGTGACGTCCGCAGCCACTCCTGTGTTGATAACTAACAGTAAAAATACAAAACTGAAATGACAGCTGATCTCTTCATCATATTTAAGCCAAACTAAAACACTGGAAAGAATAAACACTTCATAAATCTGGCAACAAAAACAATTTCATGATTTGAATAAGTAAACCGCTGCAACTTTCATGTATCTTTTTCATGCTGCAGACATAAATTGAGTTTACAACAATACAGACTGAAGACACCAAGGTAGAATTTCAAACACACAAACACAAACACCAATGCCACCACCACACCCCCATTCTGGAAACAGTCTTATTTTGTGACAGCAACTTAGAAAGATTACAGTATTTTGATCAGGAACATAACAGTGGGAATACAGGTTGTCAAAATGAATTTTTCTCTAAAATGTATTTTTTCGAAAAATACTTACCGATGACATTACTGTATGGAATGCGTCTTAGCTAGCACAATTTCAGCCAAAATTGATCGTGTACCTACATGGCAGGGGAGGCAACCTAGGGGCGCCCCAACCTAGCCAGTAGCCCGAGTAGCCTCCTGTCCATTCCCATCCGGGCATGCGCCCACCGGATACCCGTCAGTTTGTTTGCTTAACTGACTAGCGGCGAGCGGGGCAGGTGGGAGGGTCCTTCGAGTAATCGGTAAAAAATACATTTTAGAGAAAAATTCATTTGTTTCCTCAAAACACATTACCGATGACATTACTGTATGGATGAATAGCAAATAGGAGGTGGGTGCCACGTAAAACCCCATAACCCCTGCATACCGTCAACGAGACCCGCCCTCCTTGGAGCAACCTCCCGACAATTTCAGCTAAGAATTACCTACGGCACCTGGGGCGCTGGGAGGGAGTGTTGCGCCACTGCGATGTCTCCCACCAGCGGCAGGTTCTCGCGCTAGCTGGAGAGGTCCCTCAGGTAGAATCAGGTGAAGGTGGACTCTGCTTGCCCACGGCCGCCACAATGTCTTTGACTGCGCAGTTGCGGTCGAATGCGAGGCTTGCGGCCATAGCTCTGATCTTGTGCGTCCTGATGTTCATTTGTTTGGCTGCATCAGGTGAGAGGTCCTGGTAGGCGGAGCGTATCACCCATTGGAGCAAGGAGGAAATCATCTGGGCAGAGATGTCAGGTCTACCTGGGGACAGAGGGAGGAATAGGCGGGTGCGTCCCCTGCGTAGCGGCTTGGTCCGTCGCAGGTACACACGTAAAGCTCTCACCGGGTCCTGCTCTCTGGACTCCCGGGCAGGGCTTGAATCTCTCAAAGGCCGAATGGTGATCACCTGTGGGGCAGCCAACAGCGACCGGGTTTTGGCTAGGAAAAACGGGTCGGTCAGAAGTTGCACTGAGCCATCCATCCGGAACTGTAAGCAGGAAGGGTGTGCTGACAGCGCGTGCAGTTCGCTGACCCTGGAAGCAGTGGCGAGGGCCAGTAGGAAGCAGGTTTTCCACGTCACGTCGGCCAACCGCGCCAAAGGGAATGGTTCTAAGCGGGCCGAGTTGAGCCACGTCAGTACCCAGGGTAGGTCCCATCGTGGAAGCAGAGAGCGAAGGGCAGGACGTTGTAGTCTGAAGTGTGCCATTAGGTCGGCGAGGTCTTTGCAGTCACCAGGGTCCGGCCAGCCCAAATGGCGGTATGTTTCAGCAATCATGGCCAAGTAGCCCCTAATGGTGATCGGTGCCAACCACTGGTCGGTGAAGTGCGGGCACATGGGGCCCCGGTAATGATTGGCACAAAAAGCCACAGCAAAGATGAAGAATGATTTGTCTCTGCTCGAACCAGCGCCCAGCCCAAGAGCCGGCCAAGGGCTAACACCTTACCTCTCCGCCAGAGCGGGGACGGGGGAAGAAACCTCCATATCACCCTCAGCGCGCGAACGAGGGCGGTGTCCCAGCAAAACCGCACCGAGCAGCCCAAGCAAACCGAGGTGCAGGCGAGGGCAGCAGCCAAACGAGCAGGGAACAAGCAGACCCACACAGGGCACAGGCAGGGTCTGGCGAAGCAGAAGTCCAACGAGAAGTCAAGCCGAGCAGAAGACAGGCGAACCAACCGGTCGAACAAGGCAAAGTCTAAGTCCGTAGGCTAAGGCAAACACGTCTGAAAGGCGTGAGCTAAGTAGCATGACTGGTTGGTCACCACGTGACTCGGAACCGGATGGGCAGGAACGGGAGACAACTCTCGGCCCCTCTAGGGGTTCCCCGAGTGCCTCCCGGGTTGTGTGGTAACACGACAGGTTCTTAGGCTAAAATTGAGTAAGTAGTAGACACTTCCACATAGTCATGTCATCGGTAATGTTTTTGAGGAAACAAGTCATCGGTAATGTGTTTTGAGGAAACAAATCCTTTGCACCAACATAGGACAGTTCAAGGGTATGCTAGAATATCACGATGCCTAACATTTCTGGCACCACTCTTGAACTATCATTGTCAACCTATCACCTGAACTAGTAAGCAGTTTCAAAGAACCCCAAATTTGGAGTTGCAACCTTTGGCATAAATGTGTTAACCCTATGGCTGTCAGTAGCTCTTTTTGTCACAATGATTCCTGCTGGATTGATGACTAAAAGTGCTACCGACAGTCAAAGGGTTAAGTGACATCAACCCTTGTTTAACCCTTATCATTCGGAATACACCAGTGAGTGAAATGAATTTTTCTCTAAAATGTATTTTTTTCGAAAAATACTTACCGATGACATTACTGTTAGGAATAGTGTCTTAGCTAGCCTAATTTTAGCCAAAATTGGTTGTGTACCCATATGGCAGGGGAGACAACAAGGGGCGCCATAAGCCTAGCCAGTATCCCGAGTAACCTCCCTTCCAAACCCATCCAGACAACTGCTCACCGGATTTTCGCCAGTCTGTTTACTTAGCTGACTAGCAGCAAGCGGGGCAGGTGGGAGGGTCATCCAAGTAATGTCACCGGTAAGTATTTTTTGAAAAAATACATTTTAGAGAAAAATTCATTTCTTTCCTCAAAACACATTACCGATGACATTACTGTTAGGAAGAATTACGAACAGGAGGTGGGTGCTGCTTATAATGCCCCTTACCCCCAACTGCCACCTAGGCCCGCCCGCCCAGGAGCAACCTCCTGATAATTTTAGCTAAGAAGCCTAAAGCACTGAGGGTGCCGAGAGGGAGTGTTGCGCTCCGGGGATGTCTCCCACCAGCGCCATGTTTCCCGCTGGCCGGAGAGGACCCGAGAGAATCTCGCGCTGTCCAGAAAGGTCCCTCGGGTAGAAACGGGCGAAGTTGACTCCGCTCCCCAGCGCACGGCCGCCGCAATGTCTTTGACGGCTCAGTAGCGATTGAATGCGAGTTTGCAGCCATGGCTCTGACCTCGTGCGCCCTGATATTCATCCCTTTGGCTGCCTCAGGGGAGAGGTCCTGGTAGGCGGTGCGTAACGCAACGGAGCCAGGAGGTATACCGTCTGGGCTGAGATGTCATCCCTACCTGGAAGGCGGGTGCGTCACCTGCGTATCTGCTTGGTCTGGTGCAGGTGTCCACATAAGGCTCTCACCGCATCCTGCTGTCTGCATCTCGGGCAGGACCCGAATCCATCAAGAGCCGAATGGTAACCAACTGGGGCGACCCAAGGGGACCGGGTCTAGACTAGGAAGCTGGGTCGGGCATCAGATGTCCAGAGCCAACCATCCGAACTGTAAGTCTGAGGGGAACGTTGAAGAGAGTGCAGTTCGCTGACCCTGACAGCCGTGGCGAAGGTCAGTCGGAAGTAGGTCTTCCATGGCACGACGGCCAACAGCTGGAGTGGGTCGAAGTGGTCCCAGACGAGCCATCGTAGCCTCTAGGTAAGGTCCCATCGCGGCACCACGAGCAAAGGCAAGAGGTGTAGACCGAAGAGCGCCAGAAGGTCGCCAAGGGCTTACAGGCACCGGGGTCGGCCGGTCTAAGTCGGTCCACGTCAGCGATCCTGGCCAGGTAGCCCGTAACAGCGAAGGCGCCAAGTTGGTTGGTGAAGAGCCAGAGGAAGAAGTCCACCCGCCGAGGAACCGTCCGGTCCATGTGGAAGAGGCACTCGTCGTTTCCCTCGTAACTCGTCTGGTCGAGTGTCGACGGACTGTAGCGATAGTTCCCACTGCTGCATTTGAGAAACCTCTCGCAGCGAGGGCTTGCCACACAACGTCCAGGCGTGGGCGAAGAGCTCTCGGGGCTGCAAAACATCGTGCGTGGGGTGATGATCCGCAGAGGGGAGCCCATGGCGAGGTTCAGGAGGCCGGCAGTCCATGAGCATATTCCGCAGCAAGTATCCACCAGGATCAGGACCGCATTGCAACCTTGAGTTTGAGCAGGACCTTGGAACTAGCACCGTAGGTGGTTCGGAGAGATGACGAGGCCGTCTCAAGAGAGGTAGAGAGTGTCGACCGCTCCGGCTCGCAGAATAGGAACGGGGGAGACGAAGCGGGGAAGCTGGCGATTCAACCTCGGCATGATCATTGGGGACTCACAGCTGCGCAGATCACCTGAAGATGTCCGGACGGAGCGTCCACTCGGTGCAGAGAAGCTGGCCGCCACGCGTGATGGAGCCGGCAGGCCATGTGGAAGTCCCGTGAAGACTCTTGCCCGGGTAGCGATGTCTCAATCTTCGCACCATCGGAGCCCCTGGCAGAAGGGGAAGGCAGGGAGAGGAACCGCGTCCCACCTTGCTTCTAAATGTAGGGGACTATTGTGACGCTGTCGGAGAGGACGAGAAGCTCCTGATGTCGCTGACGTGACACCTGATGCTGGGCCCCAAGGTCCGGAGGCCATCTGCCGGAGGCTGAGTAGGATCTCGGTAGCAGGTGAGCGCCCCCGGTGGCGAGACTTGCGTCGGCGCAAGAGACATCTGGGGTGAAGGTGAGAAGAGAGGATCTCCCGTCACGAGGCAGTTGGGATCCGCCCAGCAAAGAAGGTGAGGACGGAGCAACGGCCGCATCCGAACCTGAGACTCAAGGTCGTCCGTCGAGGGTCGTCCGAGGAGAAGCAGGAGCAGCTGAAGCGGGGGGCAGTAGAGGCATCGTAGGGGAAGTAGGTCCACTGCGGTACTCTCCAGTCCCCGAAGCTGAAGTCACCGTCTGGAGGAGGACGCCTGCTCTTGAGACACCTGCCGCGCTGGGTTCACCAACTGCTGAATTCGCCACTCCGGAAGTCGCCTTTTGTGAGGTCAGTGCGTGATTCCATCCCAAGGAGGACAAGCGGCGCTACGGCATGAGGTCGGACTTGCCCACGTAGATCCGGAAGACAAGCCTGTCGAGGAGATCCAGAAGTGCATCTCGATCCTTCACCCGGGAGGATTCCGACCGGTTCCGCAAGAGAAGATCGTCTAGGGAAGTCGAAGTGGAGCACGAAGACGTCCGTCTGGTCCTGTCTACTATGACGTACAGCTATGGTTGAACCCCCAGAGGCTGTGATTGACACCGAAGGAAGCACACGACACTGGTAGATCACGCCACCGAAGGCAAAGCGGAGGTAACAGCTGGAGACGGGTTGTCTGGGGACAAGTAGAACGCATTCTTCTCCAAGTAGGTCTCCGACCGGTTCCGCAAGCGACGATCGTCTAGGGATGAAGCATGAAGCCAGCCACCTGGCCTCGTCTACTCCAGCATCCAGAAGCGGTTGAACACCCAGTGGCAGTGGTAGAGCCGAAGGGAAGTGCACAACCCTGGTAGACCACACCATCGAGGGCGAAGCAGAGGTAACGGCTGGAGATAGGGTGTCTAGGGGCGAGCAGAACGCATTCTCATCCAAGGAGGTCTCCGACCGGCTCCGCAAGAGAGGGTCGTCTAGAAATGTTGACGAGTCCAGGCTGACGGCCCAGTCCAAAGGCTGTACTGCGGCGCAAAGGCTCGGGCGGTCTCCACGCCAAAGAACGGGGCGGCGACGAACTTGTACAGCATGGTGCGCGTGTCGACTGTTGTAACCGCTCACCAACGGTCGGGAGGTCGAGGCCACAGTGCAGGGGGCATCCTGAAGCACCAGTTCACACGAAGTGGTAGCGGCAAGGCATTGACCGAGGAGTGGTATGCAGCGTGGTAGGTGGTGACCGGCAAGCCAGGAAGCTCCTAAACCGTGGCGAGTGGAGGGAGTCTCCGATCCTCGAAGCGCAGAACGAAGTCCGGTAGAGGCTCAGGCATGCGTAGTCAAGCGCCGTCTCCGCAGGCCGACGTGCAACGTCCCAGGACCGTAGATAAACCATCCTATCGCCCTGGGGCGCCCACAGGTACCCTGGTCGTCCGCTGAAGCTACTAAAAGAATAAAACCGATCATTAACCTACAGCGCTTAACTTACCTTCCAGCTGTAAGCGCATTACAATGTGTACCCACCATAAAAAACCCGTGAAATGTGTTCACCTGAGTGTCAGGCGAGCGGCCACACACTGATCCCGTAGTCTCGCCCGGGGCGATGTTACTTATACTGAGCTTGAGGCGGAACACTTCTGTTGGACAGTGGCAGGTTTGGCCGGCCATACTATTGTCCCGACGGCAGGCCTAGGGTGACGGGTGGCATCCAAGTCGCGGGAAGCAGTCTGCAGTAGCGGCGGCCTGTTCGACGTGCGTGGCGGCCATTGAGGTACGGAAGTCCGCTCGGTCCTTCTAACACCCAATGGTCCGTGCGCACCGTTCTGAGGGTAGACTTACTTACTTACTTACGCCTGTCACCCCTACCCGGGTATAGGCCGTCGACGAGAGACCTCCAGCGACTCCTGTCCTGTGCTTCTCCTTCGATTTTACTCCAGGTGGTTCCCAGTCTCTTGATGTCTGCTTGGAGGTCTCGACGCCAGGAGTTTCTCGGCCTACCTCTTTTCCTCTTTCCCTGGGAGTTCCATGACAATGCCTGGTCTTGACGTTCCATGTGCCCATGGTTGTGTCCCTGGATAGAGAGAGGCGGCTCGGTCCTGTGGCTTCCGAAGACTTCCGGCTTTCACCACAGGATGTCATAAATCTTCTGATAGAAGAACCTTCCTCCTCCAGGAAAGGAATTACTGTTTGTCTTTTCGTCGGCGTTTTTGAAGCTATTTCTTTTTTTGCAGGGTGGGGAAGCTACCCCCACGCCCAACCCCCTTACTAGGAGGACCAGGGGTTTTCTGTCGGGGTCACCTTTCCTTAGACCATGTTGGTTCACGGCACCTTATTTTATTCGGTGCACCCCTCTCGCGAGGGACCCCCTTTCCACCACCCAGGGGACGCGCCTCAACGCCACATGGTCCCAGCGCGAGGTCTGAGGGTAGACGGGGCGTGCAATATCAACGTGAACCCAGCTCGTCCCTTTACTTTTATCCGAAAAATGGGCGCACGTAAGTCCAGCAGTATTGTCCGGTCGTGAACACCTGTCACCGACCCTCCGCCATGAGACGGCCTGGTCGGCGTTAAACCCCAATAAATAAATAAATAAATGTGACTGACCTTGGAGCGGGACGCCGAAGCTTCGCGTAATCTCATCGTGATCCCAACTTGTCAGTTACCATTCCCCGACGAGCAGGCGCACATTAGTCCAGCAGACTTGTCCAGTCGTGGTCCCGTCACTGCCTAGGAACGTCTGTGCTGGACTAGTGTCGAGGATTGGAGGGCCGTACTCTAGAAGCCGCCACCAGGCTCCCAGCCGGGGGGCGGGTCGTGCATGCACGTTGCAGGCCATACTCATACTGGATACTCTCAGTACTTACGAGCTGGTGCGAACCGGCCGATGTCCTAGGAGTAGTGCCTAAAGTCACGCGAGCGCCACATGATCCAGCATTCTCGTCCCGCCGAGGGTACTTGTCACTCACCGAGGTCGGGACGTCATAATCTTGTCTATGCTGGAGTATCCCCCGGATTGCAGCGAAAGTCGTCACCAGAGGGTAGACGGGGCGTGTCATCTCGTCGTGAGCTCGTCTCGTCTTTTTACTCTTATCCGACGAGCGGGTCCACGTTAGTCCAGCAGCCTTGTCCGGTCGTGGTCCCCTGTCACGGACCTTGGAGCGGGGCGCTGAACGTCTGCTCTGGACTTGTGCCGAGGATTTGGAGGGCCGTACTCCAGAAGCTGCCGCCGGAGTGCGGGTGGTGATACGCCTGAGGGCCAGACTCATACTGGATCCACTCAGTACTTAACGAGTCTGGCGCGCAACGGCCGAAGTCCTAGGATCGGTACAGAGGTGGCCTCTCACGTGCAGTCCGAGTCACCACATCCAGGAAATACGTCCTGTCACAGCCGCGGAGGTGGGATGCCCGTCAACCGGTGTCTGCTCTCAGACTGGTGTCGGCCGTCACGGTGATAGACGCTCCAAGCTGTAACCACTGCTCGTCTAACCCGGGACGCCGTCAACGTACAGTGAGTGGAGGCTCAGCTGGAACAGTATAGGCAGACAGCATGCTCGTCACCCGCCACTGGAAGTCCCCACCAGAGTGTAGGTGCGGACTTGTAACTGCAAAACATAGTCAACAGTGATAGACGAGCGAACGTGGCTCTCCGAGGCCACGCGACGAGCGTACACGCGTAAAGGTAGATTTCGAAGCGAATGCCAAATCATGTCCATTGTCGACGCCCGGCACTCTAACCTCCCTTCCCTGAGCACCGGTCACGGACAACAACCGAGGTTTTACCTTACAATGTCGGGGAGGCCGGAGGCCAACCAAGGACCGTAATAACCAACCGTGCTGCCGAAGTGAAGCCTCGTACCACCAACGGAAGAGCCGCACGCCAAAGGTAGCTCCAAGAAGCACCGTGGACACAGTAATCCAAGCTCGTGTGGAACACGGTAAGAATCCAAGTCCTCAGCACCACAAGGTAAACTCCAAGCTAGCACAGTGAAGCAGTCATCCCAGGCTAGTACAGTGAACACAGCAGCCCAAGCCACAAGGCGACCGGTCACACCGAGCACAGCCCACACCGAAGCCGGGAGGAAATCCAAGTCTCCAGCACCACAAGTCCGGTGGAAAGTCACTCGTAAAACCGACAAAGGTAAACTCCAAGCCAGCACAGTGAATCAGTAATCCCAGGCTAGTACAGTGAACACAGCAGAGTCCAAGCCACAAGGCGACCGGTCACACCGTACACAGCCAAGAAGCAGAAGCAGAGGTACACAGCTAAGCTAAGAAACAGACTGGCGGGAATCCAGTGAGCAGTTGCCCGGATGGGTATGGAAGGGAGGCTACTCGGGATACTGGCTAGGCTTATGGTGCCCCTTGTTGCCTCCCCTGTCATATGGGTACACAACCAATTTTGGCTAAAATTAGGCTAGCTAAAGACTTCCTCAGACGGAGAAACGAAACATTTTGTCGAATGTCCGCATTTCAGACATTTCTCCAACATTTCACCGTTTCACGAAATGCGAAACGACACATTTCACGAAATAGAACTTGTCTCTATTTTGCGAAACATTTCGCCGAAACATTTCTACCGTTACCCAATCAGCGTCGTCCGCTGCCAATCTGACGTCATTCAAGCCCAAACACTGAGGATAGCAACGGTAAAGCGATGCCGTGGATTCAGGTCTATTATGGCTAGAATTGCATGATGTGACGCACGATTCTGTAAGATTTAAGCGGAGAAATCGTTTTCGAAATAAAAACTATCAAGTATCATCATTAAAGTACTACCAAAATATGATTTTAGGTCAGTTTTCTGAACCCCACTTTCATCGGCTGCTCTGCGAAGCCGCCTACACAATGGCGGCTATCGCTTCGAGACGGCGGCATCCTCGATTCACTTGAACCAGCCTTGTTTACGCATTCAAAAGCGCTTACGGTTATTCGATATGGTCGGCAATTCACTTTAATTGTGTAAGTGAAGGCACACATGTCTTATATGTTTAGTTTTTAAGCGTCACCTCGCGCTGGGACCATACGGCGTTGAGGCGCGTCCCCTGGGTGGTGGATAGGGGGTCCCTCGTGAGAGGGGTGCACCGAATGAAATAAGGTGCCGTGAACCAACATGGTCTAAGGGAAGGTGACCCCGACAGAAAACCACTGGTCCTCCTAGTAAGGGGGTTGGGCGTGGGGGTAGCTTCCCCACCCTGCAAAAAAGGAAATAGCTCCAAAAACGCCGACGAAAAGACTAACAGTAATTCCTTTCCTGGAGGAGGAAGGTTCTTCTACTAGAAGACTTATGACGTCCTGTGGTGAAAGCCGGAAGTCTTCGGAAGCCACAGGACCGAGCCGCCTCTCTCTATCCAGGGATACAACCATGGGCACATGGAACGTCAAGACCATGTACCAGAGCGGCAAGGCCGCCCAGATAGCAGCGGAAATGCAAAAGTACAACCTTTCCCTGCTAGGCATCAGTGAAGCCAGATGGACGCAGTCTGGCCAGAAAAGGCTTTTAAGTGGGGAGATGATTCTGTATTCAGGTCATGAAGAGGAGAATGCCCCCCATACAGAAGGAGTAGCACTCATGCTGTCACCAGTGGCACAGAGAGCGCTGATGGGCTGGGAAGCTCTTGGGCCAAGAATTATAACAGCAGCCTTTAGAACCAAGAAAAAGCTCAAGCTGAACGTCATCCAGTGTTATGCGCCCACCAATGACAGTGACGAGGAAGAGAAACAAGAGTTCTACGACCGACTCCAGAGTGCCGTGGACAAATGTGCGGAGCGAGACATCACCATCGTCATGGGCGATTTTAATGCCAAAATAGGGGAGGACAACACCGGATACGAAGAGGTGATGGGGAGACAGGGACTAGGCTCGGAGATGAGTGAGAACGGGGAGAGGTTTGTAGACTTTTGTGCTCTAAACCGACTTGTCATTGGAGGCAGCATCTTCCCACACAGAAGAATACACAAAGCAACTTGGGTCTCACCTGACCATACAACAGAGAACCAAATAGACCATATCTGCATTAGCAAGAAATTTAGAAGATCCCTTCAAGATGTTCGAGTGAGGAGGGGAGCAGATGTCGCCTCAGACCACCATCTGCTTACCTTAAGAATGAAGCTCAAGCTAAAGAAAAGCCGCACAGAGACAACAAGAAGACAGCGCTATAATGTAGGCCTCCTGAGAGAAACTGGAGTTAGAGAAGAGTTCAAATTGGTGCTGTCCAACCGGTTTCAAGCGCTACAGGAGCTAGTAAATGAAGAGGAGGCGGTCACCACAGAGCAGCAGTGGAAGGCAGTTAGAGAGGCGCTGAACTCAACCTGCAAAGACACTGTAGGGCTCAGGAAACACCACCACAAGGACTGGCTGTCGGCACAGACCTTGAAGAAGATAGAAGCGAGGAAGCAGAAGAAAGCAGCGGTCAACAACAGTCGCACGAGAGCAGCCAAAGTAAGGGCACAGGGGGAATACTCGGAAGCCAACCGCGAGGTGAAGAGGAGTATCAGGGCAGACAAGAGGGCCTACACAGACAGCCTGGCAGCAGAGGCAGAAAAGGCAGCAGGCAGCGGCAACATGAAACAGCTCTACGACATTACCAGAAGACTGTCGGGTAAGTATGGCCATACAGAAAGACCAGTAAAAGACAAAGAAGGTAAGCCTATTGCAGACAGAGCAGACCAACTCGACAGATGGTCCGAGTATTTTGAAGAGTTACTGAACAGACCTAGCCCACCCGACCCCCCCGACATCCAGCCGGCAGAGACCGACCTACCCATCAGCTGTGACAGACCCAGCCGGGAAGAGATCAGAAAAGCAGTGGCATTTTTGAAGAATGGCAAAGCAGCAGGGCCAGATGGCATCCCAGCGGAGTCTCTGAAAGCAGACCTAGAGACAACAGTTGAGATGCTGTACCCACTGTTTGGAAAGATCTGGGAAGAGGAGGTGATGCCAGCTGACTGGAAGGAGGGGTACCTAATCAAGCTTCCCAAGAAAGGCGACCTCAGCAAGTGTTCCAACTACAGAGGAATCACCTTGCTGTCAGTACCAGGAAAGGTCTTCAACAGGATCATCCTAGAGAGAATGAAGAGCTCCGTTGACCCCCAGCTGAGAGACCAGCAAGCAGGATTCAGGAAGAACCGATCATGTACAGACCAGATCGCCACTCTCCGCATCATCGTGGAACAGTCTCTGGAGTGGAGCTCCCCGCTGTACGTCAACTTTGTGGATTATGAGAAAGCATTTGACAGCGTGGACCGAGAGACTCTGTGGAAACTCCTATGACACTACGGTGTACCCACAAAGCTCGTCCGCCTGATCAAGAGCAGCTATGATGGCATGACATGTCGCGTGATCCACGAAGGGCAGTTCACCAGAGAGCTCCAGGTCAGAACTGGTGTCAGGCAGGGGTGTCTGCTGTCTCCGTTCCTCTTCCTACTGGCCATAGACTGGGTCATGAAGATGACCACAGAGCACAGACGAAGTGGAATACAGTGGACACTGTGGACACAGCTTGACGACCTCGATTTTGCAGACGACTTGGCATTACTGTCCCACACTCATCAACAAATGCAGGACAAGACCACGAGGCTTGCTGACATCTCGTCCCAAGTGGGCCTCACCATTCACAAACAGAAAACAAAGACAATGAGGCTGAACGCAACCAGGGAAGAACCAGTCTTGCTTGCTGGCACCCCGTTGGAGGAGGTGGAGTCCTTCACCTATCTCGGGAGCATCATAGACAAAAAAGGCGGCACTGATGCAGATGTCAGAGCACGAATCGGTAAAGCCAGAGCAGCCTTTCTCCAGTTGAAAAAAGTGTGGAGTTCCAGAGAGCTGTCACAACACACCAAAGTCCGGATTTTCAACTCCAATGTAAAAGCAGTTCTCCTATATGGAGCAGAGACATGGAGATTGACAAAAACCACAGTCAACAGAGTACAGACCTTCATGAACAGTTGCCTTAGAAGAATTTTGAAAATCCACTGGCCAGAGAAGATCAGCAACGTCAGACTCTGGGAGAGAACAGAGCAGATAACAGCAGAGAATGAAATTGGGCGAAGAAGATGGGGATGGATCGGTCACAGTCTGAGAAAGCCAGCTTCCAGTATCACTAGGCAGGCATTGTCATGGAACCCCCAGGGAAAGAGGAAAAGAGGTAGGCTGAGAAACTCCTGGCGTCGAGACCTCCAAGCAGACATCAAGAGACTGGGAACCACCTGGAGTAGAATCGAAGGAGAAGCACAGGACAGGAGTTGCTGGAGGTCTCTCGTCGACGGCCTATACCCGGGTAGGGGTGACAGGCGTAAGTAAAGTTTTAAGTGTCAGTAGTCAGAAATATGACCCGATATCCACCGATACAAACCAGAGCATGTGTCAGTGAAGAGTTACTTCCCTTGTACCAATCGAAATGAATTTTCACCGCATTTCTACGTGTGCGGAGGAGGCATTTCGATGCAATGAAAATGTTTCGTTTCTTGTGCATTTCGTTTCTCCGTGTAGGGAAGCCTTAAGACACTATTCCTAACAGTAATGTCGTCGGTAATGTGTTTTGAGGAAAGAAATAAGTTTGACTAAAATAGCTCAAGGGTTGTGCCAGAATAGCTTGGCGCCTCTGGGCGCCAAGCTATTCTGGCACTACCCTTGAACTTAAGCCATTGGTCTATATCCTTATCTGTAAGTACTATGATGTAGCTTGCATATGGCAGTGTCCTAATTTGAAGCTTTTAGCCTCAGTGTGATATGGGTTAACCCATTTAGCTCCAGTGCCCAAAAGCAGGAGATGGATTGACCATGATAATTCAAGGGTAGTGCCAGGTAGGCGCCAAGCTCATCTGGCACTACCCTTGAATTATCATGGTTGATCCATCTTTTGCAACACAGGCATTAGGTAAGACCTCCAAAATGCAGCCATGGGGTTAAATGGATTAAAGACTATTACCTTGTTGAACAGCGGCACAGCCAGTGACACAAGGTCTGTGAAGATGATCGCTATCAGCTGATCCAATATAGATGCTTCATAATCCTCCCCCGGAGATGTCTGAGCCATTCGCATAGTTAAGGGCAAGTCTGTACCAGACACAATCAAATTCAAATCATTGTTCCATTAACTGCCAAGCTCGCAGCTTCCATTAGCAACAATTGTTATAAAGAATCCAGGGGCAGAAAGCCAGTGTCAAACACTTTCAAAGTGTCAAACACTTTACTTTCAAACACTTTCTACACCACAAAGAGCAAACATTGCATTGTTGTATGCCAGTTGTCTGGTACTTTGAGCTTGTGTGAGAAAGAAAAAATGCATTTTTCTTTAAAAGGTATTTTTTCGAAAAATACTTACCGATGACATGACAAATGGGAGTGTCTACTACGTGCTCAAATTCTAGCCTACGAACCCGTTGTGTGCACACACAACCCGGGAGGCACTCGGGGAACCCTCCAGAGGGGCCAAGAGTTATCTCCCGGACCTGCCTATCCGGTTCCGAGTCACCTGACTCGCCAGTCAGATACTAGGCTCACCAGCGGCAAGCGGGGCAGGTGGGAGGGTCCTCCGTGTCATGTCATCGGTAAGTATTTTTCGAAAAAATACCTTTTAAAGAAAAATGCATTTATTTCATCAAAAACATTACCGATGACATGACAAATGGGAGAATCACGAATAGGAGGAGGGTGCCGCCCCGGTACTACCGGAGACCAAGACCGTCCTCCCATTGCTAATTCCCAGGTAACGAGCTAGGTGCGTACCTACGGCGCCTGCTGCGCCGGGAGGGAGTGCTGTGCCACCGTGAGGTCCCCCAACAAGGCGAGGTTGTCTCGCTGTCCCGCCAGATCCCGAAGGTAGAAACGAGCGAAGGTAGATTCTGCTCGCCAGCCCACCGCGGCCACGATGTCCTTGACAGCGCAGTTCCGATCGAATGCGACGCTCGTGGCCATGGCGCGTACTTCGTGTGCGCGGATCTTCAGTCTCTGCGCTACGCGTGGGGAGAGATCCATGTATGCCGATCGTATTACCCAGCGCAGCCAGGAGGAGATCGTCTGGGCTGTGATATCAGTCTTGCCCTGGCGTATGGGCAGGAAGAGGCGGGAGCGCCCTCTACGGGTAACTTTGGTACGGCGCAGGTAGATGCGTAGGGCACGCACGGGATCCTGTCGCCGAGTCTCCGGAGAGCAGGCAGGCCCTCCCAGGGGCCGCAAGGTGATGATCTGTGGAGCAGTTAGGGGCGACCTTGTTTTGGCAATAAAGCTGGGGTCCGTTAAGAGCTGCACGGAGCGATCTGCCCTGAACTGGAGGCAGTCTGGGCGGGTAGAAAGAGCGTGTAGCTCGCTAACTCTGGACGCGGTGGCCAAGGCTAGAAGGAAGCAGGTCTTGCGTGTCACATTTGCCAGAGGGGCTAGAGCGAGTGGCTCGAACTGGGAAGAATTCAGCCACGTCAGGACCCAAGGTAGGTCCCAGCGAGGAACGAGAGAACGCTGAGTCGGACGTTGGAGGCTGAAGCTGGACATGAGGTCGGAGAGGTCCTTACAGGCGCCGGGGTCTGGAAGGCCGAGATGACGGTATGTGTCGGCGACCATGGATAAGTATCCCCTGATGGTGATGGGCGCCAAACCTTGGACCTCGAAGAGCCATAGGAGAAAGTCCGCTAGCTGTGGGTTAGTCAGTCCGGTGGGTAGGAGGCGACGGGCGTCGCACCAGGCACACAAGACGCGCCACTTCCCTTCGTAAACACGCCGGGTGGACGGCTTGCGGGCTGCAGCGATTGCCTCCACTGCTGCACCAGAGAAGCCTCGAGCGGTGAGGGCGCGCTGCACAACCTCCAGGCGTGAAGAGACAGGCGTTCGGGACAAGGGTGGAAGAGAGCCTGCCTGGGCTGCTTGAGCATGGAACGGGGCGTGGGCAGGCGCAGGGGAGGAGAGATGGCGAGGTTGAGTAGGTTGGTGGTCCAGGACCGGGCCCAAGCCAGCGGGGCGACCAGAAGCAGGACTGCGTTGCTCCCTCGAAGTTTGTGGAGGACCTTGGGAATGAGGACTGTCGGGGGGTACGCGTAAGCGATGAGGCCGTCCCAAGGAATCGAGAGGGCATCGACTGCCCAGGCCAGCGGGTCTGGAATCGGGGAGACGAAGAGGGGAAGCTGGCGGTTCCACCTCGTAGCAAAGAGGTCGATTAAGGGAGTCTCCCAACGGGCGCAGATCATCTGGAAGATATCCGGGCGCAACGTCCATTCTGTGTGGAGCAACTGGCCGCGGCGAGAGAGCGAGTCCGCCAACACATTCAAGTGGCCAGGAATGTGTCGTGCGAGGAGTGTAATGTCGCGTTCCTCGGCCCAGCGCATCAAACGGAAGAGGAGCATACAGAGGTCGGGAGATCGGGTGCCCCCCTGTCTCTGGATGTAGGCCACCACCGTCGAGTTGTCGGAGAGGACGAGAAGCCGCTGGTTCCTGAGCTGGTTCTCCCAAACGAAGAGGGCTTGCCAGACTGCCTGCAGCTCTAACCAATTGCTGTGCTTGTCCGCAAACTCCGGGGGCCAGAGGCCGGAAGCCGAGGAGAATTGAGGAAGCAGGTGGGCTCCCCACCCCGAGAGGCTCGCGTCGACACACAGGGAGAGGTGCGGGGGGGGGGGAGGACAAAGGGACTCCCGAAGCCAACCAAGCCGTGTCGGTCCAGCGTAGAAGGTGAGGGCGAACCAGGGGGGAAACCGGGACCAGGTGGGTAAGGTCGCCAGAAGAGGGTCTCCAGAGAAGCAGGAGGTGCAGCTGAAGGGGGCGGGCGTAGAGGCGACCCAGGGGGAGAAGGTCCGCCGCTGCGTTGATCAGTCCGAGGAGTTGAAGCCAAACTCGGGCGGGAGCTGCTTCCTGCTGAGCTAGCTGGTTGGCGAAGGTGGCCAACTTCCGAATCCGGGGATCCGGGAGGCGAACAACGTTGAGATCGGTGGCAAAATCCATTCCGAGATGAATGAAGCGGCGCGAGGGCGTGAGATCTGACTTCCCGACGTTGAGGAGGAACCCCAGTCGCGACAGCAGACGCATCAGAGTATCCCTGTCCTCTTCCAAGACGGACTCGACGTGGTTTCTCAGGAAGAGATCGTCGAGGTAGTTGGACATAGGGCTGAGAGACGACTGCCGTGCCTTGGCCATAACTGCATCCATCAAGCGGGTGAAGACCCAGGGGCTGAGGTTGAGGCCGAAGGGTAGGGCTCGAAACTGGTAAACGGTTCCATCGAACGCGAAGCGCAGATACCTCTGGGCGGCCGGATGTATGGGTACGTGTAGGTAAGCGTCGGAGAGATCCAGGCTGACGGCGTAATCCATGGGTCGCACCGCGGTACGCAGGGCTCGGGCCGTCTCCATGTGGAAGGAAGGAGCCACGATGAAGCGATTTAGGGCTGAGAGGTCGATCACTGGGCGCCACTTGCCGCCAGGCTTGGGGACGACGAAAAGTCTGCTGTAAAATCCCAGCGAGTCTGCGCGGCGCACAACCTCTGTGGCATCCTTCCTCAAGAGAGAGTCGACTTCCCCCCGTAGGGCGCACTCCTTGAGCGGGTCTGCGGGGATCTCGGTCCACAGCGGAGTCGTACGCAGAGGAGGAGGGGAACGAAAGGAGATCCGTAGGCCGCCGGAAACAGTGTCTAAAATCCACGGGTCTTCTGGAATCAGTAATCGCCACTCGTCGCTGAAGAGGGCGAGCCTGCCGCCGACTGAAGGACCCGAGACAGCCGGCGGAGGCGGAGGAGGGGAGGAGTCACTGAGCCCGCCCGCGCCCAGGGCGACGGGCGGGACGGGGCCAAGCGGGGGCGGGGGCGTTAGCTTGGCCGGGGCGACCGAAGGCGGGGCGACGGCGACGCAGGGACTGCAGCTGGGTTGTTGACGTCGGGGCGACGGGTCTGGAGATCCGCAGGGGGCGACCCACGGCCTTGCGGGCTGACTGAAAGCGCCGAGGAACAGACTTGGGAGGCCACCTGTCCGCATTGGAATCCTTGACGGCTTGCCAGGTGTCACCAAAGAGAAGGGGTCCCCCGAGGGGGGCCCGACACAGCTGGGTCTTCAGGTCGGCAGGCATTCCCCGGCAGGCCTGCAGGACAGCGTCGCGGCGGAGTAAATCACAATTGGCGGCTGCAGCCATAGCGTTGACCGAAGAGTGATACGCGGCGCGGCTGGCCGCTTCAGCGAGGACGAGGAGGTCGCCAAGAAGGGGGGTCAGGGACGGGTGCCACGAATCTTCCACGCGTCGGAGGAAGGCTTGCGTAAGGAGCTCCATGAAGCCGGCGCAGGCCAAGGAATTCCTGACAAGCGAAGCCGTCTTGTCCAAACCCGCGGGGAGCGCGCGTCTGAGTGCAGAGGCCCCACCCGCCTGAACCACGGCGGCTGGATCCACCGGAGGGAGAGGGCAGAGGAAGGCCTGGGAATGGCCGGCGTACCACTGCTGGCGGAAGTACATATCGAGGTCCGGAGGCCATCTGTGGTCCGAGAAGAAATTACTGTCTCTTGAGTCAGACAACAGGTGGGCCGAGAACACATCCCGAAGCTCACGAAAGGAGGGGGGCTGAGGGAGAGTCTTGAACTTCTTTACCTGTCTACCCGCGTCGACGAAGGCAGAAGGCTTCCTCTTCAGGGGGGGGGATGGAGGGCAGTCCGCTGCCGGAAGCGTGGCGGAGATGAGCCGAGCGACCTCGTCGAGGGCCAGAAGAACCTCTGTGCGGGAGGAGGCCGGTAACCCGTGGGCTGTCGACGCATCCGAAGGAGAGAGCGGCGAAGGAGAGCGGCTGAGACCTCCGAGGAGAACTGAGATGGAATCATCAGGGAGAAGACTCAACGAATCGTCGTCCACGCCGCCGAGAGCCGTCGAAGAGGGACGGCGACCGTGACTCCGAGAGCGAGCAGCTCGACGAGGACGAGGGGAGCCATAAGGCGCCGAAGCACGCAGGGGAGAGCGACGTCCGCGACGGCGACGCGACGCACTAGAGGAGCGGGAACGGCGGCGGCGACCAGACGAGCGACTACGAGCTGGAGACCGTGATCCTCGGGAACGAGGAGGAAGGAAAGAGGCTGGGCGAGGGGAAGGGGAACGGGCGGGACGAGGCAGACGGCGGGGAACGTGGGACGAACGCCGCGAAGAGGTAGAGCGCGAAGGTCCATGGTCCAGATGACGAGAAGAATCCCGAACTTTACGACGCTCACACGAAGGAGCGCGAGAGTGGTGGTCAGACTTCGATCGCAAGGAGGAACTGGACACAGGTAGTGGTGTGGTGAGTGTGCGCGAATGTCTCCGCGAGCCGGACTCTGTGGCGAGGCGGGCTCGCAGCGGCCGAGGGGGATCCAAGGCCTTCCTAGGAGACGAGTGGGGACCGGTTGACCATGGACGGCGCGAGGCACGTCTCTCCGAACTGACCTCTGTCTCGAGATGGGTTCTCTGCCTGTCGTAAGGCTTGGTCCAAGCGCGTTCCCTCCTGGGAATCCGCGCCTCGAACTCCCGACTCCGCACACTACCTTGCTGTGTCCGCTGTGGAGATCTTTCCAGACTGGGGCCATCGGGGGCAAGAGCGGTCGGTGTGTCTGAGATGACAGCCGGCACTTCCGCAGGTCTTGCAACAGGCACAGGTGTCGGGCGTTCACGTCGGTAGAAGCTCCAAAGTTGGACCCAGCGGAGCTCCGGCCAGACGGCGCAAACGTCACAAGAACGCTCAGATGTACAGCCGACACACGGCAGGCAGACCTTGTGCGAATCCGAGGGCCACTGGAAACCTCCACACTGCGTGCAGGTCATCAGGAGGGCACTGCAACACACCAAACAAACAACGTGCCGGTACGTGGTCGAGACCAACAGGGCTCGTCCTACCAAGGGGAACCGTACCGAACGATATGGACAAACGGGCTGTGCCCCCAGGCTATACTGTTATAGCGCCCGAAGCTAAGCTTGCGTCTTTAGAACAAAGCCTACCCCAGCCAGGCTGGAGAGGAATGTGCGCCAAACGACAATAGGTTTAGTTTAGTTTAGTTATTTGGGTTTAACGCCGCGCAGGCGACTAAGGCCACCACACGGCGGGCCAAACGACAATAGGGACGAAAGGCCGTGCCCCCAGGCAATAATGCTGTAGCGCTCTAAGCTAAGAGTGCGCTCTCGAAACAAGCATACCCCAGCCAGGCCGGAGATGCAACATGAGCCACGCGCCGCAGCTGGTTTAAACAATGCTCCCCGAAGGCTACCAGGGGAAGCCAGTAATTTCACCCCAAAGGGGAAAAGGCGAGGGCACCAGGGCCCCGCCGAGCTAAGAGTCCCCGCTCAACGAAACCCACACAACACGAACAAGGTAGAGTCCAAAGGCACAGGCCGGTACCCCGCCCGGGGACCGGCTCCGGGCCCAACTAACTATCCTACCTCTCTGCCGAAGCGGTAGCGGGAGAAGAGACGTCCATGTCGCCACCGGCGAAATGGCGGGAACCAGCAGGTCCGCCAAGCGAAGCCAACCAAGGAGGACGCCAAGCGAAGAAGCGCAAGCGAAGCTGCAGCGAAGCAAGAAGCGAAGCAACAGGCGAAGCCAAAGTCACGGCGAACTCGAGCACCAAGACCGACCGGTCGAAGGGAGCGCGAGGCTAGAACACGTCCGAAGGTCGTGAGCCTACGTAGCTGACTGGCGAGTCAGGTGACTCGGAACCGGATAGGCAGGTCCGGGAGATAACTCTTGGCCCCTCTGGAGGGTTCCCCGAGTGCCTCCCGGGTTGTGTGTGCACACAACGGGTTCGTAGGCTAGAATTTGAGCACGTAGTAGACACTCCCATTTGTCATGTCATCGGTAATGTTTTTGATGAAATAATTCATTTTTCTCTAAAAGGTATTTTTTCGAAAAATACTTACCGATGACATGACTACATGGGAATGTCTACTTCTAGGCTCAATTTTAGCCTACTTGCCCGTTGTGTGCCCACACAACCCGAGAGGCACTCGGGGAACCCCCCCAGAGGGGCCGAGAGTTATCTCCCCATACCCGCCTTACCAGATCCGGTCACGAGACCATTCAGTCTGATACTTCGCTCGAAAGCGGCAAGCGGGGCAGGAGGGAGGGTCATCCGAGTCATGTCATCGGTAAGTATTTTTCGAAAAAATACCTTTTAGAGAAAAATGAATTTGTTTCTTCAAAAACATTACCGATGACATGACTACATGGGAGAATTGCGATGAGGAGGAGGGTGCCGCAAACAACTCCCAAGGAGAAACAGCGCCGTCCTCCCCGTCGCACACTCCCGACAATTTTAGCGAAGTGCATGCCCATGGCGCCGGTGGCGCCGGGAGGGAGTGTTGCGCCGCGGCGATGTACCCCACAATTGCGAGATTCTCTCGCTGGCCAGCCAGGTCCCGGAGGTAGAAGCGGGCGAATTCAGATTCAGTCTGTCAGCCCACGGCCGCCACGATGTCTAGACAGCGCTGTTTCGATCAAACGCGACGCTCGTGGCCATGGCTTGTACCTCGTGTGCGCGAATGTGCCGCCTCTTCGCCCCCTGTGGAGAGATATCCTGACAGGCGGAGCGTGTGACCCAGCGGAGCCAGGAAGATCGTCTGGGCTGAAAAATCGTGCCTGCTGGGTCTCAGAGGTCTCCGTAGTAAGAGGCGCGACCGTCCCCTGAGGACGGCCTTAGATCGCTGCCGCTAAACTAGGGGCGCGCATGGGACCCTGTAGCCGGGTCTCCTGGGACCGAAAGGTGAACACCTGAGGCGCGGTTGGAGGAGACCTGTTTCACGTCGGAAGACCGGGTCCGTAAGCAGTTGGACGGACCCGTCTGTTCGGAACTGCAAGCAGGAAGGTTTTCCGAAGCGCGTGTAGCTCGCTCACACGCGATGCCTTAGCAAGTGCCAGCATGAAGCAAGTCTGCGTGTCAAGTCCGCGAACTGGGCCAAGGTCAGGGTTCGAAGCGGGCAGAATACAACCACGTGAGCCCCCAGGGTAGGTCCCAGTGAAGGATGAGCGAGCGGAGAGTAGGGCGCTGGATGCCGAAGTGTCCCATCAGTTCGGCTAAGTCCCTGCAAGCGCCCGGGTCTGGTCGTCCAAGGTCACGATAAGTGTCCGCGGTCAGGGACAGGTATCCCTGCACCGTGATGGGGGCTAGGCCTTGGTCTCGGAAGAGCCAGAGAAGAAGTGTGCCAGCTGAGGATTAGTTAGATCCGTGGACGTAAGGCCGTGATCGGAGCACCAGGAACACAGGACTCGCCAATTTCCCTCGTAGACTCGAAGGGTCGAAGGTCTACGGGCCGCAGCGAACGCCTCCATTGCTGCGCCCGAGTAGCCTCTAGCTCTGAGGGCTTGCCGCACAACCTCCAGGTGTGAAGGAGGAGTCGCTCCGGGCAGGGGTGGAACAGCGGCTGGCGCGGTTGCTTGAGCATGGTCCGCGGGGTGGGAAGCAGCAGGGGCGGGTCCGTGGCGAGGCTGAGCAGGTCGGTGGTCCAGGAGCGGTTCTTGACGAACGGCGCGACCAACAGGATGATCGCCGAACAGCCCCGAGTTTGAGAAGGACTTTGGGAACGAGGACGGTAGGGGGGTAAGCATAGGCCACAAGGGCGTCCCAGGGAATGGAGAGCGCATCGACAACCCAAGCAAGGGGGTCGGGAATCGAGGAGACAAAGAGGGGAAGCTGGTGGTTCCACCCCGTGGCGAACAAGTCGACCTGGGGAGTCACCCAACGGGCGCAGATCATCCAAAAGATGTCCTGTCGCAGGGTCCATTCCGTGTGTAGTAGCTGGCCGTGGCGTGATAGAGAGTCGGCCCAGACATCCTGGTGTCCGGGACCGTGCCGGGCTCGAAGGGTAAAGCCCCGGTCCTCGCACCAACGCATTATCCGGTAGAGGGGCACACACAGGTCGGGGGAGTGTGTGCCACCTTGCTCCTGGATGTAAGCAACCCCCGTCGTGTTGTCCGAAGCACGAGAAGTTCCTGGTGACTGAGGAGATCCTCCCAGACCTGAAGGGCTTGCCAGACGGCCTGCATCTCCAACCAGTTGATGTGGGTGTGCGCCAAGTCTGAGGGCCAGGGGCCCGACGCCGCGAGGACCGCGGCAGGAGATGGCCCCCTCACCCAGAAGGCTGGCATCGACGCAAGGAGAGATCTGGGGAGGTGGAGAGGCCAGGGGCACTACCGACGCTAGCTACGTAGGGTCGGTCCACCAACGAAGGTGCGGACGAAGCATCTGGGACACTGGGACCGCGGTCGTCATGTCTCCGGAAGACGGACGCCAAGGTGAAGAAGATGCGGTTGAATCGGCCGGGAGGAAAGACGCCCTAGTGGGATAAGATCCGCTGCGGCGTTCATCAAACCCCGCCACTGAAGCCAGACTCTGGCGGGGGCTGCATCCTCCCGAGCTAACTGACTGGCTAAATCCGCCATCTTCTCGATCCGGGGCGCCGGAAGGCGTACCGTGTAGAGGTCGGTAGCAAAGTCCAAGCCTAGGTGCACAACGGCGGGAGGGAGTGAGATCCGACTTGCCGTTGTTTACTAGGAAGCCCAAGTATGCCAGGAGGTGCAGGAGAGCATCCCCGTCCCTGGCTAGCGCGGTCTCCGAATGGTTGCGCAATAAGAGTTCGTCCAGGTAGTTCAACGTCGGACTGGAGGAGGACTGTCAGGTTAAGGCGACTATGGCGTCCAACAGCCAAGTGAAGACCCAGGGGCTGAGGTTAAGTCCGAAGGCAGCGCCCGGAACTGGTAACGACGCCGTCGATCGCAACCTGAGAACTTCCTGGAGGCCTGGTGCATCGGGACATGCAGGAACGCATCGGAGAGGTCCAGACTGACTGCGAAGATTAGAGGCTGGACCGCAGCTTTCAGGGCTCTGGCAGTCTCCATCCGGAAGGAGGGGGCCGAAAACTTGTTCAGCGCCGAAGATCGCTGACCGGACGCCATCTCCCTCCAGGCTTCAGCCCGACCAATGTAAGCACTTGGTGTTCCCAGGCGGTCACCCATCCAAGTACTAACCGAGCCCGACGTTGCTTAACTTCGGTGATCAGATGAGAACCGGTGTATTCAACGTGGTATGGCCGTTGGCTGTAGAAGGCCGGTGATTCGGGGACCCGGACAACCTCCCAGGCGGCTATCCTCAGCAGGGAGGCTACCTCTTCCCTCAAGGTGGAGGCCTTCAGCGGGATGCTGGGAATCTCGGTCCAGAGTGGGGAGCGACGAAAGGGCGGCGGGCTCTGGCGGACCGCGAGGC
Source organism: Semisulcospira habei (assembly GCA_036245525.1). Taxonomy (NCBI): domain Eukaryota; kingdom Metazoa; phylum Mollusca; class Gastropoda; family Semisulcospiridae; genus Semisulcospira; species Semisulcospira habei. The sequence continues at coordinate 172,528,278 of BTPG01000006.1, read as the reverse complement.
GCGACCTCTAGCCTGGCGGGCTGGGCGAAGCGGCGGGGAGGAGGGGCACTGCTGGGCCAGCGGTCGGGGTTGAAGGCTCTCCCAGCGGACCAAGTGTCACTGAACAGCAAGGGCCCACCCAAGGGGGCACGGCGAAGTTGCGCTAGTAGGTCCGGCGGCAACGCACAGCAGGCGAGAAGCAGGGCATCTCGACGCATCAGGTCGCAGTTGGCAGAGGCAGCCATCGCGTTGACCGACGAGTGGTAGGTGGCGCGGTTGGCGGTCTCCTAGAGTACCAGCAGGTCTCCTAGGAGGGGAGAGATGGGAGGATGCCAAGATTCCTCCACCCGACGGACCAGGGCCTGCGTGAGTAGCTCCAAGACACCAGCGCAGGCTACGGTGTTCCAGACCAAAATCGCTGTCTTGTCCAGGCCCCGCGGCAGGCACCGCCGAAGGAGAGCCGGGCCACCGGCTAGCTACACGGCCGAAGGGTCCAGTGTAGGCAGAGGGATGGAGAAGGCCTGAGGAATGGCCGTCATCCCAATCTCACCGAAACGACGTCTAATCCCACGGGCCAACGACGGTCAGAGAAGAAGACCGGCTCCTGGGACGTGGCCAGCTGTAGGTGCGACGAAAGACGTCTCGAAGGTCCGTAAGCCGGGCGGTAGGGGAAGTGAGTAACCTCCTGACCTGCCTCTCCGCGTCTACGAAGGCGGCGACCTCTCTCTTCAGGGGAGGGAAGCTGGGCAGGCGTCCGCCGGCAGCGTCGCGGCCATGCTCCTGGCGGCTACATCCAGAGCCAAAGCGTCTCTGCCCGGGAAGAAGACGGGAGCGCCGAGGGGAAGCATCCTCGAGGGTCGTGGGCGAGGTCGAGCATCCCTCCTCGTCGAACAGAACTGAGACGGAGTCCTCGTGCAGCAGGCTGTGCGTGTGGTCCTCTAGGGAGCGTCGAGAAGGCACCAGAATCACCACCGACCGCAGCGAGGTCAAGGAATGCGCTGAACCTCCGGCGTAGACCAGGGGCGCAAGGGCAGCGAGGAGCGCGGCGGTGAGCGAGGAGGCGACCGAGAACGGGCCGACAAGCCCTCTCCAAGACGCGGGAGCGAGGACTGGAAGGAGCCCGGCGGGCACGCGGCGAGGAGTCCCGACGAGGCGAGGAGGGACGACGAGGGCGGTGACGCGGCAAACGCGACACACGGCGTGGCGCAGGGCGCGAAGGCGCCCTCTTTGCACTTTCCTTCTTCTTCTTTCTCTCTTAGTGGGGAAGAAGGGCGGCGAGGATCCCGCTGACGGCGCTACGAGGCGAGCGGGAACGTCCGTGTCTAGAGGAGGAACAGTGAACATCTGGGTCGCGGCTGCGTCGCGAAGGACGGTGCTGACGTCTCTCCTGGCCTGACTCTGGAAGTAGGCCACTATGCCGGCTAGGCGATCCTCCGGAAGGATCGGAGGGCTTGTTGTGGAGAGGGTGGTAAGGATGGCTCGCCATCGACGGACGGCTCAATGCAGACTGCTACAGGCCACGCTCAGCGCGACGGCAAACAGACCCTCCGGGAGGGTCAGCGAGCGTGGCAGCAGTGGCGTCTATCTTTTAGCGTCAGGGTCGCGGCTGCGTCGCGAAGGACGGTGCTGACGTCTCACCGGGCCATACTCCGGAAGTAGGCCACTATGCCGGCTAGGCGATCCTCTGGAAGGATCAGCGGGCTTATTGTGGGGAGAGTGGTAGGACGGCTCGTCATCGACGGACGGCTCAAGGCCGACTGTTGCAGGCCACGCTCAGAGAGATGGGCGCTGTGCCAGCAAACAGACCCTCCGGAAGGGTCAGCGGGCGTGGCAGCCATGGCGGTCCTGTGGTCAGTCAAGAACGCGATCCCCGACGAGAGGACCGTTCCGTGCGGGAGTGGTCAGAGGAAACCGCAAGGGCGGCCAATGTCTCAACGAGCGCCGGACGCTCGTCAGCCGAGCGAGAACGCTCTCAGCGGTAGAAGGACCAGAGGTCCGCCCACAGTACCTCAGACCAGGCCGCACAATCTTACACTTGCGGCCCGAGGAGCAACCCGCACACGGTAGGCAGACCGAGTGGGTGTCCGTCGGCCACTTAAAGTCGCCGCACCGGGAGTACAAAGCATTATGGCTAAGCGCAAGCGGGCTCCCGGTGAAAGCGTAATGGGGAACTCTCGGAGGGCTAAAGGGCCTTTAAACGGGCCAACACACAAGGAGCCTAAGGCCCACGTGCAAAACGGGCATGAAACGGCAAAAGCCGACCGTGAGCTAATCAGGCACTAAGCACTGAAAGGAAGCCAAACTAAAACAAGAAAAGCAGGGAAGCACCCAACAGGCAGCCGGCTCTCAGGGAACTACCGCTACCTTACCTCTGCAACGAAGGGAAGGGGGAAAAGGGCAGGCAAACCGCCGTCCTCAGAAGCAGATAAAATCCCCGCACGCAGCCCAACTAAGCAGGAAGAGAAGGCAGGGTAGAAGGGCGCAGAGCACACGAAGTCGGCAACGAGCGTAGGCTAGGCAGAAGACCGGTCGAGGCAGCGAGAGCGCAGGCCAGACACGTCTTCTCTCCACGAGCGAAGTAGAAAGACTGAATGGTCTCGTGACCGGATCTGGTAAGGCGGGTATGGGGAGATAACTCTCGGCCCCTCTGGGGGGGTTCCCCGAGTGCCTCTCGGGTTGTGTGGGCACACAACGGGCAAGTAGGCTAAAATTGAGCCTAGAAGTAGACATTCCCATGTAGTCATGTCATCGGTAATGTTTTTGAAGAAACAAAGTATCTTTAAAAAATACATTACTATCATTATTATATTATTATTTGAGTTAACTTTGGATATAACAAATTGCCAGGGGACATAAATTTTTCGTCTTATAGCCATTGGTTGTCATAAGCAAAGTAATTTATATAGCAAGAGTGCTATCTTAAAAAATGTTGATAAAATCCCACTTCTGTTATATTCAACCTTGTGATAGGCAAAATAGACTATATCATTAGTAGTAGTACACAGCAGTAGCAGTTGTAGAAGTAGTCGTATTAATATTAGTAAAATTCCAATAAAAATACAGTGACTACCGGCGTAACTAAACAACAGGGATAAGCAACATTGACTCTTTCACTTGCAAGACTCGCCGAGCACCACAAACATTTTGCAAGAGGCATATGTTTTCATGCACTCCTGAGGGGGCTCATGAAAACATGCCTCCAGCCAAACATATGTGAGGGAACCATGACATTATATAAATGCCTCTTTCTAACTGTATTCACATAAGCAATTCTCAGTCAAAGTAGTATACATGTCAATCAGTCTGTGATGGCCTCAAGAACACAATATGGACACGAGCAGCGGCGGGGTAAATAATTTCACATGGTAGGTTACCTGCAGGCCCAATGGAGGTGACCAGTGTGTGAAAGCACAGCAGCAGGTACCAGTACAGCTCGAGGCGCTGATGAAGGCTGTGATGAATACCCGACAACTGTTTGGTAAAACAAAGGCAAGATGCTGAGAACAATGCCATATATACAATGATGCATTAAAAACATTAGGTGTACATTTAAACATACAATAAACTATGAACATATATATATAGAGTATACTTTTAAACTTTGATTATAACATACTGCCAGGGTACACATTGTTTTCTTGTTGTTACATGTATAAGTGAAGTAATTTATGTAGACTACTATAAAGAGCCCTCCCTCAGGGACAATGAAGTGTTATTATATATGTATATGTAATATTCTTTAGTACATATTTGGTCTGCACGAGACAAATATATATATATTCTCAGAACATATTTGTCTCTTGTTGATGAAGCAAGATGGTCGAATACCTTTAACCCATTCAGCCCTGACGCACTACAGCAGGAGATGGGTCGACCATGATACTTCAAGGGCCGTGCCAGATTAGCTTGGCGCCTATTGGCGCCAAGCTAATCTGTCACTGCCCTTGAATTATCATGGTCGATCCATCTCCTGCAACTGGTGCATAGTCATTAGATGACGCCTCCAAAATTTGGGAAATACGGTCGTCAGGCTGAATGAGTTAATATTTGAACACCATGCAGTTTCTGACCAATTTCTCATACAGGTGGATAACCTCTAATACTTTCATCACATCATCATGTGAATACTGTTACCAGATCCAAGGAATATGACGACAGTGTGAAGTCGTCTGAAATCCTCCCAGTGTGCACCAGAAGCAGGTGAAGATTGCGGGCAAGTGCTTGCTGGAACTTATGCCTTGCGTTTTCCTCACCACATGGGCCCCTACCATACACACACAAAAATGAATTTTTCACTAAAATGTATTTTTTCGAAAAATACTTACCGATGACATTACTACTAGGAAGATATGCCTAGCTTATCTAATTTCAGCCTAAGAACCTGTTGTGTTCCTACACAACCAGGGAGGCAACTCAAGAGAGCCGTAACCAGGGACCCTGAGTGGCTTCCCGTCCCTGCCCATCCGGTCACGTGCCACGTGGTGTCACGCCAGTCAGAAATGCTTAGTTCTTCTTCTTCTCGAACGCCGTCACACTTGGAGTTTGGCTCTCAAAATGAAATCTGTGGTCTTCTGTAGCGCCTCCACAGGCCCGTACAGTTTCACAGGTAGAGTGGCAGGCTTCGGCCATATCTCCTCCCTCAGCGGCTGGTGGTTCCCACAGTCCTGGAGGATGTGCTCTGTGGTCTGCTCTGCTTCTCCACAAGGGCACAGGGGAGATGGCACGAGGTGGAAGCGTCTGTGCAGGTGGAAATTGAGTCGGTTGTGCCCGGTCCTCAGACGAAAGATGGTCACCTGCTCTTGTCTGGACAGCTGATGGTAACTGTCTATGGGCCGTTGTGGTGGTCTGTACACAGACTTAATGATGGTCTTCATCTCTGTGAAGCTGACTCCATTTTCATCTTGTTCTTTCTCTGCGCCCGCTTTTGCCATTCTGTCAGCTTCTTCATTGCCGTAGATGCCACAGTGTGAAGGGATCCACTGCAGCACCAGTCTGGTGCACTTGATGTTTTGCAGTGCCTCTTGTAGACGTGGCAGTTTGCTTGCTGTTGCTGCCTCAAGGACAGACATGGCATCAGTAAGGAAGACAATCTGGGCATCAGGGTCTGCAGTGCCACTAAGGGTGTTAGCTGCGTGGACCAGGGCTTCCACCTCAGCTCTGTAATTTGTGCAGTGAAGGCCTGTTGGTACTGCCTCTGCCTGCCATTTTCCGTTTGGGTACTGAATGTACACCCCAGCCCCTCCATCCTGAACTGCATCTGTGGCTGATCCATCGGTGTATGCCCGTATCCATGCTTCCTGGGGATACTTTTCTTCGAGCATGGCCAGTGTCAGGGCTTTCTTGCTCACAGTGCTGTGCTCATCTCTGGTGGTGATGTAGGGTAACGTGGAAGAGATGGTGATGTTTTCTGGCTTACTTTCCCAAGGTGGAAGGTCGCTAGCAGGATTCAGAGCCTCTACCTGCGCAGGCAGCTTTGCCTGGTGTTTTCTCTGCAGTGCTCTCGTCTCCTTCACAAAGCTTGATCTTTTCAGTCTCCCTGAGGTTGGTTGTTTCATCCTAGCGTTCATAGGATGGTCTTTGGAAGACTTGATCTTTGTGGACTGTATCAAGGCTTTGCAATCTCTTCTCATGCGCAGGGGTGGGATGCCTGTTGTCTCTTCCATCTTTTCAATTGGTGTGGATCTCATTGCGCCGGTGATGATACGCAGTGCCTGGTTCTGAACTCTGTCAATGGTCTGCTGGTGTGACTGGGCTGCTGTCAACCATGCATTAGATCTGTACTCAAGGTGTGGTCTCACTGTGCCTTGATATACATCTTTGAGGATCTTTTCACTGGCTCCCCATTGTGTTCCAGCCAGTTTTCTCATGATGTGCAGCTTTCTTCTAGCTTTCGCTTCTGCATTCCAAATGTGCGGCTTCCACGTCAGCCTCTTGTCAAGGGTGACTCCCAGGTATGTCTGTTGGTCTTCATACCGCAGCGGGGTGTTGCCCAGTGTTAGGTTGCCAGCCTTTGCCTTGTTGGAGAGAGAGAAGAGTGTGGCTGATGATTTTTCTGTGTTGATGGTCGCACACCAGTTGTTGGTCCAGTCTGTCAGCCTGTCCAGGGCTAGCTGCATCCTGTATGTAGCAGTTGTTGCATACTCTTCTGTGCACCAGAGTAACAGGTCGTAAGGTCGTTGATGAAAAGTATGAACAGGGTCGGTGACAGGATTCCCCCCTGTGGCACCCCCTGACGCAACAGCACTTTTTGGCCACAGTACCCATCCACTGTCACACGGGCTCTGCGATTGTGCAGGTATGACTTGGTCCACCGGTACATATTCCCTTGGATGCCAATGCGAAGGAGTTTCACAAGGAGACCATCCTTCCACACCTTGTCGAAAGCCTTCTGTAGGTCAATGAAGGCAGCTAATGTCACCTTCTGATCTTGAAAGGCATCTTCTATGACCTGTGCAAGGTGTGTTGTCTGGTCTTCTGTACTCTTGTAGCTTCTGAAGCCGGCTTGCTCTGGCACGATAATGCTCTCGGAGTCCAGGTACCACTGCAGGCGCTTGTTGATGATGCGCTCCATGGTCTTGCACACACAACTTGTCAGGCTGATGGGGCGATAACTCAGGGCTTTGGATTTATTCTTCCCTTTCTTCAAAATTGGGATCATCCTGGCTTCCTTCCAGCACTGGGGTACCTGTCCTCCTCTCCAGCTGTGGTTAAAGATGTCCAGTAGCTTCATTAAGGCAGTGTTGCCAAGGTGTTGTAACATCTCGTTTGAGATGCTGTCTGGACCTGGAGATTTTTTCTTCTTCAGCTGTTTGATGGCCATCTTCAGTTCTGGAAGGGTGATGTCCTTCTTCATTGCATCATGGATGTTCGCATCTCTTGTTCTCTCTCTTTCTTCCTGTCTGATTTCTTTCGTAAGCATTCGTGGGACAGTGATGTCACTTTCTTTCGCATAGATCTGTGCAAACATGTTTGCAGCTTTCCTACCAGTCAGTGCTTTCCCTTCTTCTTCCAAGGTGATCTTCTGTTCCCTGGTGCCCTCATCGTTCAACGCCCTGGTCAGTCTCCACAACTTCGTGGTGTCCCTGTCCATGTTTAGTCTTGCAGTCTTCTCTCTCCAACTTCTTCTTGTGCAGAAATGCTTAGTTTACTGGCGGCAAGCGGGGCAGGTGGGAGGGTCCTCCGAGTAATGTCATCGGTAAGTATTTTTCGAAAAAATACATTTTAGAGAAAAATTCATTTGTTTTCTCAAAATACATTCCCGATGACATTACTACTAGGAAGAATAGCAATGAGGAGGAGGGTGCCACCCACAATATTACCCCCTGTATAAGGGCTTAGCCAGACCCGCCCTCCCCGGAGCAAACTCCCGACAATTTCAGCTAAACTATACCCACGGCGCCTCTGGCGCCGGGAGGGAGTGTTGCGCCGCGGCGATGTCCCCCGCCAGGGCCAGGTTGTCTCGCTGGCCTGCCAGATCCCTGAGGTAGAAACGGGTGAAGGGTGATTCTGCCCGCCAGCCCACTGCTGCCATGATGTATCTGACGGCACAGTTGCGGTCGAAGGCGACGCTCATGGCCATGGCTCTAACCTCGTGTGCGCAGATCCTTAGCCTCTTAGCTCCCTCCGGGGTGAGGTCCTGGTAGGCGGACCGGATGACCCAGCATAGCCAGGAAGATATCATCTGGGCCAATATATCAGTTCTAGCTGGGGACAACGGCAGAAAGAGGCGGGACCGTCCCCTCCGGACGGGCTTGGATTGGCGTAGGTAGATGCGCAGGGCGCGCACTGGATCTTGCGGCCTGGTCGCCCGGGGAAAGTTCAACCCTGTCAGCGGCCGAATGGTGATCACCTGGGGCGCGGTCAAGGGAGACCTAGTCTTGGCAAGGAAGGAAGGGTCGGTGAGGAGTTGCACGGAGCCATCCGTCCTGAACTGCAGGCAGGCAGGGCGCGCGGGGAGCGCGTGCAGCTCGCTTACTCGGGCAGCTGTGGCGAAGGCCAGCAGGAAGCAGGTCTTCCGAGCCACGTCCGCGAACCGGGCCAGGGGGAGCAGTTCAAATTGGTCCGATTTCAGCCACGTAAGCACCCAGGGTAGGTCCCAGCGTGGGATCAGCGAGCAGGGGACTGGCCGCTGGAGGCCAAAGTCGGCCATAAGGTAGGCGAGGTCTTTGCAGGCGCCGGGGTCTGGGCGGCCGAGGTGGCGATAAGTGTCAGCTATCATGGCCATGTAACCCCTGATGGTGATGGGTGCTAAGACCTGCTCGCCGAAGCGCCAGAGGAAGAACTCGGCGAGTCAGATCGGTGGGGGATAGGTGCTGGTCGGCACAACAGGACCGTAGGACTCGCCACTTTCCCTCATAGACGCGCCTGGTCGAGGGTCTGCGGGCTGTAGCAATAACTCCACCGCTGCATTCGAGAAGCCTCTAGCGGCGAGGGCGTGCCGCACAATCTCCAGGCATGAAGGAGAAGCCGCTATGGGCACGGGTGGAACAGCCGCTGGCAGGGTTGCTTGAGCATCGTGCGCAGGGTGGGCAGCAGTAGGGGGGGAGGGGGGGGACGTGGCGAGACTCAGCAGGTCGGTAGTCCAAGATCTGGTCCAGGAGAATGGGGCCACCAGTAACACGACCGCATTGCATCCCCTGAGCTTGAGCAGGACTTTGGGGACTAGCACTGTCGGGGATACGCGTAAGCGTTGAGGCCGTCCCAAGTGATGGAGGATGCGTCGACTGCCCAGGCAAGGGGGTCCAGGATAGGGGAGACAAAGAGGGGAAGTTGACGATTCCACCTCGGGGTGAAGAGGTCGATTATGGGAGTCCCCCACTGAGCGCAGATCATCCAAAAGATATCCGGGCGCAGGTCCACTCTGTGTGGAGAAGCTGGCCGCACCACGAGAGGGAGTCGGCTAAGACGTTCAGGTGGCCCAGAATGTGTCGCGCTCAGAGGGAGATGCCGCGGTCCTCACACCACCGGAGGACCTGGTACAGGAGGATGCAGAGGGAGGGGGAGCGTGACCCACCCTGCTTCTGGATGTAGGAGACCACTGTGGAGTCGTCCAAGAGGACGAGGAGCTCCTGGCGTCGGACGAGTCTCCCACGCGATGAGGGCTCGCCAAACTGCGTTCAGCTCCAACCAGTTGATGTGCCTGTCTGCGAGGTCCGGTGGCCAGCGGCCAGACGCCATGAGGGACCTCGGTAGTAGGTGTGCACCCCACCCGGCGAGACTTGCATCCACGCAGAGCGATAGCTGGGGGGTGGGGGGGGGGGTGGGGGGGGGGGAGGTGAGGTGAGGGGTACTCCAGACTAAGCCACGCGGGGTCCGCCCAGCGGAGCAGAAGAAGTCGGAGCATCGGGATATCTGGCAACAGGGTCTTCTTAGGCCACCTGGCGGACCTGTGAGGCCATCTTCTGGATCCGGGGCTCTGGCAGTCTCACCCAGTTGAGGTCGGTCAAAAACTCCATGTCTCGGTGCACCAACCGGTGGGCGGGTGTGAGGTCCGACTTGCCCGCGTTGACCAGGAAGCCGAGTCGAGTCAAAAACACGAGCAGCGCATCTCTGTCCATCTCTAGGGTGGTCTCCGACTGGTTCCGCAGGAGGAGGTCGTCTAAATAAGTCGAGGTCACACTGGAGGACGACTGTCTGGCCTTGGCGATGACGGCGTCCATGATGCACGTGAACACCCATGGGCTGAGGTTGAGACCGAAAGGCAGGGCCCGAACTGGTAGACCAAGCAGGTAACGCCGAGAGGCGGGGTGCGTGCATGGGGATGTGTAGATACGCGTCCGACAGGTCCAGACTGATGGCGAAGGCCATGGGCTGCACGGCCGCCCTGAGGGCCCTGGCTGTCTCCATGCGGAACGTTGGGGCTGCGATGTACCTGTTCAGCGCTGAGACGTCGATGACAGGGTGCCACTTGCCACCGGGCTTGGGGACCACGAAGAGGCAGCTGTAGAAGGCTGGGGTGTCGTGCCGTGTGACTACCTCCGTGGCAGCCTTCTGTAGTAGAGCGGCGACCTCGCCGTGAAGAGCGTCGGCCTTGAGCTGATCAGGCGGGATTCCGGTCCACAGTGGAGAGCGCCACAGCAGTTCCTCTCTTCTCCTTCAATCTTCTGTAACTGGCGAGCGGAGGGTCGGACGATCCGCAGGGCGCAGCCCATGGCCGTGCAGGCCGCCGGAAGCGGGAGGGAGCGGTGCTGCTGGGTCAGAGGTCCTTAACCGCGTCCTTAACCACCTGCCAGGAGGAGCCGAAGCGGGGGTAGCGGCCAAGGGGGGCGCGACGGAACAGCATCTTCACCTTGGGGGACAGGCCATGACAGGCTAGGAGCACAGCATCCCGAAGCAACAGGTCCCAGTGCGACGCGGCGGCCATGTCGATGATGGAGGAGTGATACGCTGCCCAGTAGCTGCCACCGCACGAGCGAGGAGGTCACCTATGGCGGCGAGATGGACGGGAGCGAGGAGTCCTAGACGCAACGGACGAATGCTGGGTCACGAGCTCCACAAATCCCAAGCCTGCCAAGGAGTTTCTGATCAGGGACGCAGTCTTGTCCAAGCCACAGAGAATGCTACGCTGCGACAGCCCGGAGCCTGCCTGTACTTGCGCCAGCAGATCCCCTGCGGGTAGGGGGACAGGAGAAGCCAGGGAAAGCCCTGTGTACCAATCCTAGCGGGCGGCAACATCAAGGCCCGAGAGCCAACCATGGTCGGAGGAGAAGTCAGCCTTGAGGGAGGCACCCTGCTGCAGCTGCGAAGCCTCGAGGCGTCAGAGGTGGCCGAGCGAACGAAGGGCGAGGTAGATCGTGGGCTGCGTCGGCCGTCATGCTGCACATCACAGTCCCTAGAGGCAGAGGAGTGTGCATTAACAGCACTACAGTACCCCGGCGGTCATCCATCCAAGTACTCACCGAGCCCGGCGTGCTTAACTTCGGTGACCAACAAGAACCGGAGTAATCAACATGGTATGGCCGCGGCTGCAAGGAGCTCCTAGCGTCGTGCGGCTTGCCAGGTCTGCCAGTGGTAGTGGGACGGGGAGACGGAAGTCTCTGTGGGCCGGCCTCAGGAGGCGGGCGCAGTACGTAGGGCGCTCGCGCCAGAAAAAGCTCCACAGCTGCACCCGTATTTCCTCCAGCCAAGCGGCGCAGGCTTCGCAAGTGTGGTCGGAGGCGCAGCCGAAACAGTGGAGGCAGACCGCAGGGTATCGCACGGCCATCGGAAGTCGCCACATCGCAGCAGGGGTGCGAACTTGGCAGCACTGCAGCGCAAATTAGACGTAAAAGGTGACCGGGCGTGGGCTCCCCGTGGCCCCGCCATACGCATCCATGCGTTCGAGTCGAGTGTCGGAGAATCTATGAGGAGGGCTGGGGGCTGCGTCTGCTGTCGCGCTGCGCATCACGGTCCTTTCTGGGAGTGACGTCTGAAGAGCGGGGGCGCGCTGCCGGCCGGACTCCTCCAAGGAGCGGGTAGGCCAGGTCCGAGGGGGCACAGTGGTAGACGCAGTCCTGGGACCTGAGGTGTAAACACAGGCCCGACGTGTCGTCCTCTCCCCAAGGTCGAAGCGGGCGCGTCTGGTCTCTTCTCGTAGCAAGAAGGGGGGCGCCATGGCGGATGGGCAGTAACGTGCCGGCATCTGGTGCTCACACCGGTAAAAACTCCAGAGCTGCGACCAAAGTTCCTCCAGCCAGGCGGTGCAGAAATCGCAAGAATAGTCGGAGGCACAGCCGGAACAGGGGAGGCAGATCGCGTGAGTATCGCTCGGCCATTGGAAGTTGCCGCACTGCAAGCAGGTGCGAACTTGGCAGCTGCAACACATATCAGACGTGAAAGGCGACTGGGCGTGGGCTCCCCGAGGCCCCAACAAACGAGTTCGAACATTCAACGCGAGTTGTCATACGAGCAACACAAAAGCACCCCCGGTCGAAGCCGCCGCCCGGCCCAAGGGCCAGTCGAGGGCATGGGCAGTTACCTTGCCATGGCTGCGGGGACCGGGAGAAGGGGGGGTGGGGGGGGAGAGAACCTGCCACACACCCCTCAGAACGCGCTGGGCGGGAAGGTAAAGTCCCAGAAGGCACACCGTAAATCCAAGGAACCACACCCGCAACCACGTAACTCCAAGGTACGACAGGAAACCACAAGTAATCCAAGGAACCCACGTAATCCAAAGGGACACATGTAATCCAAGGGAAAACACGTAATCCAAAACCGACCGGCCAAGAACCGGTCCCACCATACACAGCCAAAGGTCCTGTAGGTTAAAACACAACCGTTCACGGTTAGCTAAGCAAATATGTAACACCACATGGCACGTGACCGGATGGGCTGGGACAGGAGGCCACTCAGGGTCCCTGGTTACGACCCCCTAGAGTTGCCTCCCCGGTTGTGTAGGAACACAACAGGTTCTTAGGCTGAAATTAGGTAAGCTAGGCATATCTTCCTAGTAGTAATGTCCTCGGAAATGTACTTTGAGAAAACAAATACACTATGAACCCCTTTGCTGCCACTAATCACGAATTTCACGTTTGAAACGCCAGCACACTGAATGACTTTTGTGTGAAGAACACAGATGTAAATGGGACAAAATTAGGCAGAAAGAACAAAGAACTAACAAGAGACTTAAATCCTCATGAGCCCCCGCAACTGTGGGGGCTCATAAGGATTTAGGTCTCTTGCAATACAATACAATAATACTTTATTAATCCCATAGGGGGAAACTCACTGTCTGCCCATACAAAACACATGGCATCATCATTCACTCAGTCAATTAATTAAATAACCTATTATAACTCTCAGTTAAAGAGATGAACTGTAACAGACTTTCTGGTACATTTGTAATACAAAAGAGTTGGCATAACGTGATGTACTACTTTTGGGTACTCGAAGTCTGCCACTTTGTTCGATACGTCTGCTGTCAAATTCATATCTAAGTGGATGTGTTTTGTCATCAATAATAGCAGCCAGTTTGTTCGTAATCCGTCCGTTGTACAGTGTGTCCAAAGTATATTGTGCTCTACCAATCCTTGACCTTGCACTCCACTGGATTAATACACAAATATCAAACTAACTAATTTGAATAAAAATAAATGCATGTAATACACTATATCATATCAGTTCATTTATAAATAAAAGACCTATAAGTTTTTCAGCTGTTAAAGAAAAAATAAGCAAAGACAATATCAAACTGCTACAATGCAGTCTGATGTATGGCTCCAAGATAAATGTGAAATACTGTGCTAAACGGCCAAAGATGAGAAATAGCAAAATAAGCATACCCCAATATGTGATCTACAGTATTACTGTACCTTTGAATGTAGTCATTGACATACATAAGAAAACTGATGAGGTGTTTTCTGTGTTGAATACTGCTGGTGGTATCTGCAGAAAGATAATTCTAAACATGAAACATAAAATAATTGTCACAAATATATTTGCTTTGAGCAAATATCTTTTCTGCAAGAAAAAAAAAAAGATATCTGAAAAGATATCTCATTCAGCCCGACAGCCCTATTTCCCAAATTTTGGAGGCATCATCTAATGACTATGCACCAGTTGCAGGAGATGGATTGACCATGATAATTCAAGGGAAGTGCATCAGGTCTGAATGGGATATGTGCTCTCTCCAAGGAAATCTTGACAGGCAAAATGTGTAACCTGTCATTAAGACCATCATTTAGGTGGATGCAGCCACATCTTCCTGGAAAGAATCATGACGGACGCTCTGAAAGATCATGAAGGAACTGTCAGTATTGGAGGCAGAACAATCACGAACTTGCGCTTTGCAGACGACATTGATGGCCTTGCAGGAACAGAGAAGGAGCTAGCTCAGCTGGTGGAAAAGCTGGATAGTACAGCCATTGCATATGGGATGGAAATCAGTGCAGAGAAGACCAAACTGATGACCAATAACGCCAGTGGCATTGGCACTGTGAAATCATGGGTGGAGGCCAAAAACTGGAAACAGTTAAGAAATTCAAATACTTAGGAGCCATTGTGACAGATGAGGGATCAAAACCAGAAATACTGTCCAGGATTGCGCAGACAACAACAGCACTGACAAGATTGAAGACCATATGGAAGGACAGAAACATCACACTCTGCTCCAAGATCAGACTGATGCGCTCCTTAGTCATCTCAGTGTTCTTGTATGCCTGCGAGTCATGGACCCTCACAGCAGACCTTGAAAGGATACAAGCCACTCAAATGAGATGTTTTCGAAGGCTGCTTGGCATCTCATGCAGAGATCACATCACAAACGAGGAAGTGGGAAGCAGAATCAGGCAAGCCATCGGGCCCTATGAAGATTTATTAGCCATTGTGAGAAAATGCAAACTGAAGTGGTATGGGCATGTCACGCGCTCAGCAGGGCTTACCAAAACAATCCTGCAAGGCACTGTGCAAGGAGGACGAAGGAGAGGAAGACAGAGGAAAAGATGGGAGGACAATATCTCAGAGTGGACAGGACTGAAGCTGGGCGATACGCTGAGAATGGCAGAGAACAGAGAGGATTGGAGGGAGCTGGTTGCCAAGTGATCAGTGGTGCCCCAACGGTCGGCAAGACTATGGGATATAGATAGATAGATATAGATAGCCACCTAAATGATGGTCTAAAGTGACAGGTGATATTTGATAATGGCGGTCACTCTAAACATGTGTTGCTGTATAACATAATTTTCAAGATCCATAACTCATTAACCCATTGCGTGTTGGTAGCAGTTTTAGTCACAATGATTCCTCGCGACTAAAACCACTACCGCAAAGGGTTGACTGGCATCATAAAAACCGAACTAAAAGGAAACAAGTCCTTGAAGTCTCAAAACATAACACATCATGTTACATCACAATGGAAAGAGAAACTTGAAATATGCATACCATACGGCGCAATATTCTGCACACCTGTAATGGCTGACCTAAAGAAAAATTGGACACATGATTTACAACTCATTATACATGTATTAATAATATGCACACCATAACCACTATCCTAAGGATACAACTAGGTTAACCCTTATCATTCGGAATACACCAGTGCATGAAATAAATTTGACTAAAATAGTTCAAGGGTAGTGCCAAAATAGCTTGGCGCCTCTAGGCGCCAAGCTATTCTGGCACCACCCGTGAACTAAAGCCATTGGTCTATATCCTTATCTGTAAGTACTATAATGTAGCTTGCATGTGGCAGTGTACAAATTTGAAGCTTTTAGCCTCAGTATGATATAAACTTCAGATACAAATCACAAGGGGACTCAGTTCTTATTGTGATATCTGATGTTTGAAATAACTTATAAGCCAAGTAATTTACAAAGGAAAACTTTTGTTATATGCGACCTTGCTAAGTTGACTGCATATCACAATCACATTCATAACAAACATTCACTTTTCATTAACTTTAATATGCATAGCGGCAACAGCAGCAAAAATGGATTCCATTCATTCCTTTATGCAGAATACAAAAACAAAATATCATACTCATAGTAATGAGATAACCCTTTGGGTGTCAGTGGTTTATTATCTGTATGTTATAGACGGACAGTCAGCAAACTGAGCAAGTAAATCGGTGCTGATTTCTGAAACATCATTCTTAACTTCTGGCAGTAAAGATATTAACCCATCATGCTCTGACGTTTACACCTTTTGAGCTGTCATCTGAAGACTGCATTACAATCCAAGAGGCAGATCAACCAAGATAGTTCAAGGGTGGTGCCATAATACTAATAGCTTGGCACCCATAGGCACCAAGCTATTCTGGCACAACCCATAAACTATGATGGTCGATCAGTTAAATCAAGTTAACCCCATGACTGTTCTGGACAATACCGCTCGGTAGAAAGTATGCATTTTCCCCTCTGAGCAGTATCATCATTAGCAATCTACAAGTCATGTCTTTCCCACTCAGTGGCATCATCAGTGGCAGTCAAAGGGTCGCCTATTTCCTGAGGAGCAGTATCAACAGTTGCTGTCAAGGGTTAACCCACAGTAATGTGGATGGAACGCTTACTTTGTGAACAAGAACAGTCTCTCCATTTTGTCCCTGAGGTCGGTGTAGATGAACTTGAAGTCAAACAGCTCTACAACAGGGTCAAAGTCTGACAGCGTCTTGTTCTCTACAAACATTCTGCACAAAAATAAAAGAAGCCAGTCAAGCTCAACATGATGCACAGTCAGCAAGTTTGGCATGTGTTCTGTAATAGTCTCTCTGTGCACAGCTGTTTTGGCACCACCCTTGAACTAGATCATGGTTGATGTATAGAAATATAAATTGTAATGAAATCTTTGGTTGTCAGTAAAGATTTTTGTCATGGTGATTCCTGCAGGAATTGCTACAATAAAAATCTCTACCGAAAGCCAAATGGTTAAGAAATTTGAGATTGTTTTTTCAAAATACATTACTGATGGCATTACTATCTGGAATACACTCTATTGCCTATAGATTTCAGCCAAAAAGTTGTGTAACCACACAACTGGGGAGGAGACACCGGGGATCCAACACCGGGGCCCCGGGTGGCCTCCCCTTACTACCCTATCCCGGCATTCGCAGGGCGACCCTGTCAGTTTCACTCATAGCTCAACCGTGGACGGTCGAGTTTTTTGCCTTGCTCCGTTTCGGACTGTTATCTTCAGTGTTTGCTAGACTTGAAGCCTTCGGCTTTGGGGTTTATTTGATAAGCCTTGGAAAACAAAGACTCTCTACCTTCGTTGGCTTCTCTTCTCGTCGTAGTTTGAACACTTCTGTGTGTGAGCTGAGCGCCGGCCGGTTCGGACCGGCTCTGCCTTTCAGTGAGCTTTGCCCTTGGCTGTGGCCTTGGGGTTAGTTTATCCCACGTGACTTTGTGCCTTGTAGTGGGAGTGCGACTTGACTGTTTTTTCGCCTACGTACGGTTCAGAGGACGCTATGGCTACTTCTGTGTTAAAGTCTTGCCTCCTTTGCAGGGACTTTCAGTGGCCTTCCGACACCCACGACGCTTGCTTGCCGTGTTCGGGCTGTTCTTCGGACAGGACGTGTGACGTGTGTCCCGAGTGGATGGAAGACCGGTGGTCTCAGATGTGGGACTTCTACAGACGCGACCAGCCCTCCCGGCCGCTTCAGTCTTCCCGGAATCCCCCACAGGTAGACGTCACTCCGTCGGCTCCTCGGGCACCGCTCCGCTCCGTCGTTCGGGCTCTCCAGCCCACAGGTAAGTCCCCTTCTTGCACCATTACCTCACAGGTTCTCCCTCCCCTCTCCGAGTCTTCGGAGCAGGGTAGGTGAGTTTCGGAGTCGCGCTCCCCACGCTCTGCTTCGCGCGAGCGGTCTAGGCGAGCTGAGCGTTCGTCAGCCACCCCCGGCTCTAGGTCCCCTGAGCGGGTGCGGATGAACGAACACAAGCGTAGTAAGAAAGAGAGAAAACGCCCCGCCCCCCCCCCCCCTCCCCCCCCCCCCCCCCCCCCCCCCCCCCCCCCCCCGGTCTCGTCTGGGCGGGCCCGGTGCGACGTCGACACTCGTCCCCCTCGCTCCGAAGCGTCTGAGCGGGGGTCGCGTGCTCATAAATTGTCCCCTCCCCGCTTCGCCTGAGCGGGCCTGGCGTGACCATAATCTGCCCCCCCCCCCCTCCCCCCCGCTCCGACCAGGCGGGCCCGGTGTGACTCAGACTCGCGTTCCCCTCGCTCCGTAGCATCTGAGCTGGGGCCGCGTGTTCATAGTTTGTCCCATCCCCGCTTCGCTTTTCCTGAGCGGGCTTGGCGTGACTCTAGACTGTTTCCACCCCCCCCCCCCCCCCCCTCTCCGTATCGACCAGGCGGGCCCGGTGTGACGTTGTGGCGCGTCCCCCACGCTCCGAGGCTTCGGAGTGGGGGCCGCGTGCCCAGAATGTGTCCCCTCCCCGCTCCGCTTTCCCTGAGCGGGCTAGGCGTGACTCCTTACGGTCCCCCCCCCCCCCCATCCCGCCCCGTTTCTTCCAGGCGGGCCCGGTGTGACCAGACCGCTTCATCTCAAGACCGTTTACGTTCGGAGAGTGGTCTCCGACACCCGCGTGCGGAATCTAGCTTCACTGCTGACCGTCCGTCTATCGCGGTCCCCCCGTCCCCGCGGCGCTCCGTCCTGCGCGCGTCGCGGGCGGCTCCGTCTATCTCTCGCGTGGCCGCGCGGCGCTCTCGGAGCCGGTCGTCCCTTTTTGCGCCTTTGCGAGATGGACGGCCTAACTTCTTGGAACCGGATGTCCTCAGCCTTCATCCTACGGATTCGGCTTTGGCCATCTTCTTGCGGGACTCTGCGGTTGGATCTCCTTTCCGCCTATCAGCTGTCTCATCGGGCTCCTCCTCGGACATCATCGGCCCTTCACTCGGCTCGCAGATGGTCAGCGCCTTAGGAGAGGCCTCCCGGCTTATTGCGAAGTTCCTCCCGCCCGACTTCTGTCCTCCTTCACCCCCGTTGAAGAGACAGGCTTCCGCCATGGTCGACGCGCAGAGGCAAGTCAAGTGCCGCAAGTCCCTCCCTCAACCAGCCGGCTTCCGGGACCTCACCGAGGCGTTCTCTGCCCAGGTACGACACGACTCCTTCGGCGACTCGGGGTTCTTCACGGACTCGCGGTGGCCCGCGGGAATTAACTTGCACTTCCGCCAGGCCTGGTACGCGGGGCACTCTCAAGCTTTCGCCATCCTTCTTTCAGCGGTGGATGCCGCGGCCCTGGACCAGGCGGGCGGCCGCAGATTGTACAGAACGCTTGGCCTCGGCCTCTCGACAGGATTGCTTCCTTAGTGCGGAATTCGCTGGTGTGCTCTGGATTCCTGGAATTGGCTACCCAGGCGGTTTTGCAGGGCTTGGAGGAAACTTGGGACCTGGAGGTTTCGTCCCCTCTCCGTGATGTGCAATCCATTTTGATAGCGGCCAACCGGGCCGCCTACCATTCCTCCACCAACGCCATGGCGGCGGCTGCCAATTGTGACCTTTGGCGGCGGGATACCCTTCTGCATCTCTGCACGGATCTGCCCAAGTTGGTGAAGACCCAGCTCCGACAGGCCCCCTTTGGTGGTTCTCAGCTGTTCGGCGACACGTGGCAGACAGTAAAGGATGCCTCCAAGGACCTGTGGCCCAAGCCTGCCTCCACCCCAGCCTCGTCTCGCTTTCGCGCCCCCCGCCCAGTCGGGGGTCGTGCCCGCGGTCTTCCAGACCCTCCTTGCTTCCGGTCGGCTTGTCTCCAGGTAGGGCTCGCCCTCCTCAGGCCTCTCAGCCCTTTCCCGCCTCACGCCCCTCCTGGCCCCGCGGCGCCCGTAGATCAGGGCGCGGTCGGGCCTGTTGACTTGCCCCCTCCCCTGCCCCCGTCGGCAGTTCTAGGGTCTCCAGTCGGCGGGCGGCTGTGCCTCTTCAGCGACATTTGGAGATCTCTGTTCCCAGACGACCCCTGGATCCTTTCCACGGTTTCCACCGGCCTCCAAATTTCGTTCGGGTCCCCTCCGCCTCTTCGCAGGTCTCCCCTGTGGACCCAGTCTCCGCTAGACGCTCTTCGGGCGGATGCTTTGCGCTGAGAAATTTCGACCCTCCTCAACAAAGCAGTGACAGAGGTGGTTTCGCGACAGGACTCACCAGCATTCTACAGCCGCCTCTTTCTCGTTCCCAAGCCAGGAGGCAAGTGGCGCCCAGTTATCGACTTATCGGCGCTAAACAAGTTCATTCCGGATGGAGACGACCAGGATCCTCCGAGCAGCCGTCCATCCGATGGATTTCGTGATCAGCCTCGATCTGTCAGACGCCTATCTTCACGTCCCGATTCACCCGTCGTCTCGCCGTTACCTTCGGTTCGCCTTTGGTGGGGTCGTTTACCAGTTCTGCGCCCTCCCCTTCGGCCTCAACATCAGTCCTTGGGTATTTACGAGACTCCTCGACGCGGTGATGGCCTTCTTCCGCCAACGATCCCTGAGCCCGGCCTCCAACTACTTGGATGACATACTAGTACGCAACCTGATCGCCTCGGCGCTCGAAGAGGACAGAGACGCCCTGCTCGCACTTCTGCGTCGTCTCGGGTTTCTCCTCAATCTGGGAAAATCGGATCTTACCCCCTCTCGGCGTTTTTTACATCTGGGGATGGAATTCCTGACTGACCTCAACCTAGTCCGCCTGCCTCTGGCCAGGCGGCAGAAGATCGTCGATCTAGCGCATTCGATGGCGGTAGAGGCCTCCTTCTCTGCCAGGGTCTGGCTTCAACTCCTGGGCCTGCTCAGTGCGGCTGCGGACTTGCTTCCCTTGGGCAGGCATTATGCCCGCCCGTTGCAGCTTCATCTCCTCCTCCACTGGCGTCCTTCGTCGGGCGCTCTTTCGGACCTAGTGCCGGTTACTCCCCTGGCTCGTCCACACCTCCAGAGGTGGGCGGACCTCGCTTGGCTGGCTACGGGCGTGCCTCTTCACTCCCCCCCGCCCCGGTGGTCTCTCTGCACCGACGCGAGTCAGGCCGGCTGGGGCACGCATCTCTTACCGGACTTTGTCTCGGCCTCGGGCCTTTGGCCTCGGGGGTTTTCGGACAAACACATCAACTGGCTGGAGCTGAAGGCAGTTTGGCTGGCCCTCAACTTCTGGCAGGAGACCTTGACCAACCAGGACGTCCTCGTTCTCTCCGACAACTCGACGGTGGTGGCTTACTTACAGAACCAGGGGGGCACACGCTCGCCCTCCCTGTGCATTCTCCTGTACCACCTCCTCCTCTGGTGCAGGGACCGGGGAATTACTCTGCGAGCACGACACATCCCCGGCCACCTGAACGTGATCGCGGACTCCCTGTCCCGCCGCGGACAGTGGTTACACACGGAGTGGTCCCTACGCCTGGACATCTTTCGCCTGATCTGCTCCCGGTGGAAAACACCTCTAGTGGACTTGTTTGCCACCAGATGGAACAACCAGCTCCCAGTCTACGTCTCCCCAGTCCCGGACCCGCTCGCCTGGGACCCGCTCTCCATCCCCTGGGACGGCCTGATCGCATACGCCTACCCTCCGTCAGTCTTCGTACCGAAGGTTCTGTGGAAGCTTCTGGGATGCTCCGCAGTCCTCTTCTTGGTGGCCCCCTTCAACTGGACCAAGACCTGGACCACGGACTGACTTGCGCTAGCGACGGACCCGCCCCTGGAGCTTCCGACCCCTCCCACGATGCTCAAGCAGCCCCGCCAGCAACTTTTCCATCCGTGCCTGGAGCGCCTCCTCCTACACGCCTAGAGGTTGTCCGGCAAGCCCTCGCCACTAGAGGTTTCTCGGATGCAGCAGTGGCAGCGATTGCAGCAGCCTGCAGACTGTCTACACGGAAGATGTACGAAGGCAAGTGGAGGGTCTTTCAGTCCTAGTGCGCAGCCCAATGTCTCCCTCCAACACGTCTAGCCACCCCCCAGCTGGCGGAGTTCTTCCTTTGGCTCTTCGAAGAACAAGGCTTAGCCCCCGTTACCATCAAGGGCTACCGCGCCATGATCGCGGACACTTACCGCCACCTGGGCCTTCCAGACCCAGGCGCCTGCAAGGATCTGTCGGACATGCTGGCACACTTTGAGCTCCGATGACCAGTCTCCCGTTCCCTAGTACCTCAGTGGGACCTCGCCTGGGTATTGACATGGCTGAATACAGACCGTTTCGAGCCTCTGCCTTTGGCTCGTTTCTCAGATTTGACCCGGAAAACATGTTTTCTTCTGGCTCTCGCCACGGCGTCCTGAGTGAGCGAGCTTCACGCGCTCTCGGTACGTCCCGCCTGTTTGCAGTTTGGTTCAGACGGCTCTGCACAGCTTCTCACCGATCCATCCTTTTTGGCTAAGAACCGCCACCCTGCGGTGGCTCCTCAGATGCTGACCGTCCGGCCTCTCCATGGGACGGACCTGGCCCCGGAGTCGCGCCATCAGGACCCGGTGCGGGCTCTGCAGATTTACCTGCGTCGCTCTAAGCCGCGATGCCGGTGGCGTTCTCGCCTCTTCCTACCACTGTCCACTGGCAGGCCCGATATCTCGGCCCAGACCGTGTCGTCCTGGCTGCGGTGGGTGATCAGGTCGGCCTACCAGGATCTCTCCCCAGATGGCGATAGACTTCTTCACATCCGGGCGCATGAAGTTAGAGCGGTGGCCACCAGTGTAGCTCTAGACCGCAACTCATGGTCAAGGATATCGTTGCGGCGGTCGGCTGGAGCGCAGACTCCACCTTCGCCCGCTTCTACTTCAGGGACCTATCCGGCCAACGTGACTCCCTGGCACGGGTGGGCGACATCTCGGCGGCCCAGCACTCCCTCCGCGCGCCGCTGGCGTCTTAGGTACGTCATAGCTGAAATCGTCGGGAGTGCTCTCTTCTGGGGCCGGCGGGTGGGGTTAGGTTTGCGGCTATAGGAACGGCACCTCCTCCTGTTCGACATTCTTCCAGATAGTAATGCCATCGTTAATGTATTTTAAAAAAACAAATGAATTTTTTTTCTAAAATGTATTTTTGGGAAAAATGAATTTTTCAATTAAAATGCATTTTTTTGAAAAATACTTACCGATGGTATTACACTTAGGAAATGGCTCTTAGCTGGCCTAATTTTAGCCAAATTTTGGTTGTGTCCGTATAAGGGGGTGTTGGCAGGAGTGGGGCGCCATAGACCATGCCAACCCGAATAGCCTCCCCTTACTCACATCCGGTACAAGATTACCCAGCATACCCCAGTTTAGTTCTTAGCGAACTGCGGCAAGCGGGGCCGGAGGGAGGGACCTTCGAGTAATACCATCGGTAAGTATTTTTCAAAAAAATGCATTTTAATTGAAAAATTCATTTGTTTTCTCAAAACACATTACCGATGGTATTACACTTAGGAAGAATCACAAAGAGGAGGTGGGTGCCGCTATAGCGCCCCTACTGCCAACCACATTGCCCACAAACTCGCCCTCCTGCAGCACACTCCCGATAATTTTAGCTAAGATACCTGCGGCGCCTAGGGCGCCGGGAGGGAGTGTTGTGCTGCTGCGGTGCCTCCCACCAGCGAGAGGATCTGTCGCTGGGAGGAGAGGTCCCTCAGGTAGCAGCGGGCGAAAGTGGACCCCGCTCGCCATCTCACCGCCGCCACAAGACTTTGACTGCACCGGTGCTGTCGCAGCGGAACTTGCGGCCATGGCTCTGACCTCGTGCGCCGCGATGTGCAACATGTGGCATCAACAGGTCAACGTCCTGGAAGGCCGGGCGGATAACTCCCCGGAACCAGGAGGAGCAGGTCTGGGCTGAGATACCACGTCTACCTGTGGACAGAGGGAGAAAACAGGTGTGTGCGTCCCCCTGCGCCAGCTTGGTCCGGCGCAGGTACACACGGAAGACTCTCACCGGTTCCTAATTTCTGGGCTACTGAGTGGAATCTGACACTCGTACGGGCAGACAGACATAGACTGTAGGGCAGCCAAGGCGACCACGACTTGGCCCTGAAGGCTGGTACCGTAGTAGTTGCACGGCGCCTTCCATCCGTAACAGCCGGCCATCTGTGTGTGTGTGACGACAGCGCGTACGGATACTGACCCTGGAAGAGGTAAGGCTGTCACCGGGTATTGAAGTCTGTTGTCCCGGGTGGCACCCAACACGCGCAGGGCGAAACAACTGTCGCCGTCATGTAGGCCGCGTCTCGTCCAGGCAGATGTGTCAGGAAGCTGTAGCATGAACCGGTCGACTGGCACTGCCAGCCACCCGGGTGTGTGGACAGCGTGCATAGTACTGAGCCTGGAGGTTGAGTCAAGGACTGCCCTGAAGCTCTCCTCCTTGAACATCCGTCAGGCGCGTCATGTGCCGGGTTCCAACAGACGAGGTTGAGATCCCGTAAGCCCCCAAGGTAGAACTTGGTCCCTGCGCAGCACAGCGGGGCATTCCAAGCGAAGGGAGCCTCTGAAGTGAGGTTTTGCAGCTACCCGGGTCTGATGAGCGAAATCGCCTGTAGGAGTCGGCGATCATGGTGAGATAGTCCTGAACGGTGAAAGGGGGCCGTCCTTAGGAGATGAAAAACCCCGAGGAAGCACCCTGCCAGCTGGGGCTTCGTCTAGTTCGGAAGGAAGAAGGTTGTCATTCCCGTCACACAGCGCTCGTCATCTACCCTCGCAACTCGACTGGTTGAGGGTCTGCGGGTTGTCTCGGTAGCACCCATGGCCGCCGTAGGAAGCCTCTGTGGAAGAGGGCTTGCTGCCCAATCTCCGGGTGCGCACCTACATCCACCAACCTGCAACACAAGTAATGGCGGACAACCAAGCGTATAATTCGGCATTTAATCTCGATGGCGAGCAGTGGAGCTGGAAGATCTGGCCACAGCGACGCCTCCCCGCGCGGCAGGCCTCCAGCGCACTAGCCTCTCCCAATTACGCCCTCCTTCTCCAAGCAGAGGAGGTGGCAGGTTGAACGGTGATCCCCTAGGAAGTCCTCCGTCCTAAGAGAGCTGAAGAAGGGACTGAGAGTCCCTCCTACACTGCCCTGCTCCCGTCTACTGGGAGTCCCACTCGAACAGGACGACCACGCACTCCATCCTCGACGGAATCCCGGCGAAGAAAACACGTAGTACCTGTCCCGTAGCGTCGGCCCTCTAGTCGACGGCGAAGTGGGCATGATCCCAGCCTACCGCCCGGCTTGCCAACTGGTTACGACTTTGAAACTCGAGTTGTCCCAGGTCCTGGAGACGCACCGCTGCTCTCAGGTCTTTGTCTGGTATCTGCCGAGATGACGAGGCACTTGTGTCGAGTCGAAGGACGAAGATCGTGCTCCAATCTACCGTCCAGTGTAAGAGCTGCGTCGACCCTACTGCCACAGGCCCGAGCGCAACGACCTCTCAGGAACTAATTCCTGCCAAGTTGTCCTGTCTAACTCCCTGTCCTTGCGCCCCCGGCCGCAGGATCCACAGCGCCGAATGGGTAACTTCCTGAAGGCGCTACCGAGGGTAAGTCCATCCGCTCCGGTCCGGCGCTGCAGCCTGCCGGAACTCCAAGTCGCCGCCACCCAGGGAAGCGAACGCTTCCGCTAGGTCCCGAAGCTGTCGTCTAAGGAGGCGACAAGCGTGCCTGGTCACCGCTGACTACGGCCAGGCCCAAGCGAAGAGTAGCACCCCGTCGGGGAAATGAAGCGACTAGCCGCAAGTCATCTCAGGCGGAGCTAATCTGAACTGTGTGCATACCCCCGATGAAGACGGCGTCCGCAGTGAAGTCTGTCGGACCAGTCCTCCACCCGCGCTGACCTCTATCCCTCGCGCGCCTGGAGTATGCTGTCCCTGACGTTCGCAGGAGTGTGCCGTTGGCGTCCCGTCGCCGCCTCCGTCTCTCGGATGTAAGTCGCCCAATCCGGTGCATCGGACGAACCGCGCCTCCGCGGAAGAGTGGTCCCTGCCAATCCTGTCTGACGGTCCACAGTGTTTTAAGAAGGCTGCTACATCCGGCGGCGCCCGCAGCGTGAATCAGCTGAGTGACAGGCCTTGAAAGCCTCCTTGTCGGTCCGCCCAGGGGGCCAAGAAGTTCTCCACTGCGCGGTGCCCTGCGTGGCCGACTCTCCACTCAGCCGCGCGTAATCGATCAGGACGGACGCAGCAACCGTTGGCAGCGGAAGAAGTAGGATCCAGCTGAAGCCACCAGCGCCTCCCCCGGCGCCCTGAAGCGGAGACAGAAGCCGACCAGAAGGGGCAGGGACTTGAATGCTTGGACGCGATGAGGGGACCTGCGTAGTCCCCGGCCCGAGTAGACTCTCCTGTAAATCTTCGCAGTAGACGGCGAACGCAAGACCTCTCGGAACTGCGAGCGTAGCGACGTAGAGAAGCTAACCTCGTCCAGCCACGGCGAATGACGTCCTCTGGCGTCCAGCGGGAACCGTATGTTCCGCCCGCAGGCGAAGGGATGTCCAACCCCTCCGAAGTCCGGGGAACTCCGGCCGGCGGCGATCCAACGAAGGCGGACCCCACACTTGGAAGGAACAACGTAGTCTCAGGGGGCCGCTCCCCCGAACGGTGGCGAAAACTCGGAGAGCCCGTCTTTCCCTTGCGTAGCGAGCCATGGAACTGGGACGGCGTCTCCTGTTCCTCTCGTACCCCTGGCTTCTGTGAGGCGAGTCCCTGCTTCCGAAGGGGAACTGAAGATCATGAGCGAACGCCGGAACCCGGAACCCATCGTGAGGTCGTCTCTTCTGCACTGCATCTAGAGCGGCTCTCGTCTGCATGGTCGGCGCGAGGCGTGGCCCAACATCACCGAGCCGGGATCCTGCAGTGCGAAGTGCAGTGGTCCTGTAGCCCTTGCGGTCGCCACAAGCCATAAAAAACTGGTGAGCAGCCCGGGCGAGGGCGCCCAACCTAAAATAAGAAAAATTAAATTAATCAATGCTTAATGCATGAGCACAATTTGATTGTAATAGCCCTTAAGGGATAATCAAGTTATTGAATTAGATTAAAATATGGGAGACAGAATACCCCTCTGTTTTCTCATCTCTATTGCCCAAAGCAAAGAAAGCGGATTAGAGGTTCCAGGAACCTAACCTTGGAAGGATAAGAGGTGTCGCGCCCCAGCGGCCTGGCGAACCGCTGAGCCGCTGGGAAAGCAACCTTTTAACCCCTGTGTCGCGCACCACGATAAACGTACATACTCATACGTGTTTGCTACCGCGCCCACATGCTCTCACAGACACTAGACACTGTCCAGCGCCTGAGAAGCCGAGCAGTCGCTTCTGCATGTCCGTTAATGACTTGTCGTCTGGCCCGGGACTGGAAGCATCGTCGGTACGGTAGCCGACGCCAGCCCTCCGCAGTCAGTGACTACAAGCTTACTGGGCCGGGGCGCCTAGGTCACTGCCGTTGACATGGGCCCCACCTGGATGCTCTGTCCCCCTGCTGTTTGTCCACTCTGGCCTGCGGAAGGACAGTGGAGCGGGTCACTCTTGAGGCCGGGTCCCGGGCCGGTGGAAGAATCATTGGTTTAGCCATGCAAGTAGAGGTTGTCAGCTACCTCTCCTGCTGACCAGAGCCCAGAACAAGGTATCTTGTGCTTTACAGGTCCGGGACCCCCTTGGGTCCCACCTTAAAACACTTGGGCGTCTCTGTCCGGCGATCTCTGACAGACGACATCCTCTCTCTGTGGGACAGCAAGGCACTGCTTCTGATTGGGGTCCCCTTTGTTACTCTTGGGCGTCTGACAGGCGAGCTCTGAAAGACGCCGACCGCTCTCTGAGTGACAACTTGCCGACCTGGTTACCCCCTGGGTGCAGTCAGTGTACTTTCAACTGACTAAAAGTGTACTTTGGACTCACATGTGTATTATTCACAAGCCAGTGAGTTGTCAGTTTCTCCAAATGTGTATTTGTGTAAAACGTGCACATGTATGTGTACCCCAAGCAAAATAGTGTACTTCAATACGCCGAATGTGTATGGTAAACAGGTCTGGGCAACCAAGCCACTAAGGTAGCAATGCAATTTAGTAATATTTAGGTAATTACCCCTTGTGAATAGACCAACAGAGAATCAGCCACGACTTATAACTTTCGTATGAGGGAAGTGGCAACCAAGCCACTGCTTCCGTGGCCACGATCTCCGATAGGCGTAGCACGCTCTCTGTGGGACAGCAAGGCCACTGCTTGTGCCCTGGGTCCGACCTTGTGGCTGTCAGGCGTCTCTGCCCGGTATCTGATAGGCGAGGTACGCTCTCTGTGGGGAAACAAAGCCACTGCTCTGACTTGGGTCCCCGCTTGTCCCTGCCAGGTGTCACTGCCCGGCGATCTGATAGGCGTGGTACGCTCTCTGTGGGACCACGAAGTCCCTGCTTCGGACTTGGGTTTCGCCTTGTTACACTCTGATATCAGTGTCCGGCGATCTCTGATAGGCAACGTACGCTCTCTGCGGGACAACGAAGTCCCTGCCTCTGACTTGGGACCCACCTTGTTCATCTCGGACATCAATGCCCGGCGGTCTCTGATAGGCGTCGTACGCTCTCTGCGGGACAACGAAGTCCCTATCTCTGTGCGGGACAACGAAGCCCCTGTTCCTGACCTGAGGCGTCGTACGCTCTTTGCGGGACAACTAAGTCCCTATCTCTGTGCGTGACCACGAAGTCCCTGTTCCTGCCTTGAGGCGGCGTACGCTCTCTGCGGGACAACGAAGTCCCTATCTCTGTGCGGGTCAACGAAGTCCCTGTTTCTGACTTGAGGCGTCATACGTTCTCTGCGGGACAACGAAGTCCCTATCTCTGTGCGGGACAACGAAGTCCCTGTTTCTGACTTGAGACGTCGAATGTTCTCTGCGGGACAACGAAGTCCCTATCTCTGTGCGGGACAACGAAGTCCCTGTTCCTGACGTGGGTCCCTCCTTGTTAGCTTGGACATCACTGTCGGCCGACCTCTGATAGAGTAGGACGCCAACGGAGGTAAGCCCCCCCGCGTTAACCATCTCTCTTCCAGTCATGAGGCGGACACCTCACCAGTGCGGGTCGACTCGCCTCCTGCTCAGGGAAGGCCCTCCGCATGCTCGTCCGAGGGGCCCTGAAAGTCGCCACACATCGTGCAGATCCGAACCTAGTTACTGCAACAAGAGGGTACAAGATGAAAGAGCGAGCGTGGCCTCTAAGGTCACGCAATAACAACGCGCGCGCGCGCTGGCGAATCGGACATAATTGAATATGTAGTCGAATCAAACGAGTGTACAGCGCGTGCCGACGCTCGGCGCTCCTTCCCACCCAAGGGCGCCGGTCGAGGGCATTCACCGAGATATTACCTGGCCATGGCGGAAAAAAGGAGCAAACCCACGTATCACCATATCGTAACAGCACGCCACACAGCCCGACCGGTTCGGAGCGCAGGCCGAAGCAGCGTCCGGAAGCCGCCAGTCACAGTCTCCATGGCACAAGCCGTAGGCCCGTAGAACACACAGGTCGACGAGGCGGCACAGCGTGAGCACTACCACCCCCAGTCACGCCACCATCTTCACAGTTCAAGTCCCAACGAACGAACAGTCAAGGTCGAAACGACCGGCCAAGAACCAAAGCGGAGCTCGAACAGACACAACCTACTTCTGCCAGCTAAGAACTAAAACTGGGGTATGCTGGGTAATCTTGTACCGGATGTGAGTAAGGGGAGGCTATTCGGGTTGGCATGGTCTATGGCGCCCCACTCCTGCCAACACCCCCTTATACGGACACAACCAAAATTTGGCTAAAATTAGGCCAGCTAAGAGCCATTTCCTAAGTGTAATACCATCGGTAATGTGTTTTGAGAAAACAAATACTTACCGATGGCATTACTCGGACTGCCCTCCCTCCTGCCCCGCTTGCCTCTTTTGGCTAAGTGTGAAACTGACAGGGTCGCCCTGCGAATGCCGGGATAGGGTAGTAAGGGGAGGCCACTGGGGGCCCCGGTGTTGGATCCCCGGTGTCTCCTCCCCAGTTGTGTGGTTACACAACTTTTTGGCTGAAATCTATAGGCAATAGAGTGTATTCCAGATAGTAATGCCATTGGTAAGTATTTTTCAAAAAAATACATTTTAGAAAAAAAAATTCATATTTCAGTCTTAGAGCTCAAGAAATTAATGACTGAAATAGTGAAAGCACTTAGTCCTCAAACTTGTACTACATAGGCTTATTTTACTCACTGACAGTAAAACGTCTAAGATTTAGAGGGAACGCAGGTCACAATCACAGAAATTGAGATAGTAATATGGAAAAATACCTTTCAATAGCACCAGATCTGATGATCCCTTTTTCATGAAAGGAGACCCGACTGTAGATTTTAAATCCCTTGCATGGAAACACTTCCCCAGTGCACTCAAAACACAATGGCTGACAAATCTGACTCTGGGCTGCCTCATCTTCCAAAAAATCTAGATCTGTAAACAGGAAGGAAAGGAAGAAAATACAGTAGTTATACAATTTACAAATGCAATAAATCAAGTAACTTATTAATCATTGAATGTGTCTTGGCATTTTACTCTGGACACCACAGGTGTGATCAAGCCACAAGGTCCAAAACTTCATCTAGCACATGTATGACATACCCAAAGTCAAACCAATACCTGATATCTTGACAATTTCCTGATTGATGCTTCACAAAAATCAAGTGATTTGTCATTGTTCTCATCTTAGCACATTGACAGTGCTATTTTAGTATTTACACCATTTACATAATCATATTCTAAACTGACTAAGAAAGAAAAATATTTTTAATATTTCACATGTTGACCATGCTTGCAGATGCAATAAAATTCCAGCCTCTGTGAGTCTGTCACTAAGAAAAAATGAAACAGACAAAATAAACAGCTAAGCCAATGAAAAGATCACCCACAAAATTAAATAAAAGACATAAATTTAATGCATTCAAACAAATGACTGACAGGTGAAGAGAAAAGGAAAGTACCTGTTACGATTGTGGTTGTGTTGTCCTGTGAGAGCATACATGTGTTATTCGTAGGAAACGATCCGATATTTTATTTGAGCTATCATGATTATGATTCACGTATCTTTTTAGTAAAATTTTCTTTCAGTCGCGCAGAGCGGATTTCATTTCATTCATACGTTAGTTTAGTCCAGAACGTTCTAGAAAGGTCGCACTGTCTAGTTACCTCGGTTTGTATGACGTCTGTAAATACGGAACAGTTCGTAACAGTTCGCTACATTTTGTTTTTGAGTGCGCGTGAATTGAGCAGCCTTTATTTTGTTTTGGGAATGTTCTCGTACTTTCTAGAGCTATCATAGAACGTGGTGATAGGGCTACCATACTTTTATGTGTCTTCATTATACTTTAGGATTTAGAGCTGAAGTGAACAGCCGAGTTTTTGTAGCCTATTTTAGCGATTCCAGAAGATTTTTATTTATGAGTTTCAGTTGCGTATTTCGTTCCGATTGGTTGCATTGTATTATTTCCGTAGATGATTCTAGAATTTCGTAGTATATATAAGGAGGGCGCTGGGAAAGCCTGTTCGTACATTGTCTTGCTTTGTCAGTTGTAGAGACACGCAGTTTATTGCGAGAGACACTGTGTATGAGAAACTTTGTGTCGCAGTGTGGACATTGCAGAAGAGACTTTGTATCAGTATTTGTGCATTTGGAATTGCACTGTGTGGATATCGCATCGCTGAATTAAATATTGTTGGAACTGTTACTCCAGTATTGTCTACATCCTTAAGCCACGTGTGACGGATTGCAGCTGAACGAGGTTTATTTTAAAGAACCTTACGTGCGTGCATCTGGTGTGTTTATCATACTACGACTACAACTCCACCACGTAACAGTACCAAGGTCCTGAAAAAACTGTGGAGAATCTTCAAACTCCATCAGCGTCGCTGAGTCCAACTCCAATTCATCATTCTTCTGTTGTTGCTGGCTGCCACTGGGTGAGACTGGGGGTGTCATGGAGCACATGGAATTATTCATTCTGAAAATGCCTGTAACCCACATGGAAATCATAAAATTCAGCTGTAATATTAATTGTCAGACCACAGGCAGCCCTGTGCAACTAAACGGTTACAAAACCTCACTTGCATGACACAAAACTGCAAGAACAATTTTGCACTTGTTTGTTTTGTTATTATTAGTTATTTTTAACTTTAAGTCTAAAGAATGGATAACACAAAATGTGAATTAGTGTCATGCTTTGTTGTACTTTTTACTTTTATACAGTAG
This sequence comes from Semisulcospira habei, assembly GCA_036245525.1. Taxonomy (NCBI): domain Eukaryota; kingdom Metazoa; phylum Mollusca; class Gastropoda; family Semisulcospiridae; genus Semisulcospira; species Semisulcospira habei. The sequence goes on along the minus strand of BTPG01000006.1, from coordinate 172,496,751 downwards.
AACTTACTATGAGACCAGAAAATACAGTAGCTGTGCCTGGTCACTTCTGAAAGTTTACGTAGGCCATTAATGGCTGAAAATGATGATACACACACAATCAGTCAATATTAATCTTAACCCATATCATTCGGAATACAACAATTGTGAAATAAGTTTGACTAAAATAGTTCAAGGGTAGTGCTAGAATAGCTTGGCGCCTCTAGGTGACAAGCTATTCTGGCACCACCCTTGAACTAAAGCCATTGGTGTACATCCTTATCTGTAAGTACTATAATGTAGCTTGCATATATGGCAGTGTACAAATTTGAAGCTTTTAGCCTCAGTATGATATGGATGAATGTAATAACTAATATGATGAAGGTTGGTGTAGATGTCCCCCCCACCCCCCACCCCCCCCCCCCCACCCACCCCACCCCCCACCCCCACCCCTCTTCCTTCA